>CM035105.1:41997423-42317830 GCA_020205505.1 Panax japonicus
TATGGCTCAACATAAATCTGGAAAACATTCCACTTTGTTATTGCGTAGAATTTATTCTTGATTATTCAATAGAATATCGTAGAAACTTTGAAGCGTTGTACCCTTTCATTATCATATTATTGCATTGCCTAGAGTACTAGAAGACTTGTTATTGATTAAACGATTTGTTCAGCTATTTCAAAGTTCACCAAACTTTAGTTCATTCTATCAAAATTGAGTAGTCCTGTTCTTATTGATTCGTATACCTTTATTGTATGTCTTAACTTGTGGGCAAACTTGTTGGTCACCCTTGCTATAAATAAAACATTTCAGCTAGAAACGAAGAGGCCAATGGGTCAAGAAGAACAAAGGCAAGTTAAAATGATAGATTAGTTATAAAGAACTTATTATTATGTTGTATTTGTAAACCCTTTTTATTTATCTAAGGGGTATGTTTGTAATTTTAAGGTTAGTAACCTGGGACTTATGTATTAACAACTTATGTTAATGAGTTATGTATTCCTATTTATATTTAAATGGGTAGTTAGATGCTATTATATTGTGGATCGTGAAAACCAACTTGGGGGTCAGGTAACCCAGATTTGGGGGCGTCACAACACTTGGCAGCCTTGTGACCATATTTGTTGCATATAAAACATGTAGTATGATGCATGCCTCTGTGTGTATGATGATTCATCCTCCATTTGGACTTATTTGGATCTTTAGTTATCCTTCTCTTAAACTGATTCTCATTCTTCCACATGTCCTTGGATTTCATAAATAGTGATGAGTGTGCCTTACCTCTACTGTACCTTCCCAGTTGATTCGTAGAGTTGGTCTTGCTTGACTCTACGATTCTTCGAGGTTAGTGACTAGAGGTTAGGTTACTCTTCTCTTTTATGAATCCCAGGCCAGCATGAGATCCTTTATTCCTTTGAGTATGAATGGAGATAGTAGGACAAGATTGAACTTGTTCTTCCTTCTGTGAGGATTTCACAAAGGTAATGCTTCTACTAAAACTTGAGGCAATACTAGTGTTAGTTTCCTTTATCTTTTCCACACATGGCTCTGAAATGGATTCCCCAAAGCCTAAGCCTATTCTATCGAATGTACTTCTCTGACTAGAGAGTAGGGAGTCCATGGATGATGAGGATTTGTTCCATACAGAGATAGTCTTTTCTTGTTCCTCAATTTTAGAGGTTAGATTAGACTCTCTTTGTGCATTGAGTGTGTTTGTCTATTTTAAGGTCTCATACTCAGCCTCAAGCTTGGAGAGAAGATTAGTACTTAGAAGGGCTGTTTCAAGCTCTTCTTGAACTTTCTTTTTCTCCTCTTGAAGAAGTGAGTGATCCTTAGACAAAACTCTGAACCACTTCATGTATTGATGTAGATCAGTGGTTATACCATGCAGAGAAGTTCTTAAATCATTTATGTCTACATCAGGTGAATTGAAGTCAAATACCTCATCGAGACTTACATCATGTATGTTGAGGTTTTATTTGTCTTTTGCATGTTTGGCCATTAAGCATAGATTGGCCATTTGTGGTTCTTCATCATCTCTGGAGTCAGCATTGGAGTCATTGTCTGATTCACTCCATGATCCTCCAGCTACCAGGCCTTTGTCTCTCTTCTGAGGCCTTTTATTGCCTTTGTATTCGTTCTTTGCATGTGTTTTCTTCTTTAGTTCTTCTCTTAGAGGTTTGTTGCAGTTGGCAATGAAGTGGCCAGTTTTCTTACAGTTGTAGCATAAATCATTCATTTTCTCCTGGCTGCTGTAATTGCTGACCTTCTTTGGCTTACTGGGTTTGCCTTGTCACATGAACCTGCTTAATCTTTTCACCAGCATAGAAAGGTCTTCATCATCGTCCTCATCATAATCAGAGTCAATCTCAGTGTTGACCTTTGATGCACTTTCAGTTGCCTTGAGAGCAACACCTTTATCCTTCCTTCTTCCTTCTGATAGGGTTTCAGCTCGTTGAGTTAGCTCCAGTTCGTATGTCAGGAGACTGCCATATAGTTGTTGAAATATCGTCTCGTGAAGATTCTTTGACTCTCTTATAGCAGTGGTTTTGGCATCCCACTTGCTCGGTAGTGCTCTCATGAAATTTATGATCAGATATTTGTTAGGATAGATCTTCCCATATGCTCGTAGAGAGTTGAGTAGAACGTTGAATCTCTCATAGGTGGCAGTCACGTTTTCTCCTTGAACATGAGTAAACATCTCATACTGCTGTGTCAGGAGAGATTGTATGTTTTTTCTGACTTCTTCAGTTCCTTCGTGCATGATCAAAAATGCTTCCCAAACTTCCTTAGATGTTTTGTTGTTGATAATGTTTTCGAACAGATCGTCTTCTAAGGATTGGAACAGGATGTTCTTAGCCTTTTTGTCAAGTTGGACAGCTCTCTTCTCATTGTCTCTCCACTCTTTTTTAACCTTGATTTGTATTCTGTTTGTATCGTCAGTGGTTGGTGCAAGCTTCGTTTGAATATAGGGACCATTTTGAACGATCTCAAATAGATCTTCATCTATTGAGTCCATGTATGCTTGCATCCTGACTTTCCAGTTTGTAAATTTATCCTTGTTGCACATTGGTGGCTTGTTGCCTCCTCCAATTCTAGACTCGCTTGGTACATGTGCAATTGGATCTACTAAAGCTTATAAGCTGTATAATAGAACCTGCTCTGATACCAATTGTTAGTTCCTAGTAGGCACAATAGTTATCTAGAAGGGGGGGTGGGTTGAATAGATATTTAAAAAATCTTTCCGTTTTAAACTTGTTAGTTAATGATGATTAAAACTTAGCGTAATTTATGTTTATTTTAATCTCTCTTGCAGAGTAGTGGAGTTATGAGAGTGAGGCAGTTATAGCAATTATGGCAGATATAGCAGTTATAGTATGAATGTAAAAAACACAGTCGTTTTAAGTGGTTCAGAGCACTTAAAGCTCCTAGTCCACTCTTCTACTAAATGAGTAGGAAATCCACTAAGGATGTCTTTTACAACTTCTGAATCACACAGATTCCTTCTAGACCAGCAGTCTAAGAACTTCTTAGTTCACTCTTGAAATCTTCAAGTCCAGCAAACTTGGTTCTCTTACAGTTCACTTAGAACTCTTCAAGTCCAGCAGACTTGGTACTCTTCTTCAGTTGATTGATAGATGTTGAGTTCTTGATGGTTGCTACTTAGTTGCTGTTTAAGCACTTGTTCGAAAGAGCTGAGTAGCTAAGCAAGCTTTGTAATTTCTCAGATCGTAGAGTTGAGCTTTGAGAGTTGTTCACGTTATTTGTTCAGTGCTTACATATCTTTCACTCATCTGCTTGATTTGCATATATATGATCTTGAAAACTATCCGTTGGATCCATCCGTTGAAGCATTAAATACATTAAACTTTTCTATTCTTTGATGGAGACATTTCTGCACATCTTCTAAGTTGTATTCTGGCCTACTAACACTGCAGATTGCTTTCTCACCTAACACCTAAAAATGTGTTTTCCCCCTTACCAATGGTACTTTCCTTAGCTTCTTCAATACGCTTCTTTGTTGCATACTAATGATATTTCTTATGACTTTGGGATTGGTGAGTACTGCAGCGTTTAGAATCCATTCCTCTTTTGTTGGTGCCTATCCCCACACAAATTATGAGGCTCGATGTTTTCTGACACAAGACAGATGATACTCTACAATTCAGATTATGGTGACTTGTCGCCTTGGTGCCTGGTCTGATGCTATCAGCCGAGAGCACTACTATTTCTCTGAAGTCCTTGTACACTACGATATTTGCTTGCTTAAGTTGTAAACTCTACATTTCTGAGAGCACTCTACGATCGTTGACTTGTAAACTCTACGTTTTCCAAAGAGGCCCTTCAAGGCAGGCACACTACGATCTTTGAAGCTCTACGTTTTTGCCTTAACTTCTGCAATGTTGATCAGATTTATACACTCCGATTTCTTCGAAGCCTATCTATTACATCTCAAGATCAACCTAACAGCTTTGATCTTTCTATCTATACATTCTATTAAAGAATGATGCACGTTAAGAGCTTAGATCAACCTAACAAATTTGATCTATCACTAAGTCTTTGTACATATCTTACTTGAAGGACTTTACAAATAATCATGAGCATATACATTAAAACATCAAATCATAATATGCATTCTCCCAACAACATGTTTTGTGTGTTGATGGACCCCATTTTGATTGAAATTTGATTATAGCATGCAAAATCGTCCGTATGTGGATTTCGGTCAATTTCTGTTTGGAATTTAAAAAAATGTAAACTTACAAAGTTGTAGAGAATTGAATTTCCTATAGATGTACATAAGATTCAAATTTTTCTGATAAAAGGGCTATTTATTATGAATTATGGATGTTCCAGAATAATTGATTTTTGAAGTTTTAAATATTTTTTTAATAAAAACATTTTTGTTATGATTGGTGGGCCCCACTTGTTGTTAAACATGCTGAAATCAGAATTTCCAAGTTTGCGTATGATTTATATAAATATATTAATATTCTATTAAATTTTCTTCTTTGGTGTTCTAAGCATTTTCCTATAAATAGGGTGCTTAGGTTAGAATTAAAAATCACACCAGAAACTAAAGTTTTCTCTCTCTATATTATCGAGCGTATTTTTGTGAGTATTTAGATATCTTGAGTGTTACTATACGGCGCAAGTTCGTTCAACGTTATATCCGATATTCTAGCCGGAAGTACTATTCTTTTGAGGTAATTCATTGTAAGGGATATTGTCATTATTATGGTAAGGGATTGTAGGGGATTGTAAGGGATAGTAAGTGATAGTAAGGGATGGTAATGGATGTTATTTTCTTCGTAAATGATATTATTTTCTTCGATATCATTATGCCAAAATATTGATATGAATTTTATTATGGAATTTCTACCTTTTTGTGTCGGAGTTACTATTCATGTATACGACACTATTCACGTATACGACACTATTTACGTATCTGAAATTATTTACGTATACGGTACTATATACGAATATGGAGTACTATTCACGAGTCACTATTTATGAGTTACTATTCACGAGTTACTATTCACGAATTACTATTCACGAGTTAATATTCAGAGTTACTATTCACGAGTTACTCTTCACGACAAAAATTGGTTTCATTTTCTGACAAAATTATCGTTGATTTATGAATATTACTCTTGAAATTAAATGCAGTTTGTCAGGAATAAGCATGAGAATGCTATTCCTATTTATATATGATTTGATTATGATATATATGTATATGAATGAATAATATGCAAGTATGCTTGCATTAAGAAAAGCTGTAAAGTCCTGTGATAGACAATAGAAATATATGTACAAGGACTTAGAATGAATTGATCAAATATGTTAGGTTGATCCTACATAAAGCAAAACAGCTTTGTAAAGTCCTTAAAAAGAAATGATGTACAAGGACTATAAATATAGAAAGATCAAGCTTGTTAGGTTGATCTTATGATGTAATAGATAGGATTGTCTGATCGTCGAGCACTGCACTAAAAGTCGTAGTCTGCCAGGAGAGTCAAAGTTAACTAGGGAGCTATCGAGGCAGAATAGGAGTATGCAAGATAGTGAGATCTCGGAGTTCGTAGACTTCCAGGGGAAATGAAGAAGGATCGTAGTGTGTCGAGAAGAGCTTCCTCAGGATCGTAGTGTGCTGAGGAAGTCATGTTCAGAATTGTAGAGACAGCCTGCCTATGAGCCGAACAATCGTCTTCTAGAACAAAGTCTAAAACGTAGACTACACTCTGAGTTCGTAGAGTTCTTTAAGTGAAGGCAGAGATCGTAGTTGGGCAAGATCAGATGAGGACAACAAGCACAAGGTAGAAATCGTAGGGTGTCAAGATCTGATCTCGGGATCGTAGTGTCTGCACTGCCGAAGCTGAATCGTAGAGTGCAGAACTACGACTCCAACAAAAGTGCTCACAATGCTAAGTCAGAATCGTAGAGTAGATACGGTTCTCAATGAATGAGCACTCCCAGAATATCCAAAGGAATGAAGCCTCTGGTTGGCACTACAAAGATGCAATCCACAGTAAGGGAACCAGAGAGCACTCAACGAATGACATGCATGCTAGCAGAAGAACTAAGCACAAATCCAATCTGCATAAAGATTGAGTTGAAAGGCCATTCGTGATGAAGTCTTCCACAAGATGATTCAAAGAAGACTTCAGCAGCTGACTAAGGAAAATTCAGCTAATGCAGTTGCTGTCAAGAGAACAGAAGACAACGATCTTGGAAGCAACCAGGATCGTAGTGTTTGTCAGACAAAGAAAGAACTGATGGAAGGTGAACCGAAATACTGGTCAGCTTCTGAAGAGCAAGGCTAAAGTGATTAAGTGCAGGGTCAGTTCATTGATGATAAGTGAGCGGAAGATCACCAGGAGAAAGCAAGCTGGACGCGCCATAAATCTGAACTGTCTTGATATTCAGAAGGGGACCATAGCAAGGAATTAGGCTATCAGTATCTGAGAACAGTCGAATCAAACAGAAGTATTGAAGCACTGCACAATACAGTAAAGAGGTGTTCTTCGGTAAAGATCCAAGCAACACTCTTCAGGATCATAGTGTTAACTCTACTAGTCAACGAGCAACACTCAACAAGACACTACGATCAGGTCCTTGAAGACGTGCATCAGAATTATAAAATCCAAATAACTGAAGACTGAAGCATTGGCAAAGGTTCAATCTGAAGGGTAATATTCGGACAAGTGCCTATTAAGAGCATCGATGCAATAGGACAACCTCTGATCGAGAAATCAGAAAGAGGTAATAAAGTCTTCGACCTGCCCAAGACATTAAAGTGATACATCTGACAGGGTAGGTGAAACAGTAGACTGCAGCGTCAGAAAAAGTATGACAAGTCACATCAAGCAGTCTACCTCAAACACCTTGAGATCTGTAAAGATATTTGAATAGCCTTCAATGGTTACTTTCCAACGGAACGATTGGGAAGAAGTATAAATGAGAAAGAACTTCAAAGATCAAACGCTGCCGGAGTTGTGCATTTTGGAGAAAAGGTGGACTGATCCAACCGAGTGATAGTGAGTCTGAAGGCTCACTCTACGATCCACCAAGAACACACAAAAGTCAGATCAAGCAAGAAGTAGAAGTGTGAGTTCTACTATGTAGAAGTGAGAGTTTTACTACATGAAGAGTGTTCTGAACTGCCAAGAGAAAGAAGAGCATCATGCCATCTAGATGTCCATCATGGGAAGACTCTAAGTACAATAGAGAAGAGCCTACAATCATCTTAGCAAGTCCATCATGAGAAGGCATCAACTAGCAAGAAGGGAGATCACAAAAGCCATCTTGGTGTCAAGCATGAGATAGCTTCTAAGTACCTTACAGAAGAGCTTACAGTCATCTTAGAAGCCTCTCATGTGAAGCCATCAAGTTTCAAGAAGAATGATCTTCAAGGCAGTTCATCAAGGGGTCATCCGGAGTAGTTGAGCAACCTAAGAAGCTAAGCATCATGCAACACTCAAATGCTCTTCAAGGATGATCATGAAAAGCTGCTAAGGATAGAAGATGTTCAGAGCTTGAAGACATCTTAGCAGCTCAGCACCGACTCCAACAACAACAAAATAATAACTCAACAAAGCCAGGGCCTGAGGGGTCCTTGTCCAGAAGGACTAAACAAAGCAGGGCCAAAGGGTCCTTGTTCGCAGGGACTAAACGAAGTTCCAAGCCTGCTGGGCTTGACGAGTTCCTAGGGAACTAGAGAAGTCCCAAGGCTGCTAGCCTTGAAGAGTTCTTACTGAACTGAAGTCCCATGGCTGCTGGCCTTGAAGGAATCGTAGAGATTCAGGGTGATGCCCTTCCTTAGTGGAAATCCTACTAGTTGAAAGCAAAAGAGTGGATTAGGAACTTGAGTCTCTGAACCACTTAAAACCCTTTGTGTCTTTTACATTATGTCATTTACATTATTTCTATAACTGCTATAACTGCTATGTATGTTCTAACTGCTTACAACTAAACTAACCCAACGAATAATGTATGTATGATTATGACTATATCAATGAGGGGAATCTTTTACTTATTCCGTTGTGCTTGAAAAGATTCTTATGTTTGTCATATACTTAAAAATGAACAATACAACATAAACCAGAAAAGTATTTGAAATAAAAAGGATCTATTCAACCCCCCCCTTCTAGATCTATTGTGCCCTCTGGGAACTAACAATTGGTATTAGAGCAGGTTCTCATGTTATATTCAAAAGCTAATCGCTTTGAGTCTGATCCCAGGCACTAACATTGTTCTAAACTTAGTTTAGTAGTAAGTAACTTGTTATATGCAGAAGAGCTCACACGTTGGAAATATTGTATATAGGTAAAAATGTGTATACACCTGAAGCTGCTCAGATTGGTCCATATCCTCGATTGCTATATCAACAAGACCAATCCTAGCCTGTAGTCAATCTTGTAGTCTGAAGACCAGACGAGAGAAAGAGAGAAAGAGACATCAGTGACAAAGAGTAAAGCATTCATCAGTCTGAAAGATGAAGAGGTCACGCGTACTAAGAAATGCTGATCGAGTGGAGAAAGAAGATCTTCTTAAACTTATGAGTGACCAACCAACAACTGGGTGCTATCTTTGTAAACTCAAAGATGTCAAAGATCTTAATGCTACGATTATCCTGATTTACATCTTCAAGACCACAACTGATTGATGAAAGACTAACAAGAGCATGAAGCTGAAAGGAGCAAAAGTAAAAGCTATGCACATCAATACCTGAACTCAGTATATCTAAGGTAAATGACTGTTAAGAAACTGATAGTAAAAAGGTACGGTTCCTCACCATTATTAATGTATACATCATATTTGCACCATCTTATGAACTATGACAATATTATGTCAAGAAGACATAATCTACCTAAAAAGGTGAAGATAGAAAGTAGTCTGAAGATGGAAAATTCAAATGTCTACAAACTTTCTCTTTAACCAAGTTTTAGGCTGAAGATGACATCTTGAAGAAAATCTGAAATAGATCATAAGAGTATCAAAGACCAAATGAACTTTATGTTAAGTAATCATTGCTGGTGTGCTAGTATGTATGTACAAGCCTATGTTCTAAGTGTTTGACATCACACAGAGAATGATCAGTTCTACAAGAGGATCTTGCTGATTTGTAGAAACTGATAACATCCATGAATCAACTAGATACTTATAAATCATAGAGTTGATTCACACTCCGTGAACACTTAAACATTGTGAACATAACCCAGTAAATGATGAAACCATCATAGATAAAGAGTGTGTCATTAATTGTCAAATCCTACACACACTTACCATCATGCATCTCAAAAATGTATTATCTCAAGATAGTTACATGCATGAATATGTCTGTTGGTGATAAACATGATGATTATCCAGTTAAGAGGAATAAGGGTTTAGAAAACTAACCTAGCAGGACCCATTCAACAATGGGGACCAAAAGTAGAAATATAGTTAAACCTGTAGGTACTTGGTCAGTCTGACCACATTAAGGAATGCTGAAGCAGAAGACTTCATTCAATAGGACTCAACTAGCAGAAGGCTAAGGACTGTTCAGAGATGAGTCTGATAAGGTTCCTATATGTCCAAGCTTGTCCTTGAAGACCCTCTGAGCTAACCGGAATGGAGCTCACATGGCTGCAAATCTGTATATGGGAGCATGCCATGAAACAGAAGATAAAGAGAATTCTATGTGCCCATATTAAGAAAGACATGCTTTATGGAAAGGATCCTCAAGGGAAGCTCACAACAGAAGATCATTGAGCTTAAGATAAAAGGAGTTCTTTACGAAGCAGAACTTCTCAAAACAAAGGACTGTCAAAGAAGACTACATTTGTAGTGCTGTCAAATGATCGTAGAGTAATCAATCCTAAAAATACTCATCTCTACGATACAAGGAAAACTAAGCAACGATGATGATTCCAGTCAGAAGGAGAAATATTGGGCAGCCTTCAAATGAACATAAAGAAGGAATCACATCTATCTGAGAAGATAGCATCAACAATGGGGGAGTAGTGATCTGTTAAGGAATAATAACACTATTAAACCTAGAAGAGAGGTACCAGCTATAGAGTCCCAAAACTTTGTGGCTGATGAACCAAATGAAGATCCATAGTTAGTAGGAACATCTTAAAACGTACTACTGATAACCCTTCAGCCACCCAATCCATAATCGTGAAGTTTCTACGATCAAACACATGATCGTAGTGTAAGAGCAAAAGGACACCACGATTTCAGCAATGCAGATATCCAGAGCTGGTAGAAAGACCTCCCCATCAGAAAAGGTCTAATGAGATGTTATTACAAATCATTGCCATAGCACTTCATCTGGAAAGCGCCTCAAGGACAAACATGACCCTTAGCTCACTCTAAGAGGTTGGCCCTTCCTGAGCTACCTTATCCCAGAAGGAATGCTTGATCTAGTTCATCTCAAAAGAACCAAGTCAGTCAACGATCGTAGAGTTGAGTTTGAAGAGTACTAAATGATCGTAGTGCAACCTCAGCGATCGTAGAGGACAACTCAACGATCGTAGTCCTATCAAAGGGTACACCAGTTCACAAGGAATCGGAAGAATGAGGCAACTTCTAAGCCATTCAAGTTGAGGAGATAAGTTTAAATACATCAGTGATTAAACTATGCTGCATCGAAGTAAGGAGGAAAGATAAAGCCATCCACTGTAGCATCTCTTAGAAGTTGATCGTTGAGTCAACAAAGGAAATCGTAGAGTCTATAGCTGCCTCATCATGCCACTCTACGAATCAAAAGGTCAACGGTCAAAGCCACGTCAATTAAATGTCCACTCTTCAAATAACTGAAAAGTTGTGGGGAGTTACAGCTCATTACTGGGCAACGTGCAACCAATGGACAGTTGACACATCACTGAGTATGCAGAGTTAGAAGGAACTGCCATAAAGACGATTTCAAATCTGCAGACAGTTACCAAAAGATATCTAACCTTTCTCCCACCCATTTTCAAAACCCTAGAAAGCTTTTCAAAAGCAAAATCAGTTAACCCTCCAGAGCCTTACCAAATCTCAATCAACCATCTCGCATAAATCTCTCTAAATCAAACATCCACAGTCTTCGAACGATTCAAATGGAGAACTGGCAAGTTATCACCGGCATTCAGATTGGAACCAAATCGTTTGAGAAATCTGAGAAGAAGTTCAGGTATATACTTAGACTCGTAAAGGAAGCTGGGTTTTCAGAATGTCTCAAGGTGAGTACTCGTGTATACATTGACCTGGTTAAGGATTTCTACTCAAACGTCTCCATAAACTCTGGAACTCAATCTGCCAAGGTTAAAGGTCAGATTCTGAAGCTGAAATCTTTTGACCTTAATCAATGCCTAGGTTTCCCTAGCCAAGGGCTAAAGAATCTTGAAGATGTCAAAATTGAGCAAGCAAAGGAGTTGATGGGATACCAAAGAAACCCTAGCTTCAAAGACATGAAGAAAAAGGAGTTCCCTGAAGAGTATGAGTTCCTTGCTGAAATGTAGGAAAGTGCATACTGTGTAAAAACACTGCACATGATACGGTGATTGATCAACAACTGAAGATAATGTCATGTATAGTTCTGAAGAAACAAATTGACTTTGGAGCCATTTTATTTGATCAAATCTCTAAGTGGGAAGAGAAGGCTGAGAAAAAGCCACTAACCAAGGTATTTCATGGGATGTTGCTGAGTATCATTCTGAAGAAGAAACTAGGAGGGAAAATCAAGGATGATGAGGGAGAAGCCTTGAATGTGCACAAGGTTATGTCTCCACAGTTATTTGAGAACTGGAAGAAGAACCCCAAGGAAAACAAAAGGCTGACAGCTGGGAGTAGCAGTAGAGCCTCTGTTAAGAAGAGGAAGATAGTAAAGTCAGAGAGCTTTGAGTCCAGTGACTCTGCAGCAGCTGAAATCATGCCAGCTAGGAAGAAATCAAAAGTGGTGAAGAAAGCTGGTAATGCTAAGAAAGCCCAGGCCCCACCAATGAGAGTTTCCTCCATGAACAAGGATAAAGAAGAAAAGGCCCAAACTGCTAAAACCACAAAAAGAAGAAGCAGCAGTTTGCTTCAAGGGCCAGTCAGCAAGAAAGTTAAGGTGGATGACAAACCAGCCTTAGCTTCTCAAATCAATACATCTGCTGAAGAAAGGGACGTAGAGTCAGCAGAAGAGAAATAAACTGAAAATGTGGTCCAGTCCCCACAGTCAGCATCCATTAATGAGAATGAAGCTGATGTGATGAAAGAAAGTGCAGAAACTGCTGATGAAGAAAAGTGCTCAAGCCCCATGGCCAATTCTCAGAGAAGCCACTCTGATGATGAAAAAGAAAGTCAAAGTGACCAAAGCGCATCCCCAAATGCCACTGCCCCAACGAGCCCAGAGAATGGGTCAGAAAATACTACTCAAGAATAAGATGAAAATGTCCCCTCCAATCCAGAAAGCTCTCATGATGGCTCAGAAAGTGATGAGTCCAAGAAAGAAGAATCTTCCCCTGCAAGTGCTGAACTCCAAAGAAGTATGTCTGTTGAGCAAGAGGAGTCAGAGCTCGAAGAAGAAGAAGAAGAGTCAGTTTCTCCAATAATTGAACCTCCACGAAGAAGGAGAAGCTATATGCTGCAAGCCCATTTTGCCTCCAAAAGGAATAGTGGCCAATCAAATGCCATCATCGAATTAAGTGATGATGAGTCTGTATCCCCAGGAGAAAGTTCTGAAGATGAAGCCAGCACTGAAGAAGAAAAATTTGAGGAAATACTTGCTGAAGAAGGTTTTGATAATGAAACTCAGCAAGAAGGATTTTCTGTTGAAGATGATCAAGAAGGTTCTGAACATGAAATGCAGCAAGAAGACCTCTCTGCTGAAACTGATCTAAACGGTTTTGGTTTTGAGAAGGAAGAAGTAGGAAATGATTCTAACTCTAAAGATCAGGAATTAGAAAACTCAGAACTTCACCCTGTTCTCTTACCTGCAAGATTTACCAAGAGAATTGTGGTAGAAGCTCCTAATGAACCATCAGAAACTCCTTCTGACAGATGGGTAAACCATGGAGGTGAACAGCTCAGAGTAACAAGAATGACTTCCTCTAACTTAGTCAAGAACTGGAACAACATGGAGCTAGACTGCTCAACCATTCTCTACAACCCTGATGATTTGCTGATGAGATGGTTCTTCCAATCAATGCCTTACCTGAAGGCCTTTACTGAAGGAGATGGAAGTTACTTCAGCTAGTGTTACAAGACTTTTCCAAGCATAGAACTGGTAGCCCAAAACTTTCCAAGGGTGAAAACTTATGCTACCAAGATGATAACAAACCAGCCTCACTTCAAGGTCTATCGACAGGCTGAGAATCTCTACATCCCCTACGATCGTAGAGTGGATTCTGAAGGAAAAAGATTCATGACCAACGAGCAAATCGTAGAGTCTGTTCACTCTACTGCTGATGATATTCAAGTCCAATACCAGAAGCGTTCTTATGATCCAGCACTACTATTAAACACTCCATCATCCTCCACAAGTAATTGGTATTCCACGATTGTTCAGATTATCCAAACATTTAAAAATCTGTCCAAAGATGATAATCGTAGAGTCCAATCCATTGCTCAACCTGAAGCTGCCAATAAAGAGGATCAAACCGCTTTGGAGCAGGAACTACTGAAGAGCTCTGATGATCTAAGCAAGAAGATATCTATGCTCACTGAAGAATCACAGAAGCAGACAGCAACAAGAGATGATTCTTTCCAGCACAAGCTTCAAGCTATCTTGGCTGATGTATCTCTCAAACTCCAAGAGAGAGATAACATCTTTCAGAAAGCCATACAAGATCAGAAGGCAGAATCTCTACAAATTCAGAAGGCCAATGCAAAGCAGATCGAAGCCCTCTCTGACAAGATTGATGATATGAGGTAGACCTTCTCAGTACAACTTGAGCTCGGCCAGCAAGAACTAAAGTTTGAAGTTGCCAACTCCTCCTACTTGATGGAGCAGCTTATGTCCAACATGGAGCAGCTCTCTTAAATGATTAATGACAAAAAGGGGGAGAAAAAGAGGCATAGAAAGAAGAAGAACAAGAGGCACTTGAAGAAGAACAGAGCGACAAGAGAGAAGAAGTCAAACAAGGAGACAGTAACTGCTGAAAGAGTATCCTCATCTGAGGAGGAGCCAGAAGGTGATGATAACAAGATTGCAGAGTCTGAGGGGGAGCCAGATCAGAAAGATGCTGAAAGGGAGCAAGAAAAAGAAATCCAATTAGATGAGAAGCTGATCAACAAGCATTCTGGAAACACACATGGAGCCAAGGAGGTACATCTCTAATCTGTTAGGAATGTTCTGAATCCAGGATGTAGAATTTCTTAATGTATAAATTACCATATCAATTTAAATGACATTCATGATTAACTGTTTTAGAAATACAGCTGCTCACTGTATATAAGATTCATTCATAACATGCATATGCACTTATTGTTTTTGTCATAATCAAATAGGGGGATATCGTCAGGAATAAGCATGAGAATACTATTCCTATTTATATATGATTTGATTATGATATATATGTATATGAATGAATAATATGCAAGTATGCTTGTATTAAGAAAAGCTGTAAAGTCCTGTGATGAACAATAAAAATATATGTACAAGGACTTAGAATGAATTGATCAAATATGTTAGGTTGATTCTACATAAAGCAAAATAGCTTTGTAAAGTCCTTAAAAAGAAATGATGTACAAGGACTATAAATATAGAAATATCAAGCTTGTTAGGTTGATCTTATGATGTAACAGATAGGCTTGTCTGATCGTCGAGCACTGCACTAAAAGTCGTAGTCTGCCAGGAGAGTCAAAGTTAACTAGGGAGCTATCGAGGAAGAATAGGAGTATGCAAGATAGTGAGATCTCGGAGTTCGTAGACTTCCAGGGGAAATGAAGAAGGATCGTAGTGTGTCGAGAAGAGCTTCCTCGGGATCGTAGTGTGCTGAGGAAGTCATGTTCAGAATCGTAGAGACAGCCTGCCTATGAGCCGAACAATCGTCTGCTAGAACAAAGTCTAAAACGTAGACTACACTCTGAGTTCGTAGAATTCTTTAAGTGAAGGCAGAGATCGTAGTCGGGAAAGATCAGATGAGGACAACAAGCACAAGGCAGAAATCGTAGGGTGTCAAGATCTGATCTCGGGATCGTAGTGTCTGCACAACCGAAGCCGAATCATAGAGTGCAGAACTACGACTCCAACAAAAGTGCACACAATGCTAAGTCAGAATCGTAGAGTAGATACGGTTCTCAATGAATGAGCACTCCCAGAATATCCAAAGGAACGAAGCCTCTGGTTGGCATTGTAAAGATGCAATCCACAGTAAGGTAACCAGAGAGCACTCAACGAATGACATGTAATCTAGCAGAAGAACTAAGCACCAATCCAATCAGCATCAAGATTGAGTTGAAAGGCCATTCGTGATGAAATCTTCGACAAGATGATTTAAAGAAAACTTCAGCAGCTGAATAAGGAAAAGTCAGCTAATGCAGTTGCTGTCAAGAGAACAGAAGACAACGATCTTGGAAGCAACCAGGATCGTAGTGTTTGTCAGACAAAGAAAGAACCGATGGAAGGTGAACCGAAATACTGGTCAGCTTCTGAAGAGCAGGGCTAAATTGATTAAGTGCAGGGTCAGTTCATTGATGATAAGTGAGCGGAAGATCACCAGGAGAAAGCAAGCTGGACGCGTCATAAATCTAAAGTGTCTTTATATTCAGAAGGGGACCAGAGTAAGGAATTAGGCCATTAGTATCTGAGAACAGTCGAAGAAAACAAAAGTATTGAAGCACTGCACAATACAATAAAGAGGTGTTCTTCAGTAAAGATCCAAGTAACACTCTTCAGGATCGTAGTGTTACCTCTACTAGTCAACGAGCAACACTCAACAAGACACTACGATCAGGTCCTTGAATACGTGCATCAGAATCGTAGAGTCCAAATAACTGAAGACCGAAGCATTGGCAAAGGTTCAATCTGAAGGGTAATATTCGGACAAGTGCCTATTGAGAGCATCGATGCAATAGGACAACCTCTGATCGAGAAATCAGAAAGAGGTAATAAAATCTTCGACCTGCCCAAGACATTAAAGTGATACATCTGACAGGGTAGGTGAAACAGTAGACTGCAGCGTCAGAAAAAGTATGACAAGTCACATCAAGTAGTCTACCTCAAGCAACTTGAGATCTGTGAAGATATTTGAATAGCCTTCAATGTTTACTTTCCAACGGAAGGATTGGGAAGAAGTATAAATGGGAAAGAACTTTAAAGATAAAAGGCTGCTGGAGTTGTGCATTTTGGAGAAAAGGTGGACTGATCCAACCGAGTGATAGTGAGTCCGAAGGCTCACTCTACGATACACCAAGAACACTCCGAAGTTAGATCAAGCAAGAAGTAGAAGTGTGAGTTCTACTATGTAGAAGTGAGAGTTTTACTACATGAAGAGTGTTCTGAACTGCCGAGAAAAAGAAGAGCATCATGCCATTTGGATGTCCATCATGGGAAGACTCTAAGTACAATAGAGAAGAGCCTACAGTCATCTTAGCAAGTCCATCATGAGAAGGCATCAAGTAGCAAGAAGGGAGATCACAAAAGCAATCTTGGTGTCAAGCATGAGAAAGCTTCTAAGTACCTTACAGAAGAGCTTATAGTCATCTTAGAAGCCTCTCATGTGCAGCCATCAAGTACCAAGAAGAATGATCTTCAAGGTAGTTCATCAAGGGGTCATCCGTAGTAGTTGAGCAACCTAAGAAGCTGAGCATTATGCAACACTCAACTGCTCTTCAAAGATGATCATGCAAAGCTACTAAGGATAGAAGATGTTCAGAGCATGAAGACATTTTAGCAGCTCAGCACTGACTCCAACAATAAACAAACAACTCAACAAAGCCAGGGCCTGAGGAGTCCTTGTCCATAGGGACTAAACAAAGCAGGGCCAAAAGGTCCTTGTCCGTAGGGACTAAACGAAGTTCCAAGCCTGCTGGGCTTGAAGAGTTCCTAGGGAACTAGAGAAGTCCCAAGGCTGCTGACCTTGAAGAGTTCTTAGTGAACTGAAGTCCCAAGGCTGTTGGCCTTGAAGGAATCGTAGAGATTCAGGGTGATGCCCTTCGTTAGTGGAAATCCTGCTAGTTAAAAGCAGAAAATGGATTAGGAGCTTGAGTCTCTGAACCACTTTAAATTCCTTGTGTCTTTTATATTATGTCATTTACATTATGTCTATAACTGCTATAATTGCTATGTATGTTCTAACTGCTTACAACTAAACTAACCCAAAGAATAATGTATGTATAATTATGAATATATCAATGAAAGGAAATCTTTTACTTATTCCGCTGTGCTTGAAAAGATTCTTATGTTTGTCATATACTTAAATATGAAGAATACACCATAAACCAGAAAAATATTTGAAATAAAAAGGATCTATTCAACCCCCCTTCTAGATCTATTATGCCCTCTAGGAACTAACACAGTTGTTGATCATATTGTTTTTATTATCATATATAACATTTTTATAATCCTGGTGATGAAATTTCTCTTTGACTTGAGTGTAAAGATGGATAGATTATTGGTATGATCCTGACTATGGGTTCTCTTTTGCCAGTAGTGCAAAGTTGTATTGTTGACTAGTATGATTATGACCATTGAATTTATAAACGATTATCTTTAGCTTAAGTGCAAAGGTGAATTGATCAACATGGTTATATTTATTGTTTATATAAATTTTGAAATGATTATATATTTCTTTGAGATATTAATATCTTTGGCCCGTAGTGCAAAGATGACCTATTGTTGAATATCTTTGGCCAGTAGTGCAAAGATGAACTGTTGACGAATATCTTTGGCCTATAGTGCAAAGATGAATTTATTAGTATGATTATGAACATGAACTGTGATTTGGTATAACCATGATCTTTGATGTTTCAAGTAAAGACAGGTGATGAAAATTATCTTCATCTTGGGTGCGAAAAGGAATTTAGAACCATAATTATGATTATGAATTATTCACATGATTTTGGTCAGGAACTATTGATGGATGTTACAGGGATAAAATATTGTTGGTGAACTTTTAACATGGAGAAGATAATAGACTTTATGGTCTATTTGACTCTTCTAATGGATTGCTCGTTCTGCTACAACTATGGTTGAAAAGTTTTATCATCTACCATATGTTCAAAGTCTCTGATTTATTACTGACGAAGACTATTGATAATTTATTTATCTTTTGTCATGATATTCTTTACTGGGCTAGTTGTGTTCACCCTTTTACTTCACAATTCCTTTCAGGTAATAAAAGTGTAGCTGGGTCGAGCGGGGATAACAGAGGAATAGAACAGTGGTCTCTAGCTGTGGAGATTCTCTCTAAACAGTATAGAAAAGTGTGTTGTATTTTATACATCATTTAGTAGTTATATTTGGTTAATCAAATAGGGTGAGGCGAACCCAACGTTGGAAGGGTGTTTTGACACTATCATATAAGATGTCTAATGACATACAACCTTGTGTTATCCTAAGACAGGGTTGTGCATATCTACTTGCTAAGTATATCTACGAGCACTACCTATATAATCTTGGAGTTTGGTTGAAGTATAGTTCTCAATTAGAGACAGTGGAGATAATTATATGTCAAGAGAAGACTCACCATTGGAAAGAATATGATAGTAATCTTCTCGTTTTTCTTTGGGGTCTATTGGGTCAACCAAGGATAATTCTCCAGTCTTATGATATCTATTATAACCTAGACGCATGGCCTCTCATGTACGAAGGTTTCCTTGAGCACTTCCCAAAGATTTTAATTTCTAAAACAGTTATTGACTGTACCTTTATGTAAGGTGCCATTGTGATGGGGTATCGAAGGTTGGGACATGAGTCACAGTTGGTATACATTTATATCAAAACTCACAACATTTGTGTTTTTGTATTTTGCACGACAATTGTGATAATGAAGTTGTAGTTATTTTATGTACCATGTATTTGGCGACTCAGAATAGGTTGGGTGAATTGGACCTATTTTGGGGGCATCACACAATCTATTAGAAGAGTCAAGTAGAACATAATGTCTACTATCTCCTCTAGATTAGAAGTCCATCGTTAATATTTCATTCCTGTAATACTCATCAACAGTTCTTTGTTATACCCATGACAAAAAGAACTCTCATTACTTGTCTTCACCTGAACCACCAAAGATTATAGTTAAATCCACAATTCATAATTATAATCATGTAAATCAACTGTCTCTCCTTGCCATAAAGGCTTAATAGAACGTTTACTCTATATCCTTACACCAAAGGCTAAAGATATTCAAATATAATAACAATGATCATACCAATCAGTTGTCTAACTTTGCACTACGGGCCAAAGATATTCAACTATAAAACCAATGGTCATGATCATACCAATCAATTGTCTGTCAGTGCACTACGGCCAAAGACATTCAACTGTTAACTAATGGTCATGATTCTGCCAATCACATCATCGAATTATCCATGCACTACGGGCCAAGGATATTCGTTATTATCACCAGTGGTAATGATCATGTTATACACCTGTCCATCCTTGCACTACAGGCCAAAGCTATCAATCAACAGTTCATCTTTGCACTACGACCAAAGATATCAATCAATTGTTCTTCTTTGCACTATGGGCCAAAGACATACAACTGTAAAACCAATAACCAACAGTTCGTCTATGCACGTAAGCCAAAGATGACTTTCATTACAATATAAGCACGAGGATGATGACAATGATATAAGCATTAATCGAAAGAAATCAAGGATAAATATTAAAGACTTTAAATTTATCCAGAGTTTAAAAATATCCAAATTATCAACATGATACTGCTTTGTAGAGTAAAATTCAAGAATAAAATTCATATAAAAAAACTAATTTTGACAGAAAAGAAATGTATTTTTCGGGTGAATAGTACCCCGTGAATAGTACCCCAACACGAAAAGTGTCCCGAATACCCGAGTGAATGATACTAGAGTGAATAGTAATCAGGTGAATAGTAACTCATGAATAGTACTCAGGCATGAAAAGTGCCCCGAATACCCTAGTGAATAATACTAGAGTGAATACTAATCGGGTGAATAGTAACCCGTGAATAGCAACTCGTAAAAGAAAAAATACCAAAGAAAATAATATTTCATGACGAGTACAAAAGAAATGATATCTTATACAAGTATAATAGAATATACGAAACTGCAAATGGATTTTCACCTGCTATGCGGTAATCCACGTAGACAGATCATTTCCATAATTTAATAAAGAATGAATACAAAAGATCATTCACCATGCATGCGGTAATCCACATAGATAGGTTATTCCAACAGTATAATAAAGAATGGAACCAGGTCATGCGTAACCCAGACAGACAGGATATTCTAACAGAATAATAAAGAATGGAACCAGGTCATGTGTAATCCGCACAGACAAGATATTCCAGCAGAATAATAAAGAATGGAATAACAACAGAATTCACCAGGCATGCGATAGACCGCACAGACAGGTTATTCCAAAAAAATAATAAAGAATGGAATAACAGGAGAATTTCACCATGTATGCGGTACTTCGCATAGACAGGATATTCTAACATAATAATAAAGAATGAAATAACAACCCTTATGAGTATTGAAAGAAAATAACTCTCTTCATGAATACAAAAGAATAATACCCCTTACTATAATAATAATATCCCTTACCTTAAAAGAAGACTGAATACTAGAATAGTGAAGTAGCATACTTCTCTTCTTCTTTCTCTATATAATTTCTCTCTATAATAATTGCTCTATAGCTTTAGTGAATTGGTGAGAAATGAAGGAAGAATGACCTTCTATTTATAGGAAAATGTAGTTTTGAAAATTACACGTTTTGGGGATCGAAATATTACAGTATAATACCTTCCTTTTTTCCTTAATTTTTAATTTAGTCCTGCAAGTATTATCAAACTTGCACCACCTCCCTTAATAGTAAATCATGTGAATTAATAGTAAATCATGTGACTCAATAGTTCTAAACATGTGAAAAAAAATAATTAAAGTTAAGTACATTCATCTATACCTCTATTTTAACTTAGTCATGCAAGTATTATCAATCTTGCGCCAACTCCCATAATAGTAAATGAATGTGAATCAATAGTACACACATGTGAATAAATAGTTATAATCATGTGAATCAATAGCAATTAATTTCTTATTTATCCGGTTAATTGCCCGATTGGTCAATATAACCTCCAGACATCAATTATTATCGAAATAAATGTCGATTTTCACTAACACTAATAATTCCAACACAATAGAACTATCAATTTCATCATTAATCAACACGAACTTATTCATCATTAATATTATAATTCACAGTATTTAACAACCAGGTCGTTCCCAGGAAAGAGGGGGCTTTCCGATAATGATTTCTCTTTATTGGCGCGCAATTAGGCTACCAAACCTCTCCTTGACAGAACTTTTAGACATTGTCAATATTGTAAATAATAATATGAATAACTTTGTCATCTCAATTATTGATTTAATAATATAAAATATTATGCAGATGATATTGTGACAATAATTGAATCAATAATATGAGAGATATGATGCATCAATTACTGTAGCAATAATTGAGTATAACTGAGTGACTTCTTACGTAATCATCAATAATCAATACTGTGTGCTACTATGCAACCATGCGTATTACTGTACTTTTACCACCGAGTATTTTATGACAACTTTCGTACTTTGAATTTTTTTCACATATCACCCTTAACTTTAACCTTTTATCAATTTAACTATTTACCAAAATAGAAAAATTGAATACTTTTATTTCATAAAATTCGGGATCTCACAATCTCCCCTCCTTATGAAATTTCGCGCTCGAAATTTACGTACCTGGTAGTTCAAAGAGATGAGAATACCTTGATTTCTTTTCAGATTGTACCTTCCCGATTATCTCCTCTCTATCAGGATTTTCCCATTTCTCATCTCCTGTATTTCAGATATCATTCTAGAATATAGTTTCAAAATAAGGGTTAATTGATATGCCACATATTATCCTTATACTCTGACTGACTAGTTGAATACCAAATAAACTTAGATAGGTCACTCTGCCCTCAAAATAGGTATACATCACTCATCTTGAGTCGCCAAATACATGATACAAAATTCAAATACAACTTAATTATACAACAGTCGTGTAAAATACGACAAAACATAATCTAAGAGTTTTAATAATAATATTGTCATCTAGATAATATCCACACTCAATAGAGTCCTCATTACATTTATTATCACACTATTTCATAGAATAGTGAGGACTACTAAAGCCACTTATCCTGGACCGTCAATCCGTTCCCCGACTCATCCCAGCGATATTCTCATTTCCAGAAGGGAACAGTGAAAACAAAAGGGTGAGCTCAACTAGCCCAGTAAGAAATATTATGACTAAGTTAATGCAGAATAAATTATCCTTAGCCTTCAACAGTATAACAACTGATAGAATACAATAAACATCAAGTTTAACTGCGGCGGAATAAGCAATCCATTAGAAGAGTCAAGTATAACATAATGTCTACTATCTCCTCTAGATTAGAAGTCCATCGTTAATATTTCATTCCTGTAATACTCATCAACAATTATTTGTTATACCGAAGACAAAAAGAACTCCCATCACCTGTCTTCACCTGAACCACCAAAGATTATAGTTAAATCCACAATTCATATTTATAATCATATAAATCAACAGTCTCTCCTTGCCATAAAGGCGTAATAGAACGTGTAATCCATATCCTTACCCCAAAGTCTAAAGACATTCAAATGTAATAACAATGATCATACCAATCAGTTGTCTACCTTTGCACTACGGGCCAAAGATATTCAACTATAAAACCAATGGTCATGATCATACCAATCAATTGTCTGTCAGTTCACTACGGCCAAATACATTCAACTGTTAACTAATGGTCATGATCCTACCAATCACATCATCGAATTATCCATGCACTACGGGACAAGGATATTCGTTATTATCACCAGTGGTTATGATCATTTCATACACTTGTCCATCCTTGCACTACAAGCCAAAGTTATCAATCAACAGTTCATCTTTGCGCTACAACCAAAGATATCAATCAATTGTTCTTATTTGCACTACGGGCCAAAGACATACTACTGTAAAACCAATAACCAATAGTTCGTCTATGCACGTAAGCCAAAGATGACTTTCATTACAATATAAGCATGAGGATGATGACAATGATATAATCATTAATCAAACGAAATCAAGGATAAATATTAAAGACTTTAAATTTATCCAGAGTTTAAAAATATCCAAATTGTCACATGATACTGCTTTGTAGAATAAAATTCACGAATAATATTCATGTACCAAAAATAATTTGGACAGAAAAGAAATGTATTTTTCGGGTGAATAGTACTACAGAATTAGTACCCTATAAATAGTACCCCGACACAAAAAGTGTCTCGAATACCCGAGTGAATGATACTAGAGTAAATAGTAATTGGGTGAATAATAACCCGTGAATAGTAATCAGGTGAATAGTAACCCATGAATAGTAACTCGTAAAAGAAAAAATACCAAAGAAAATGATATTTCATGTCGAGTACAAAAGAAATGATATCTCATACAAGTATAATAGAATATACGAAACTGCAAATGGATTTTCACCCGCCATGCGGTAATCCACGTAGACAGTTCATTTCCACAATTTAATAAAGAATGAATACGAAGGATCATTCACCATGCATGCAGTAATCCATAAAGACAGGTTATTCCAACAGAATAATAAAGAATGGAACCAGGTCATGCGTAACCCGCACAAACAGGATATTCCAATAGAATAATAAAGAATGGAATCAGGTCATGCGTAATCCGTACAGACAGGATATTCCAACATAATAATAAAGAATGGAATAACAACAGAATTTACCATGCATGCGATAGACTTCACAGACATGTTATTCCAACAGAATAATAAAGAATGGAATAACAGAAGAATTTCACCATGTATGCGGTACTTCGCATTGACAGGTTATTCCAACATAATAATAAAGAATGGAATAACAACCCTTACGAGTATTGAAAGAAAATAACTCTCTTCATGAATACGAAAGAATAATACCCCTTACTATAATAATAATATCCCTTACCTTAGAAGAAGACTAGATACTGGAATTGTGAGGTAGCAGACTACTCTTCTTCTTTCTCTCTATAATTTTTCTCTATAATAATTGCTCTATAGCTTTAATGAATTGGTGAGAAATGAAGGAAGAATGAGATTCTATTTATAGGAAAATATAGTTTCGATAATTACACGTTTTGGAGCTCGAAATATTACAGTATAATACCTTCCTCTTTTCCTTAATTTTTAATTTAGTCCTGTAAGTATTATCAAACTTGCACCACCTCCCCTAATAGTAAATCATGTTAATTAATAGTAAATCATGTGACTCAATAGTTCTAAACATGTGAAAAAAATAATTACAGTATAGTACCTTCTTCTATACCTCCATTTTTAACTTACTCATGCAAGTATTATCAATCTTGCACCAACTCCCCTAATAATAAATGAATGTGAATCAATAGTACACACATGTGAACAAATAGTTATAATCATGTGAATCAATAGCAATTAATTGCTCATTTATCCGGTTAATTGCCTGATTGGTCAATATAACCTCCAGACATCAATTATTATAGAAATAAAAGTTTATTTTCAATAAAAATAATAATTCCAACACAATGGAACTATCAACTTCATCTTTAATCAACACAAACTTATTCATCATTAATATTATAATTCACAATGTTTAACAACCAGATCATTCCCAGGAAAGAGGGGGCTTTCCGATAATGATTTCTCCTTATTTACGCACAATTAGGTGACCAAACCTCTCATTGACTGAACTTCTAGACATTGTCAATATTGTAAATAATAATATGAATAACTTTGTCGTCTTAATTATTGATTTAATAATATAAAATATTATGCAGATGATACTGTGACAATAATTGAATCAATAATATGAGAGATATGATGCAGCAATTACTGTAGCAATAATTGAGTATAACTGAGTGACTTCTTACGTAAGCATCAATAATCAATACCGTGTGCTACTATGCAACCACGTGTATTACTGTACTTTTACCACCGAGTATTTTATGACAACTTTTTTACTTTGAAAAATTTCACACATCACCCTTAACTTTAACCTTTTATCAATTTAACTATTTACTAAAATAGAAAAATTAAATACTTTTATTTCATAAAATTCGGGATTTCACATGGATGATCTTAGAATAGTCTTGCATGATATTACATCTGAATTACATAGATACATGAAGTTGTTCATGGTTCTATCAAATGATTATTTTCTTCTTTAAGAGGATAAAGAAAAAGTGTAAGCATAGTTTGAAACTACTCTAAGAAGCACTACTTTTCTATCCAAGCTTGAGGTTGAAAATAAAATTTTAAGAAAGATAACTGAAGCCAACACGTTGAGGGAGTCTACTTTTAGCCCTAAAATAGAGGAATTATAGAAGACAATCTCTATGTGGAATCATTCTTCCTCATCTATGGATTCACTAATGACAAGTCAGAGAGTTGTTTCTGACAGATCAGGATTGGGGTTTGAAGTTTTTTCTTCATCCAACCTAAATATGGAAAAATCAATAGAAGCTATCAATAACGATGCTTCTTCTTCCCATATAAGCATCGTGTTTGTAAAATCCAAAGAGATTGTTGAGCCGAGTATTTTATGTCGTCCAATCTCTGCTGACCATATTATTATTCCAAAGGATAATAGGTCACACACTGGTTTAGGTTTTGTAAAATTGCAAAGTAAAAAAAAGTCTACGATCATGCCTCGAATAGTCCTAAAGTTTGGAAACAACTCTACGAGTTAACTTGGAATCAATTGTAGAACTGGTTCTTACTCTATGAAATTTCAAAATCATAGGACAATGTAAAGGTAGGGAGTTCAATAAAAAAGAAAGGCATATCTACTATATAAGTTCCAAGTGAGTATATATCCATGCAAACCCTCACATATGTAGTATATAAATTGTAATAAATGTAATAAATATAGGCATAAGGTTGTTGATTGTTATTTTGAGCATATTACATATCATAAACCCAAGATTAGGCAAGTCTGGGTTTCCAAGGTAACTAACATTGCATGACTCAAGAGAGTTTGGGTACCAAAATAAACAATGACTATACATGCATGTACCAAGGTCAATGGAATATATTTGGTATCTTGATAGTGGGTGCTCAAGGCACATGACTGGCTAGACTTAGCAAACGGGTTGGGCCATTGGTAGGCCGGGCCAAAATGGCCCAGGTTTTGGTGGGCTGAAAAAGTGAAGCGTAACACCTACTTTTTGGCGGACGTGTTGGCCTGGCCCACGAGCTTGGACTAATTTATGACTAAATTTTGACATATTTTTTGGGCTAACCCAAACGGGCTGGGCTAAAATGATCCAGGTTTTGATGGGCTGAAAAAATGAAGCCCAAATCCCGCTTTTTGACAGGGGGCCGATGTAAGATCTCAACTTTTATGAAATAAAAGTCTAATTTAATTTATGATTATTATTCAAAAATTCTAAAATGTTAAATTGATAAATGGTCAAATGGATAATTAATCGGATAAATGAGCTAATAAAAGAGGAGAAAATTTAACTATGATTGGTGTGGGCCCCATGGGCGGTTGAGTGATGAATGTTACGGGGGGGCAAGGAGACATAGGAGGAATATGAAAGTAAGAAAAGAAAAAAGAAAGAATGAAAAAGAAAATAAAATAATAATCCCTCCCGTAGCCATGTTCAGGAGAAGAAAAGAGAGAAGAGAGAAGAGAGAAAGGAAAGAGAAAGAAAGAAGGAAAAGAAAAATCAAGAAAGGTAATCATTTGATTTTCAATTGTAGATGTTAATTTCATGAATTTTATGTATAGATGTTATGTTTATACTTGTTTTAGCTGATTTAAACAAGTATTAAACAAAAGAAAATAAGAAATTAAAGAGATTATGCTTCGCCAGAATTTTGCCGAAAAACTTATATCTAACGTTGGTTGATGGTTTGTTTTCACATCTAAGACCATGGTTGTGAGACCCCAGATTTTATGAATAAAGATTTAATTTTTTTTGAAATATTTGTTTTTAATATTATGGTGTGGATTTGAGATAATGTTATAGTCGTGGGAAGTATTTATAAATTTTGCAAAGTATGCAAGTTGTCATATTATATTCGATTGGTCGGGGAATATTTATTTTATCAGGGAATATTCGTGCAACGACACAATCATTGGTGGACCCCGCAACGGAATTATTGTCAGAATGAGAAAACGACAAAAATATTTTATTAAAAATAACGTCAAAAGTTTTATCGTTAGTAATGTTGAACTACTCGGTAGTAAAAGTATAGTAATACGTGTGATTGCATAGTAGCACACGGTATTAATTATTGATACTTACGTGATAAGTCACTCAGTTTTGTTGGTATTATTAATGTAATAATACAGAAAATCTTTTTATATAAAACAAAATACTTTTATAAAGTTATTTATTTTATTAGACAATAATTAGAATATATTATATTTTATTATGCATAGTGTTTGCATAGTGCCTGTATAGTGTTTGCATAGTAAAATCTTTTATAAAGTTATTCATTTTATTAGATTATAAATAGAATATATTATATATTATTTAAAAGATTTTTCTTTAAATATGGACCGTCAGATTAAAGTAAATCAATCTGGACTGTTCATGAGTTAGTTACTATGCAGTCCATTTTTCTATAAATAGAAGCTCATTCATTCATTATTTCTTACGAATTCACTGAAACTCTAAAGAGAGAAACTATAGAGAGAAAGAAGAAAAGTGTTCTGCTACTTCACTACTTCTATATCCAGTACTCTTCTTTCTAAGGTAGGGAATATTATTTGTTGTACTCGTAAGGGGTACTCTTTCTTTCTTATTTATGAAGAGAACTTCTGTTATTCCATTCGTTATTATTATGTTAGAATAACCTGTATCCGCAAAGTACTGCATACATGATGAAATTCTTCTAATATTCTATTCTTTATTATTCTATTGGAATATCCTGTCTGTGTATTTTATGTCGGACCTGGTTTCGTTATTTATTATTCTGTTGGAATATCCTGTCTGTGTGTTTTACGCCGGAACTAGTTCCGTTATTTATTATTCTGTTGGAATATCCTGTCGGTGCGAATTTCGCCTGACCTGGTTCCGTTATTATTATTCTATTGAAATAACATGTCTATGTGAAGTACCGCATGAATGTTGATTTCTTTTGTTATTCCATTCTTTATTATACTCAGTTGGTTAAAGTTTTGACTTCTATACTCAATGAAATTAGTGGAATTTCCTTGATATTTGCGCTTCATCCAGTATCTTTTCACGAAAATATTCTTCTGAGCATTCTTGAATTTTATTCTACAAAGTAGTATCATGTTGACAATTTGGGCGTTATCAGTTCCTAGATAAATTAATTCTTGAACTTGTTTTATTGAATTCTTATATCATTGTCATCATCCTCATGTTTATTTCTTACTGGGCTAGTTGAGCTCACTCTTTCTTTCATTGTTCTCTTCAGGAAATGAAAACGTAGCTGGGACTAGTCGGGGAACAGAGTTATGGTCCTAGATGGTGCATTAGTAGTCCTCACTATTCAGTGAAATAGTGTGATAATAATTGTAATAAGGACTCCTTTTGAGTTTGCATACTCTCTAGTAGACAATATTTGTATTCAAACTCACAGTTTATGTTTTGTCGTATTGTACACGGCAGTTGTATTATTAAGTTGTATTTGAATTCTGTACCATGTATCTGGTGACTTAAGATGGGTGATGTATACCTAATTTTGGGGGCGTCACAATGGTTGGACTCCTAAAATATAGTAGATCTGATCCGGGCAAGAAAATTTGCGAAAACTCGCAGGAAAAGTTTTGGATCGTCGAAGAAGATGACCAGAAAATATTTTCCGGCGAACTAATTTGGTAAGATTGTTTCTCTATATTAGAGGCGAAATTTGGAAAAACTTTCTTTTACAAAGTTGTAGAGAATTAAATTTCACATGGAAAGGACATAAGATTCATAATTTTCTGATAAAAAGCTAATTATTATGAATTATTGAAGTTTCTGAATATTGCAATTTATAATTATATTATCAGAAAAATTATTTGGGTTGGAATATTTTTACAAAATTCTTATAATATCATCTTAGAATTTCTATATATTTTTGATGAATTATTGAAAAGCAGAAGTAATTATTGTATTTTTAAACTATTTATAGTTAGTTTGAAAATAAAGAAAATTCATAGAAAATTCTATGAATGGTGAAAAATTATGAAATTTTCTGAAAAATATAATAATAATAATATAAGATTAATATTGATAATATTTTTAATATATAAAAGTATGTGGAGTTAGTATTTCTATTTTGAAGATATTAAATGATAGTTTTTATAAATAAAAATAATTGTAAAAAATTATCGGATAATCTGAAAAATATGAAAATTGGTTGAAAAGTCCAAAATAATATTCTAAAAACTTTAGAATGTTTAGTAAGCTCATGAGGTGTTGGAATGTAAACACACAAGTAACGAATGAGTTATAATAAAAATAAAAATAATATTTTTGTTAAAGTAAAAAATGGTGATAATACCAGAATAGTGGATTGTCGTTTTAAAAATAAATTGTCATATATGAGGTTTTAGATTTCTCAAGTTTTATTATTTACTTCTAAAGTTTTGGAATATGAATAATAATTTTATGTGATAAATAAAGACAACTTGAATGAATAATGAATTATTTGTTGTTTTATATGTTATCCGAGATAAATATAGTTTTGTGTTGATGACGACTTTTAATAGAATTTTAATTGTTTATACTAAAGTGTTGATTTGATATAATGCTATAGTTATGAGTGATATGTGAAAATTTTGTAAAGTAAGTAATTTGTAATAAAATATTCGTCGGGGAATATTCGTACGACATTGCCGAATTAACCAATCATTGGTGGACCCCATAACAGAATAACTATCGGATATAGAAAGCGACAGAAATAACCTTTTATAAAAAAAATAGTGGTAAAGCTTTTACCGTTAAACTGTTGAAATACCCGATGATAAAAATACAGTAATACACGTGATTCTACAATAGTACACAGTATTCCACAGTAGCACACGGTATTGCACATTGATTCATATTATTGATTCTTAATTACGTAAGAAGTCACTTATTATTTTATTCAATAATTGTCACAGTAGTTATTACACAGTAACTCGTATTATTTGATATGATAAAATTATACCAGTTGGAAGTATTGTGAGTCTATGTTAATAATTGTGAATAATTGTTGAGAGATTGAAAATGTGTAAATAATTGATGAATAAAAGGTGTTGATTAAAGATAAGTATGATATGCAGATGTTTGTTCAATTATTTTCTTTTTACAAAAGTAAGTTTGGTAGGGCTTGCCGACACTCTACGTTTTCTTAAATCTTAAATTATTGAATAAAGGTTAAATAATAAACCTAGACAGAAAATAAGTGTATGGATTTGACATTTCTAAAAAGAAATTTTTTGATTTAAAAATGTTTTTGGTGAATTATTCAGGATTAAGGATATACGTAATTATGTTCTGTGTATATGGTTGTATATGTGTACAGTATGTGGTTAAGGATCAAGGGTTGACCAGATAGACTATATCAGTGGCAAACCCTAATATTATATTAAGAACGTCAACGATCAGTTAGAAAACCCTAACGACGAATAAGAAACCCTAGAAACCGGTTCTGGAAACCCTAATTTCAGGTCCGGGAAATTGAAACCCTAATTCGGATATTAAAATTCTAATTTAGGAATTTAAAGGCTATGCATAAGGTTTATGTATTTTAATTACAAACCTAATCAAAGATAGCCTTAATGAGTAATTAGATTTTCTAATAATTCAGAAACCCTAATTCATTGGTTATAAACCCTAATGAATGATTATGAAACCTAATTGTTAATCAGTAATTTTAATTAAGAAATATTAATCCTAATTAGCAAGCTTGTATAATGATTAGTAAATGCTAATATAATTAGAAAATCCTAATTATAATTTTGAAATATTAATTTTCTATTTTGAAAATCGAAATTTTGAAATCCTAGAAATTTAATTTCAAATATGTTAAGGTTAAGCCCTAAACCCTAAGGATTAAACCCTAAACCCTAAAAAGTTTAGACAAATTACTAATATGCCATTAAAGACAAAAAAATCAAAATGTCTAATCTGCCCTTTGTGCATTATTTGAGGGAAGTGAGCAAATCTAGCCATGATCTTGTAGGGGGTGGCTAACCCTAGCCCTAGCCTTAGCTTTAAATCAATTACCAACCATCTTGCCCCTTGGATCAGTCCAATATAGTGTAACATATCAATTATTATAGATTTTAGAGAGAGAAAAATCCCACTTTATTTTTTTCTTCTCCAAAGCTTTTCTCCTTCTAAAATCCAAAAATATAGAGTGATAAATTTAGATGGGATAAGCTAATGTTAGTCTTTAGCTTTCCATTATCAGTTCATCAAGATCAGAACCATAATCAAAGCCAAAAAGGTATGAAAACCTTAAATCTGGAAAATCTTGGTAATTGTTGTTAGATGTTGAAAGCTGTTGATTAAAGATGTATATTAGGGTGTTAATAAGTGATCTGGGTTGTTAGATCAAGGATCAATAACAGCTAGATGCACGAAGCTAATGTTTTGAAAATTTTGGAAATCTGGAAAAAAAATGGCCTGACAGTCATATGTCAGAGGTCTTAGATCTGTGTGTGTTTGATGTTTGGTGTATGTTATGTTATAGATATGTGCTTTGATGTTAGGGCTTTGATCTGAGACTTGAATCAAGCTCAGGGCATACTTGGATTGCAAGATAGGATCGATCAAAGTCCGTTGACCAAGCACAAAATTTGAATATGGGCAACCCAGAATTTTTCCAGGTGATGATCTGACAAGATTTTTAAAGCCCTTAATCTTGCTGTATGTATATGTTTTGGTTATTTTGTTATTTGATCCTTGTAGTATAATATGCAAAGTACAAATCATTATCCATAGATCACCCAGATCATTAGTAGGTTGAGAAATATGAGCAGTCAAACTGTGTTGACAGGTCATGGGAATGGGTTTCTAGGCAACCCAGAAACCCATATCTTGTCTGACAGCATCTTTGCAAGCCACAGATCATGCTTGTGTTTATGTTGTAGACCATGTTGTTGATTTAGGGTTGTTTTCTAACATGTAGGCTATATAATCATGCTTTTAGATTACTCATACCATTACCCGGATGACATTTAATCATGGTCAAACAGTCGTCGACCAACTTGACGGATGAAGATTTCTGGGAAACCTAGATCTTCAAGAACCGTTTCCTGAGCAACACTTTGACCGGCCTAAATCTCCATTTTTTGTTGTTGTTAGACTGATATGATGGTATATAATTGTTCACTGACATCTCCACTACAAATATGAACCTTAATATCACACAAAACAGAACTGGATTCCACGTTACACGGATCGAAAGTAGTACCCATGAACTATTCTTCATTTCTAAAAAACACAAAAATAAAGAACAGCTCTGACATGAGAATTGACAGCCTATGTCTCTCAGTTATGATGTTGGATTTCCATAAAAAGTGTTGATGTTTGTAGAGTTACATCAATACTGTGAAACCCCAGATTTTATGAATAAAGATTTAATTTTATCGAAATATTTTTTGGAATATTATGGTGTGGATTTGATATAATGTTATAGTTGTGGGTAGTATTTATAAATTTTTCAAAGTATTCAAGTTGTTATAAAATATTCGATTGGTCAGGAAATATTCTTTTTGTTGGGGAATATTCGTATGACGGCACAATCATTGGTGGACCCCACAACAAAAGTATTGTCATAGTTAGAAAATGACAGAATTATCTTTTTATAAAAATAACGGCGGAAATGTTACCGTTAAAACTGTTAAACTACTCGGTAGTAAAAGTACAGTAATACGCGTGGTTGCATAGTAGCACACAGTATTGATTATTGATGCTTACGTAATAAGTCTCTCAATTATACTCAATTATTGCTACAGTAATTGCTGCATTATATCTCTCATATTATTGATTCAATTATTGTCACAGTATCATCTATATAAAATGTTATTTTATTAAATCAATAATTGAGACGATAAAGTTATTCATATTATAAATTGCAATATTTACAATGTCTAGAAGTTTTGTCAAGGAGAGGTTAGATAATCTCATTGCGCGCCAATTGGGAGAAATCTTTATTGGAAATCCCCCTCTTTCTTGGGAACGATCTGGTTAATAAATATTGTGAGTTATAATATTAATGATGAATGTTATTAAAATTGAAGTTGTGTTCGGAGTTGAATTTGGAGACGCGGACGTGATATTTGAGTCCGGAACGATAAAATTAGTAAAAATAGTCTATAATCACAAAAATTTTCGGAATTCACTATTTGGTCAAAAAGTCAACTAAAAAGTCAAACTTCATAATTTCAAAATTTATATTTTTGATAAAAAATAGTTTCATTGTGTTGGAATTATTTGTGTTAGTGAAAATTAACAATTATTTCGATGATAATTGATGTTTAGGGGTTATATTGATAAATCGGGTAATTTATCGGATAAATGAGCAATTAATTGCTACTAATTCACATGCTTATATAACTATTTGTTCATATATGTGTACTATTGAATCACATTATTTACTATTAGGGGAGTTGGTGCAAAATTGATAATACTTGCAGGACTAAATTAAAAATGAAAGAAAAGTTGGAGGTATTGTACTGTAATTTTTCGAGCCCCAAAACGTGGAATTATCGAAACTATATTTTCCTATAAATAAAAGCTCATTCTTCCTTCATTTCTCACCAATTCACAAAAGCTTTAGAGCGATTATTATAGAGAGAAATTATAGAAAGAAGAAGAGAAGTCTGCTACCTCACTATTCTAGTATCCAGTTTTTCTAAAGGTAGTGAGTATTATTTTTTTTATCTATGAAGAGAACTTCTGTTATTCCATTCTTCATTATTATGTTGGAATAACATGTATACGCGGGCTACCCTATACTTGGTGAAATTCTTCTGTTGTTTCATTCTTTATCATTCTGTTGGAACATCCTGTCTGTGCGTTCTACGCCGGACCTGGTTCCGTCTTTATTATTCTGTTGGAATATCATGTCTGTGCGTTTTACGTCGTACCTAATTCCATCTTTATTATTCTGTTGGAATATTTTATCTGTGCATTCTACGCCGGACCTGATTCCGTCTTTATTATTCTGTTGGAATATCTTGTCTGTGCATTTTATGCTGGACTTGATTCCGTCTTTATTATTCTGTTGGAATATCTTGTCTGTACGTTTTACGCTGGACCTGATTCCGTTATTTATTATTCTGTTGGAATAGCCTGTCTGTGCGGTCTATCGCATGCTTGGTGATTTCTTTTGTTATTCCATTCTCTATTATACTCAGTTGGTTAAAGTTTTGACTTCTATACTCCATGAAATTAGTGGAATATCCTTGATATTTGCGCTTCATCCAGCATCTTTTCATGGAAATATTCTTCTAAGCATTCTTGAATTTTACTCTACAAAGCAGTATCATGTTGACAATTTGGACGTTATTAGTTCCTGGATAAAATAATTCTTGAACTTGTTTTATTGAATTCTTATATCATTGTCATCATCCTCATATTTAGATTTTGTTGAAAGTCATCTGTGGCCTATAGTGCATAGATGGACTTGGTATGATTATGACCAGGGATTATTCGGTGTAATCATGACCGTAATGTTACAAATGATGTGGTAAAAGTCCTCATTGGCCCGTAGTGCATTGATGGACAGTTGTTGGCATGATCATGACCATTATTGAATATACAAATATTCTTGGCCCGTATTGCATTAATAATTATGGTCGTGATACTAAAGAATATCCTTGGCCGTAGTGCAGGGGTGATTCGATGATGTGGATTATTTATTAAGCTGAGTCCCAACGATAAAAGTGATGAAAAACCTTTTAAATCATAAAAGATAGTAGATTTTATTCTCTACTTGACTCTTTTAATGGATTGTTTGTTCCGCTGCAGTTAAACTTGATGGTTGTTATATTGTATCAGTTTAACACCGTTGAAGGCTAACGATAATATATTCTGCATTATCTTAGTCATAATATTTCCTACTGGGCTAGTTGAGCTCACCCTCTTACTTTTATTGTTCTCTTTAGGAAATGAGAACGTAGCAGGGACTAGTCGGGGAATGGAGTGACGGACCAGATGATAGCATTAGTAGTCCTCACTATTCAGTGAAATAGTGGAAAATAAATGTAATAATATTGAATTTGAGTTTGAATATTGTCTAGACGACAATATTTGTATTAAAACTCACAGCTTATGTTTTGTCGTACTTTACACGACAGTTGTATAATTAAGTTGTATTTGTATTCTGTACCATATATTTGGCGACTCAAGATGAGTGATGTATACCTAATTTTGGGGGCGTCACAGTTGGTATCAAAGCTTAGGGATATGATCCCTGGCTAAGATGTGAGATTAGAACTAGGAGGGGAAAGACGGAGAATTCCTTCGCTAGTATGACCTACCTAAGTTTATTTGATATTTAATTGGTCGGTCAGAGTATAGGGATAATATGCGATGTTAATTAATCCATGTTTTGTGGTAGTATTTGAAAATGACATCCGAGAATGTTGAGAATAGCAATGGAGCACAGGAGACCGTTGAGTCTCCACAGATCAATAATCAGGACAATGTGCAACAAGATGGCGATAATCTTCTTGTAAACACCAACACTGATCAATTGACGAACGAAGGTACGTTTAGGAGCTTTTTAGAATTCATGCAATATCAAGCTAAGGCCACTCCTGTTCATAATACAGGAGTAAAAAATGGCAACCCACGATTGGTCACCATTAAGCAATTCAAGGAGTTGGGACCACCGGAGTTTTTGGGAAAGCCAGAACCACTTAAGGCAGAGACGTGGTTAAAGCAGATCACCAAGATATTTGATGTCTTGGGATGCTTCGAGGAGCAAAAGGTTCCCTTTGCCACCTTTATGTTGTGTGAAGAGGCATATCACTGGTGGGAATCTGTAAAACGTACCCAGCCTGACGCACTCAAGATGTCTTGGGAGAAGTTCCAAGAGCTTTTCAACGACAAGTACTTTCCCGAAAGTATTTGTCACATGAAGGAGGTGGAGTTTATCGAGTTGGAACAAAACAGTATGAACGTGTCGCAATACGAGGCTAAAGTTACAGAGTTATCCCGGTTTGCATCCCATTTGGTCGATAATGAGGAGCGAATGACGCCAATGTTTTTAAGAGGTTTAAAGTCGGAGATACGCCAATATCTTATTTCTCATAAATTGTGTTTGTATGCAGATGTTGTAAATAGGGCTTAGTTAGTGGAGCGCGATAACGAGTCAACGCAACCAAAAGAGAGCAGCCGACAAAATGATAATACCTGTGATAACAGTCATCAAAGCGGTGACAATAAGTATGGAGGGAATCAACATGCCAGAAATGGTAACCACTTCGGTGGTAATCATGGTCAAAATAATAAGAATGGACATTTTAAGAAGATGAGATTCAACAATGATGGAAAGACGTCAGCACCAGCACCCGTAGTTAAGGAAGGAGAACGACCACCTATCATATGCTTCAAATGCGGAGGAGAGGGACACATCAGTCCAAACTGCGCGATGCCGTCCAAAACCTGTTATAATTGTGGAAGAGAAGGTCACTTAGCCCAATTTTGTCGTTCTCCGAAGACAAGTTCAGCTATGATGGAGGCACCAAAGGCCGTCCCAGAAAAGTCAAAGTCGGTAGTTTAAGAGAGAACGTTTTTTTTTTCATGACGAGGAACCTGAATAAAATTATCACGGGTATGTTAGTCATAAACTCTTGCGAAGTCTATACCTTATTAGATACCGGTTTTACTCACTCTTTTATTTCACCTAGTTGTGTTAAATGTTTGAATTTAACTCCGGAGAAGTTAGATTTTGATTTATCTGTTGAAACTCAGTTGGGAGAAACCTTCATTACCTCCACTATTTATAAATCTTGTTCAAATCAACACTTTCACGTTACCTGTCAATCGTATCTCTTTGAAAATACTTGCCTTTGATTTGATTTTAGGAATCAATTGGTTAACTACTCATCATGCTTTTCGTAAGGTTGTTAGCTTTTATATTCCTAACCAACTTGTTATCCGAATTCAAGCAACCAAATCACTAAAGTTAATCATGGTCATATCAAGCCATAAGTAAAGAGCCCCGATCCTTTCGTTGTTGACTCCCTTGTGTGGAATGCACCGAAGCCAGACTTTCTGTAGGCGACTGTGAATGACGATGACAAGTTGATATGTATCAATGTGACGTGTTACCCATGTCTTGGATGAGATTCACAGTTTTGAATGATATTTCTATTGTTAATAAATTTCCTTACGTATTTTTGAAGACTTCTTAGCCTACCCCTAGAGCGTGAAATCAAATTTTGTATTGACCCCAGTACAAAACCCATTTCTAAAACCCTTAAATATTTCTTCAACTAAAATGAATGTAACATGCGCCAAAGACATTAGCTCGAGCTGTTGAAGATTACGATCGTACCATTCAATACCATCGTGGGAAAGCGAACATGGTAGCTGACGCGTTGAGTAGAAGATCATATGCGTTTACGAGTGCGATGTTGTTAACAAAAAGACCCATTTCGTACGACTTACAAATGATGAAGATAGAGTTAAAGACTCTAGGAACCCACGTGAAGATAACGAATATATGATTAGAATAGACTTTAATCGATAAAGTTAAATCTGCTCAAGATACACACCCGGAGCTGATGAATGAAGAAGGTTCAAGAGGGCGTTATTCTAGAAGAAAGAATCGACGAAGAGAGGAAATCTCAACCCTCGATTTAATTGGCCCATTTGAAATCCTCGATTGAGTAGGAACTGTGGCCTATATACTCGTTTTACCGCCAAGTATGTCGCGTGTTCATAACATTTTTTCATGTATCGATGTTACGTAAATATGTGGACGACCTGAACCATATTATTAAATTAGAACTAGACGATATAGCAGAAGATTTAACGTATGAGGAGATACGTGTTAAAATCTTGGATAAGAAGGATCGTATTCAACACTCAAAGGTTATACCTCAAGAGTTAAAATCTGTAATGAAGTCAAGGTATCCTCACCTCTTTGGTATATCAAGTGCGTACATAAATTTCGAGGGAGAAATTTCATAAGGAGGGGAGATTGTGAAATCTCAGATTTTATGAATAAAGATTTAAATTTATCAAAATATTTTTTTGAATATTATGGTGTGGATTTGATATAATGTTATAATTGTGGGTAGTATTTATAAATTTTTCAAAGTATGCAAGTTGTTATAAAATATTCGATTGGTCGGACAATATTCTTTTTGTTGGGGAATATTCGTACGACGGCACAATCATTGGTGGACCCCACAACGGAAGTATTTTCGTAGATAGAAAATGACATAATTATCTTTTTATAAAAATAACAGCGGAAGTGTTACCGTTAAAACTGTTAAACTACTCAGTAGTAAAAGTACAGTAATACGTGTGTTTGCATAGTAGCACACGGTATTGATTATTGATGCTTACGTAAGAAGTCACTCAGTTATACTCAATTATTGCTACAGTAATTGCTGCATCATATCTCTCATATTATTGATTCAATTATTGTCACAGTATCATCTGCATAAAATGTTATTTTATTAAATCAATAATTAAGACAACAAAGTTATTCATATTATAAATTGTAATATTTACAATTTCTAAAAGTTTTGTCAAGGAGAGGTTAGATAATCTAATGGCGCGCCAATAGGGAGAAATCCTTATTGGAAAGCCCCCTCTTTCCTGGGAACGACCTGGTTGATAAATATTGTGATATTTGAGTCCAGAACGATGAAATTAGTAAAAATAGTCAATAATCACAAAATTTTTCGGAATTCACTATTTGGTCAAAAAGTCAACAGTTGACTTTTTTGAGAAAAGTCAAACTTTGAAATTTCAAAATTTATATTTTTGATAAAAATGGTTTCATTGTGTTGGAATTATTTGTGTTAGTGAAAATTGACAATTCTTTCGATGATAATTGATGTCTAGGGGTTATATTGATAAATCGGGTAATTTATCGGATAAATGAGCAATTAATTGCTACTAATTCACATGCTTATATAACTATTTTTTCACATATGTGTACTATTGAATCACATTATTTACTATTAGGGGAGTTGGTGCAAGATTAATAATACTTGTAGGACTAAATTAAAAATGAAAGAAAAGTTGGAGGTATTGTACTGTAATTTTTCGAGCCCCAAAACGTGTAATTATCGAAACTATATTTTCCTATAAATAGAAGCTCATTCTTCCTTCATTTCTCACCAATTCACAAAAGCTTTAGAGCGATTATTATAGAGAGAAATTATAGAAAGAAGAAGAGAAGCATTCTACCTCACTATTCCAGTATCCAGTTTTTCTAAAGGTAGAGGAAGTATTATTTCTTTCTTATCTATGTGGAGAACTTCTGTTATTCCATTCTTCATTATTATGTTGTAATAACCTGTATACGCAGGCTACCCTATACTTGGTGAAATTCTTTTGTTGTTCCATTCTTTATCATTCTGTTGGAACATCCTGTCTGTGCGTTCTACGTCGGACCTGGTTCTGTCTTTATTGTTATGTTGGAATATCCTGTCTGTACATTTTACGCCAGACCTAATTCCGTCTTTATTATTCTGTTGAAATATCCTGTCTGTGCGTTCTACGCCGGACCTGATTCCGTCTTTATTATTCTGTTGGAATTTCTTGTCTGTGCGTTTTACGCCGGACCTGATTCTGTCTTTATTATTCTGTTGGAATATCCTGTCTGTGCGTTTTACGCCGGACCTGATTCTGTTATTTATTATTCTGTTGGAATAACCTGTCTGAGCGGTCTATCGCATGCTTGGTGATTTCTTTTGTTATTCCATTCTCTATTATACTCAATTGGTTAAAGTTTTGACTTCTATACTCCATGAAATTAGTGGAATATCCTTGATATTTGCGCTTCATCCAGTATCTTTTTATGGAAATATTCTGCTGAGCATTCTTGAGTTTTACTCTACAAAGCAGTATCATGCTGACAATTTGGACGTTATTAGTTCCTTGATAAAATAATTCTTGAACTTGTTTTATTGAATTCTTATATCATTGTCATCATCCTCATGTTTATATTTTGTTGAAAGTCATCTGTGGCCTATAGTGCATAGATGAACTTGGTATGATTATGACCAGGGATTATTCGGTGTAATCATGATCGTAATGTTACAAATGATGTGGTAAAAGTCATCATTGGCCCGTAGTGCATTGATGGACAGTTGTTGGCATGATCATGACCATTATTGAATACACAAATATTCTTGGCCCGTAGTGCATGGATAATTGTGGTCGTGATACTAAAGAATATCCTTGACCGTAGTGCAGGGGTGATTCGATGATGTGGATTATTTATTAAGCTGAGTCCCAGCGATAAAAGTGATGAAAAACCTTTTAAATCATAAAAGATAGTAGATTTTATTCTCTACTTGACTCTTTTAATGGATTGCTTGTTCCGCTGCAGTTAAACTTGATGGTTATTATATTGTATCAGTTTAACACTGTTGAAGGCTAACGATAATATATTCTTCATTATTTTAGTCATAATATTTCCTACTGGGCTAGTTGAGCTCACCCTTTTACTTTTATTGTTCTCTTCAGGAAATGAGAACGTAGCAGGAACTAATCGGGGAACGGAGTGACGAACCAGATGATAGCATTAGTAGTCCTCACTATTCAGTGAAATAGTGGAAAATAAATGTAATAATATTGAATTTGAGTTTGAATATTGTCTAGACGACAATATTTGTATTAAAACTCACAGCTTATGTTTTGTCGTACTTTACACGACAGTTTTATAATTAAGTTGTATTTGTATTCTGTACTATGTATTTGGCGACTCAAGATGGGTGATGTATACCTAATTTTGGGGGCGTCACAAATACTACAATATTGATGCTTTAAACGGCCCAGAAAACCTTAGGATCATGGGACAATTTATGTTCAAACCAAGCACCCTGTAGTTTGACATGCACTTCTGGGTTGATGAAGAACAAGCTCAAGAACACCTATAGGGACGGGTCTGTCGCTATAGGGCCCTTTAGTGACATTTAATTTCGAAAAATAATTATTTTTATTAAATAAATCGAATTAAATGGTTTTTAATTATTAAAAATACATAATAAATTATGAAAAATTATTTTAAAGCCTAAAAAATAGTTTTTAATTATTTTGAGTATATTTTAAAAATATTTAATATTTTTGGAATACAAAAGGTATTTATTTATTTAATTATAATATTAAATAAATTTGTGTAAAATAATTTTTAATTCATGAAAAATAATATTATGGTATAAGAAAATATTTAAAGATATTTTCAGTGACTTTTAATATTTTGCGATGAAATTCATTAATTAATCAATATTAATGATAGTTAATTTATTTAATAAATCAAATGAATAAATCATGGAAAAATAGTTTTAATGCTTTAAAAATCATATAAAAATAATTTAAGTGTTATAGAAAAAAATTTAAGTTGTAAAATATGACTTTTGATATTTTGTCATGAAAATATTAATATTTTAATATTAAAACCAATTATCGTATAATATATTTAATTGTTTAAAAATCATATTAAGGTGATGTTAAAGTATTAACATATAAAGGTGATTTTAAAGTATTAAAAATACTTTGTAATATTATAAATATATTATAATATTATGTTATGATTTTCATTAATATTTTATATTAAATAAATATTAATGATAAAGGAATATAGTGGTATTTATATTATATAAATACGATATTAATGATTGAAAATTTTTGATAAATGATATTAATTATCTGAAAATTATTATGAGCCTATAAAAAATATTTTAACTGATAATAAATTATCTAAGATAATTTTTAAGTGTTTAGGCAGAGTTTAAATTGAAATTAAACTCAACTATTGTCCGACTAGACCGTCGAGATGTTAGAATTGTGTCGGGTTCAACTCAGACTGCAATAGTTTGACATGATACCGAGTCTTATGTGCTAAATAGACTTATAGGGTTATGTGATAAATGTATTTAAGTTATTTTAAATACTGTGATGATATTATTCTAATGTGTAGATCGGTATTATTTATATTAGGTTTTCACACAAAGCTAAAAAAATTGTGTAGCGGTAATCAACGGTTCAGGCAAGTTTTTACTTAACTCTACTAAGAGTTGTTTCATTCAGATATGCTTATGGATAATCATTGCTGATTGCCATTGTAGAATTGTACTTTGTACATATTGCATGTATAAGTCAGGTATGAAAGGCTGATCACCTTCATTACCATTCGGTTCAGATATATTTGTTCATGTTTAATACTTGTTCATTCAAAAGTTTGTTCCTGCTAGTTCACAGTTGTATTGTTGAATTATAGCCAGCTTATTATTCAGATTGTGTCAATCATGATATATCGTTATATTATTGAACTTAAACTTGTTGGGCAATCTCATGCTCACCCTTGCTATATCATGTTTTAATATTGCAGTTTTAGAAGCATACGTCGAATACAGGAAAGGATAAAGCCAAGTTCAGCTTGGGATTTTATGTGCAGCTTAATTGTAATAGTATAGTATGATAATAATGTAGTATGTTAGATAGGATAATGAATTGGGTTTATTTGAAGGTTACTCGACCTTAGGAAAAATATTGTGTAAAGTTTAATGTATAAACAATTTATGTTTATATCTTCTGCAAATAATAATAGTTATAGAATTAGCATACCAAGATCCGTGGTGATTTGGGACCCAAATTTGGGGATGCTACAGCTGGTATCAAAGCTGTTGGTTATGAACCTTAGGTAGGAATACCTGATACTAATAACCGCAGTGATTAGGATAAGTACTAACTCAAATAGAGTTAGTATGTCGGTAAAATTCAAAGACGAATCTCAGCAGGGTATAATTTATAGAGCTTCCTAACTCTGATAATAAAGTTGAATAGTAGTGATGAATAGATAGAGTCTAAAAGACTAAAGTACAGTGATAAAAGATCAAAAAGCAAAACGATCATGGAATAGAAATGAATTGTAATATATACGATGAGATCACCCCGTGATCTGATATGGATTGAGAGAATGAATGACAAGCTTACAACAAGATTGTTGTGTGTCTATGAATTGATACAGAAATAGGAAAGGATTATGAATACGAGTTGAATGGAATTCGTATTGAGAAGGGAGTTAAGATTAGGTGGGGATTTCAATTGAGGACTCATGTCAGCAGCTGAGTTGTATGATTCTTCGTATGGGAGTTGAATTGTACTTGGTGTGAAAACCACTTAGTTTCTGGCACTGATAATCATTGAAATGTCTATGTCGCGCTATTTGCTATATACGTGTTGAGAAGGTGATTCTTTTCTCATGTGTATAACATATAGATAGGTTATAGGTAGAGAATATAAGGTTAAGTACGAGTTCTTAAAACTCATACTTATGGTATGTTTTGTGACTCATAATTATATGAAATATTTATGAATCCCTTAGCGAATGGACGCCAAAGGTCTGTTTAGGACAAGTTCTTAAACTCATATGATTGTGGCAAGTTCCTGAACTCATTAGTGTGGTAAGTTTGACGAACTGGGTATAGTTTTGTGTGAATGGAGAATTAAGGATAATAGGAATAGATTGACTGTTTAAGCAAATGATTATTAGTGGAGACCTAGGTTTTTTCCAAAATTCCTAGTTATGCTAGACTTCGAACTTTTTGGACATCAAGCTAAATACGCACTATGTGCTTTAAAAAAATGTGTAGACTCGTAATCATTTTTGGAACGGTTTAAAGTACAGTATATGTTAATTGTTTCAGCTAGACGAAGATGATTTGAAATATCATAATTTATTTTATTTATCACTTATGTACCATGTAACCTGGTGCATAGATGAAGTTGATGGAATTGTAAATTCAAGAATACTTAGTGTTGAATTGATCTAAAATCGTTGTTCCACTATTGTATGATGTGTTATGACAAAGTCATACGATGACGACATCCTTAAACGGACTATTAATACAGTACGGCATCATGACGTCATTCTCAAGAATATTTTCAAAAATTTTAATTTCCCAACGAGGTTTGGCTAGACCTAAATAATTCGATTGAATTAAATTATTGATATGAGTCTGTGCTATTCGATTCAGCTAGACTAATGTTTATGAAAACTTTAAGTGTTCATTGAAATAAATTCCCGAACTAAATTGTTTTGGTGCGTAATCTAATAAGACTGAGGAAAAATTTTGTGCCTATGGAAGAGACGAGAAACAGAGTTGACCAGAAGTACTTGATAAGTACAGGGCATATCGGGTTAATTACCCACTATGTCTGTAAGTTATGACGGTTTACGGATGAATTTCCATATAACCTTTGCAAAAATGACAGAGAATAGTCTAGAAAACCCTCAGCAATACTCGAAATTTTTACTCTGGTGAGGAATGTATTGGGTAGTATACGATACTGTGTATGAATGGTGTAAGGTAAATTTCGGGGATGAAATTTTAAGAAGAAGGGGTGAATGTGACGACCCAAGAATTTAGAAAAATTATTTAAATCTTAAATTATTGAATAAAGGTTAAATAATAAACCTAGACAGAAAATAAGTGTATGGATTTAACATTTCTGAAAAGAAATTTTAGGATTTAAAAATCTTTGTGGTGAATTATTCAGGATTAAGGATATACGTAATTATGTTCTGTGTATATGGTTGTATATGTGTACAGTATGTGGTTAAGGGTCAAGGGTTGACCAGATAAACTATATCAGTGGCAAACCTTAATATTATATTAAGAACGTCAACGTTCTGTTAGAAAACTCTAACGACTGATAAGAAACCCTAGAAACCGGTTCTGGAAACCCTAATTTCAGTTCCGGGAAATTGAAACCCTAATTCGGATATTAAAATTCTAATTTAGGAATTTAAATGTTATGCATAAGGTTTATGTATTTTAATTACAAACCTAATCAAAAATAGCCTTAATGAGTAATTAGATTTTTTAATAATTCAGAAACCCTAATTCATTGGTTATAAACCCTAATGAATGATTATGAAACCTAATTGTTAATTAGTAATTTTAATTAGGAAATATTAATCCTAATTAGCAAGCTTGTATAATGATTAGTAAATGCTAATATAATTAGAAAATCCTAATTATAATTTTGAAATATTAATTTTCTATTTTGAAAACCGAAATTTTGAAATCCTAGAAATTTAATTTCAAATATGTTAAGGTTAAGCCCTAAACCCTAAGGGTTAAACCCTAAACCCTAAAAAGTTTAGACAATTTACTAATATGCCATTAAAGACAAAAAAATCAAAATGTCTAATCTACCCTTTATTCATTATTGGAGGGAAGTGAGCAAATCTAGCCATGATCTTATAGGGGGTGGGTAACCCTAGCCCTAGCCTTAGCTTTATATCAATTACTAGCCATCTTTCCCCTTGGATAAGTCCAATATAGTGTAACATATCAATTATTATATATTTTAGAGAGAGAAAGAACCCACTTTTTTTTCTTCTCCAAAGCTTTTCTCCTTCTAAAATCCGAAAATATAGAGTGATAAAGTGAGATAGGATATGGTAATGTCAGTCTTTAGCTTTCCATTATCAGTTCATCAAGATTAGAACCATGATAAAAGCCAAAAAGGTATGAAAACCCTAAATCTGGAAAATCTTGGTAATTGTTGTTAGATGTTGAAAGCTGTTGGTTAAAGATGTATATTAGGGTGTTAATAAGTGATATGGGTTGTTAGATCAAGGATCTATAACAACTAGATGCACGATGTTAATGTTTTGAAAAATCTGGAAATCTGGAAAAAAAATGGCCTGACAGTCATATGTAAGAGGCCTTAGATCTGTGTGTGTTTTATGTTTGGTGTATGTTATGTTATAGATCTGTGCTTTGATGTTAGGGCTTTGATCTGAGACTTGAAACAAGCTCAGGGCATACTCAGATTGCAAGATAGGATAGGTCAAAGTCCGTTGACCAAGCACAAAATTTGAATCTGGGTAACCCAGAATTTTTCCCGGTGATGATCTGACAAGATTTTTAAAACCCTTAATCTTGTTGTATATATATGTTTTGGTTATTTTGTTGTTTAATCCTTGCAGTATAATATGTGAAGTACAGATCATTGTCCTTAGATCACCCAGATCATTAGTAGATTGAGAAATATGAGTAGTCAAACTACGTTGACCTGTCATGTGAATGGGTTTCTAGGCAACCCAGAAACCCATATCTTGTCTGACAGCGTCTTTGCAAGCCACGTATCTTTCTTGTGTTTATGTTGTAGACCATGTTGTTGATTTAGGGTTGTTTTCTGACATGTAAGCTATACAATCATGCTTTTAGATTACTCATACCATTACCAGGATGACATTTAATCATGGTCAAACAGCCGTTGACAAACTTGACGGATGAAGATTTCTGGGAAATCCATATCTTCAAGAACCGTTTCCTGAGCAACACTTTGACCGGCCTAAATCTCCTTTTTTTTGTTGTTGTTAGACTGATATGATGGTATATAATTGTTCACTGACATCTCCACTACAAATATAAACCTTAATATCACGTAAAACAGAACTGGATTCCACGTTACACGAATCGAAAGTAGTACCCATGAACTGTTCTTCATTTCTGGAAAACCCAGAAATGAAGAACAGCTCTGACATGAGAATTGACAGCCTATATCTCTCAGTTATGATGTTGGATTTCCATAAAAAGTGTTGATGTTTGTAGAGTTACATCAATACTACAATATTGATGCTTTAAACGGCCCAGAAAACCTTAGGATCATGGGATAATTTATGGTCAAACCAAACACCCTGTAGTCTGACATGTATTTCTGGGTTGATGAAGAACAGGTTCAAGAACACCTATAGCGACGGGTCTGTCACTATAGGGCCCTTTAATGACATTTAATTTCGGAAAATAATTATTTTTATTAAATAAATCGAATTAAATGGTTTTTAATTATTAAAAATACATAATAAATTATGAAAAATTATTTTAAAGCCTAAAAAATAGTTTTTAATTATTTTGAGTACATTTCAAAAATATTTAATATTTTTGAAATACAAAAGGTATTTATTTATTTAATTATAATATTAAATAAATTAGTGTAAAATGATTTTTAATTCATGAAAAATAATATTATGGTATAAGAAAATATTTAAAGATATTTTCAGTGACTTTTAATATTTTGTGATGAAATTCATTAATTAATCAATGTTAATTTAAGTTAATTTATTTAATAAATTAAATGAATAAATCATGGAAAAATAGTATTAATGCTTTAAAAATCATATAAAAATGATCTAAGTGTTATAGAAAAAATTTTAAGTTATAAAATATGACTTTTGATATTTTGTCATGAAAATATTAATATTTTAATATTAAAAGGAATTATCGTATAATATATTTAATTGTTTAAAAATCATATAAAGGTGATTTTAAAGTATTAAAAATACTTTGTAATATTATAAATATATTATAATATTATGTTATAATTTTCATTAATATTTTATATTAAATAAATATTAATGATAAAGGAATATAGTGGTATTTATATTATATAAATATGATATTAATTATTGAAAATTTTTGATAATTGATATTAATTATCTGAAAATTATTATGAGCCTATGAAAAATATTTTGACTGATAATAAATTATCTAAGATATTTGTTAAGTGTTTAGGGAGAGTTTAAATTGAAATTAAACTCAACTATTGTCCGACTAGACTGTTGAGATATTAGAATTATGTCGAGTTCAACTCAGACTGCAATAGTTTGACTTGATACCGAGTCTTATATGCTAAATAGACTGATAGGGTTATGTAATAAATGTATTTAGGTTATTTTAAATACTGTGATGATATTATTCTAATGTGTAGATCGGTACTATTTATATTAGGTTTTCAGACAAAGCTAGATAAATTGCGTAGCAGTAATCAACGGTTCAGGCAAGTTTTTACTTAACTCTACTAAGAGTTGTTTCATTCAGATATGCTTATGGATAATCATTGTTGATTGCCATTGTAGAATTGTATTCTGTACATATTGCATGTATAAGTCAGGTATGAAAGGCTGATCACCTTCATTACCATTCGGTTCAGATATATTTGTTCATGTTCAATACTTGTTCAGTCAAAAGTTTATTCATGCTAGTTCACAGTTGTATTGTTGAATTATAGCCAGCTTATTATTCAGATTCTGCCAATCATGATATATCGTTATATTATTGAACTTAAACTTGCTGGGCAATCTCATGCTCACCCTTGCTATATCATGATTTAACATTGCAGATTTAGAAGCATACGTCGAATACAGGAAAGGTTAAAGCCAAGTTCAGCTTGGAATTTTATGTGCAGCTTAATTGTAATAGTATAGTATGATAATAATGTAGTATGTTAGATAGGATAATGAATTGGGTTTATTTGAAGGTTACTCGACCTTGGGGAAAATATTGTGTAAAGTTTAATGTATAAATAATTTATGTTTATATCTTCTGCAAATAGTAATAGTTATAGAATTAGCATACCAAGATCCGTGGTGATTTGGGACCCGAATTTGGGGATGCTACAAAAATCTTTTATAAAGTTATTCGTTTTACTAGATTATAAATAGAATATATTATATTTCATTTAAAAGATTTTGTTTTAAATATTCTAAGGTAGGGAGTATTATTTCTTTTGTATTCATGAAGAGAACTTTTGTTATTCCATTCTTTATTATTCTGTTGAAATAACATGTATACGCCGGCTACCCTATACTTTGTGACATTTTTCTATTATTCCGTCTTTATTATTCTGTTGGAATATCCTGTCTGTGCGTTCTACGCCGGACCTGATTCCGTCTTTATTATTCTATTGGAATATCCTGTCTGTGCGTTTTACGACGGACCTGATTTCGTCTTTATTATTCTGTTGGAATATCATGTCTATGCATTTTACGCCGGACCTGATTCCGTCTTTATTAGTATTCTGTTGGAATAACCTGTCTATGCGATGTACCGCATGCATGGTGATTTCTCTTGTTATTCCATTCTTTATTATTATGTTGGAACATCTTGTCGGTCTGAGTTTCGCCTGACCTGGTTCTGTTATTTAGTATTCTATTGGAATAACCTGTCTATGCGAAGTACCGCATTCATGGTGATTTCTTTTGTTATTCCATTCTTTATTATACTCAGTTGGTTAAAATTTTGACTTCTATACTCCATGAAATTAGTGGAATATCCTTTATATTTGTGTTTCATTCAGTATCTTTTCATGGAAATATTCTTCTGAGCATTCTTGAATTTTACTTTACAAAGCAGTATCTTGTTGACAATTTGGACATTATTAGTTCCTGGATAAATTAATTCTTGAACTTGTTTTATTAAATTCATATATCATTGTCATCATCCTCATGTTTATATTTTTTTTTGAAAGTCATATGTGGCCTGTAGTGCATAAATGGACTTGGTATGATTATGACCAGGGATTATTCGGTGTAATCATGACCGTAATGTTACAAATGATGTGGTAAAAGTCCTCATTGGCCCATAGTGCATTGATGGACAGTTGTTGGCATGATCATGACCATTAATGAATACACAAATATTCTTGGCCCGTAATGCATGGATAATTGTGGTCGTGATGCTAAAGAATATCCTTGGCCGTAGTGCATGGGTGATTCGATGATGTGAATTATTTATTAAGTTGAGTCTCAGCGATAAAAGTCATGAAAAACCTTTTAAATCATAGAAGATGGTAGATTTTATTCTCTACTTGACTCTTCTAATGGATTGCTTGTTCTGCTGCAGTTAAACTTGATGTTTGTTATATTTTATTAGTTTAACACTGTTGAAGGCTAATGATAATTTATTCTGCATTATCTTAGTCATAATATTTCTTACTGGGCTAGTTGAGCTCACCCTTTCTTTCACTGTTCTCTTTAGGAAATGAGAACGTAGCTGGGACGAGTCGGGGAACAGAGTGATGGTCCGGATGATAGTATTAGCTAGTAGTCCTCACTATTCTGTTAAATAGTGTGATAATAAATGTACTGGTGACTTATTCTAAGAGTGGATATTGTTTAGAAGACAGTATTTATATTAAAACTCACAGCTCTCTTGTTGTATATTAAAGATTGTATTTGTATTCTTTACCATGTATTTGGCGACGCAGAATAGGTGATGTATACCTATTTTGGGGGCGTCACAGTTGGTATCAAAGCTTAGGGATATGATCCCTGGCTAAGATGTGAGACTAGAACTAGGAGGGGAGAGATGGGAATTTCCTTCGCTAGTATGACCTGCCTAAGTTTATTTGGTATTTAATTGGTCGGTCAAAGTATAGGGATAATATGGTATATGTTAATTAACCTTTGTTTTGTGGCAGTATCTAAAAATGACATCCGAGAATGTTGAGAATAGCAATGGAGCACAAGAGATCGTTGAGTCTCCATATATCAATAATCAGGAGAATGTGCATCAGGAAGGCGACAATCCTCATGCAAACAACAACACTAACCAAATGATGAATGATGGATTGTTCAGAGGCTTTATGAAATTCATGCAACATCAGGCGAGAGCGGCTCCTATCCAAAATGTAGGTGGAAACACTGGAAACTCTCGGATGGTCACCGCTAAACAGTTCAAGGAGTTGGGACCACCATAGTTTATTGGAGAGCCAAAGCCACTTAAGGCGGAAGCATGGATAAAGCAGATCACCAAGATATTTGATGTCTTGGGATGCTCCGAGGAGCAAAAGGTTCATTTCGCCACATTCATGTTGCGTGAAGAGGCAGATTACTGGTGGGAATCTATAAAACGTACCCAGCCTGACGCACTCAAGATATCTTGGGAGAAGTTCCAAGAGCTATTCAACGACAAGTACTTTCCTGAGAGTATTCGTCACATGAAAGAAGTGGAGTTTATTAAATTGGAACAAAACAATATGACCGTGTCGCAATACGAGGCTAAATTTACGGAGTTATCCCGGTTTGCATCCCATTTGGTCGATAATGAGGAGAGAATGACACGAATGTTTTTAAGAGGTTTAAAACTGGAGATATGTCAATATCTTATTTCTCATAAACTGTGTTTGTACTCAGATGTTGTAAATAGGGCTCAGTTATTGGAGCGCGGTAACGAGTCAATGCAACCTAGAGAAAGCAGTCGGCAACATGAAAATACCAGTGGTATCAGTCATTGAAACGGTGACAACAAACGTGGAGGGAATCAACATGCCAAAAATGTTAACCACTTCGATGGTAATCATGGCCAAGACAGTAAAAATGAACATTTCAAGAAAAGGAGATTCAACAATGATGGAAGGACGTCAGCACCAGCACCTGTTGTTAAGGAAGGAGAACGACCATCTATCATATGCTTCAAATGCGGAGGGGAGGGACACATCAGTTCAAACTGCGCGATGCCGTCCAAAGCATGTTATAATTGTGGAAGAAAAGGTCACTTAGCTCGATTTTGTCGTTCACTGAAGACAAGTTCAGCCAGGATGGAGGCACCAAAGGCCTTCCCAGAAAATTCAAAGCCGGTAGTGCAAGGGAGATCGTTTGTTGTGACCTCCCAGAAAGTAAGGAACCCGAATGAGGTCATCACGGGTAAGCTTATCATAAACTCTAGCGAAGTCTATACCTTATTTGATACTGGTTCTACCCATTCTTTTATTTCTCCTACTTGCGCTCAACGATTAAATTTGACTCCATAGAAATTAGACTTTGACTTATCTGTAGAAAATCTGTTGGGAGAAACCTTCATTACATCCACTATTTATAAGTCTTGTTTGGTTCAAATTGGTACCCTCACATTACCTGTCGATCTTATTTCATTAAAAATACTTGCATTTGATGTGATTCTAGGGATTGATTGATTAACTACTCATCATGCTAAAATTGATTATTTTCGTAAGGTTGTTAGCTTTCATATTCCTAATCAACCTATTATGCGAATTCAAGCGACCAAACCATTAAAATCAATCACGATCATCTCAAGCCATAAAGCTATTCGTTTATTGAAAAACGGATGTTAATCTTTCTTAGCCCACGTCACAGATCTAAACAAAAATACGTCAGTTTTGAATGATATTTCTATTGTTAATGAATTTCCTGACGTATTCCCTGAAGAACTTCCTGGCCTACCCCCAGAGCGTGAAATTGAATTTTGTATCGACCTTGAACCCGGTACAAAACCAATTTCCAAAGCCCCATATCGAATGGCACACTAGCTGAAAATTTTAGTTTCTGTTCTTCAATATTCCTTCCATTTAAAACATGCTTCCCAAGTGTTACCTGATATATACTTTTTAAAATCATGCAATCATTACAAGGATGGAAAAACTCCACCAACTAAAACATTCAAGTTAAGAATTTTGTTTCAGATATGATATAAAAGAAACTACATATTTCTGTGGTAAAGAAAATTGAGCAAGTTCTTGAATTTGAAGAGCTTCAAAGATCAGATTCCTCAGCTAATGCATAATCAAGAAGTGATGCAATCAATTGAAGCACCTTTGTTAGAAAGTGGGCACAAAGTACAACCACATAATTTTGATACATAACAATGTTTCTACCAGTAAAACACCTTTACAGGAAAGTAGCCACCAAGAAAGTAAAAGGCAATGCAAACAATTGAAGCACAATAATATCTTCAAATATGTTACTAGTTGCTGCAATCTTCAGCCTTGAACCATAAACCAATCAAATCAAAGAACACAAAACTCACTTTCTAGTAATAGTATGACTCGAAGTTTAAGAATCTGAGGGTGATTGTGGTTGCTGCGGTGCTTGCTGTGGTATCTGGGGCCACATTTGTGGAGCCATGAAGGGGTGAGGCTGTTGTGAGTACAAGGCAGGATCCATCACTGGCTTGCTCATGATCATCCCAGAAGTTCCAGGTTGTGGTGACTGCTGCGCTGGCATATAATAGTACGGGAACGAGTCGTTAGGCCCCCCAACAGGCATAGGTCCTCTTGGCATCGATGCTAGTGCTTCATCTTTTATATCCTCCCTTGGGACTATATCAACCAAAAAGTCAAAAATATCTGTCCTAGTAATAGCCGCAGCAATGTCATTCTTTTGAAGTGTCCTCCTCTTGTTCTCCTCGGTGTGATTCCAAGATCGCAAAGTCAACTCCAAAATGAACATCTCGCACGCCCTGGCAAAAACGATAGGTGCCTCAGCTGATATCATTCTTACATCTTCATCAGCCTTCATTATCTTCTTGATCCTCGCTAAGGGAAGGCTATGGTTCTTGAAGTCTGTAACTCTCTCGATTTCTTGGTACTGATTTGCCCAAAATGTCTGGAGTTGCTGGTGTAGTTGCTGTTGTTGCTGCTGATGGATATGTTGATAAGAAAGCTGCTGTTGTGCAAGCTGTGCTCCGGTAGGAGCAGGAGCAGTAGATTGCACAGACCCAACTGATGCTACAACTGATCCTTGACCAGGGGTCCCACTGATTTGGTTAGACTCGTACTGATTAATGCTATATGGCAATTGAGCTGCACTAGTGACTACATTTGGCACCTGGGCCTGTCTATGCCCTTTCTGATCCATTTTGTATCGTACAGGTTCAAAAGACGGAAATAACTAATACGTCTGGAAAAATAACAGGACATGAAATTGAAAAGTTAGTTTTCTGATATGCATAGATATTGAAACTCAACAATCTCTACCATAGCAACATTAAAGCTGCCAAAATCTACATTGCATAGATATAAGGAAAAAGAAGAGAAGCATACAATAAAACCCTATAATAGATCTTTCCAGCAAATTTCTTCTTCTCTTTTCCCAAATGGTTCAAAGAAAAATTCATATTTTTCCAGCTAAAATTAGAAAACCAATTGATCTATTCTTCTCTACCTCTTACAGAAACACAAGTGTGCTTACCTATTTTAGCTTAGGTTGAGTAACAGATCTCAATCAAGTGCATATAAATTCTATAGGCAGAACCAGTGTGATATTGTACAATCTAAAACCGAGTCAAGGTAAACAGCAACAAAGGTACTGTCTTGCATGAAAATTTATATTTACACACATACCAAAATAAAATTTGAGATATTAAACAAAAAGAAGAAGCAGAATCATAACTTGCTCCCAAGGACTTGGCAATTTAACTTGAACATAAAAGGTACTACCATTTATAGTAGGATGTAGGATAAAACATAATCTCCAATACCAACACAAATTACGAAGTTTTTAAGGTGAATAACAGACCTCTCAGGGTTGATTAAAAAATCAGAGGTGAATAACGGACCTCTCAGGGATGATTAAAAAAAACAGTTTATACGGATCACGACTGTAGATTCATTAAGTCTACTGTATCGTTTCTTTGTGCCTACTGCCACCCTCACAAGGCAGCTAAGGTTTTACTCCAATCTCCATCTTAAAACCTTAGTGGCAAAGCAGCCCCTTCTCCCACAATGCAGTAAGGTTAAAATCTTATTTCTCACACATACACAATAGCAACCAACTATCTGGTCTATGCTGTTGTAGCAAGGAATTCTTGGGAACTCACTAATTGTTTATCGTGTAAAAAAAGGATGAAGAAGGAAATCACCAACAAAGAGAAATATCCAATAAAGAACATGCATCAAAATGCAGCTCGAAAATATTCCTAAATATACAGTAAACAATTTCAAGATTCCAGAAAAATTATTACATAATTTTCCACAAAAGCATCACACACTACACCGGTTATATTTAATTCAGAGTAAAATGCTATAACTCATAAAAAATGCCTCAAGCTAAATATCAAAGAAAATTCTAAGCTCACACTAGAGCAGGAACCAAAGGCAACAATTAGAACAACACATGAAAGCACCGAACTATAGTCTAAATATAATAGAAGGACATGAAACAATCACGGATTTCAACTTTTTTCCTTCCTACATGCTCAATATACAAGCTTGGAGACTAGAAACTTATCACTTCCTTTAAATATATAAAGAAAATAAAATTAAAATAAAACTCACAAAGGAACTTCAGCCGAACATGTAAGCGTGTTAAAGATAAAAAATTGATCATGGGAAGAGAAAGAAAACATAACAATTAAATGATGGGCTAGAAATCACCTTAAGATACCATACGGGCACCAAACTATTATTGGAAACATTTACACAGTGACCAATTGACTAACTAAAATTGCAAAGCTTCTGACATAACATTTCTTCTCCTTTTGCCTTTCCGGCTTCCCATGTGTATCAACAAAAATAAAATTAAACTAAAAGGGAGGAAAAGAAAAAAACACACACAGACACAAAAAGAGAGAGTTAATCATCAATGATTAAAGTCAATTGGCTTGTAAAACCCTCCTTCAATTAAAACATACACATGAATTACCCTTTAGAATATTGGTGCCACCTGTTTTGATCTGCCTATAAATAAGGCATCCTTAACAAAATTAACAAATTTCTTCCTCACAATTGTAAATAAAAAAAATCCAATCAAATCATGAACAAAGTATTATAACCAATTCAATGTCATAAATCATATTCCATTCCTAGAAATCATATAAACAAGTGGGAATTCTACACACACACACACACACACACACACACACACACACACACACATATATATATATATATAGAGAGAGAGAGAGAGAAATACCTCTAATCAGCTTTATGATTGTGCTCTAACAATGATTAAGGGCCTGAAAATTCAAGAAGGAATTATTAGCAAATAATTAAAATGAAAAGGTTGAAATTTTAATTTGAGAAATTGGTATGGTGGCTTCCATTTTTTCTAGGAATCGCTGATGATAAACATGATCTGTAAGGGATTTGTTTGTTTGTTTGTTTGGGTTGGTAGTATCGATCAAATGAACCCGAGAAAAGTGAGTTTGCTTTTGTTTATAGAAGAGTACGATGTTGTTGTAAGCCTTTTTTTCTTGTTGTGACGAATATGCCCTTGTTTGGGGGCATTTTTTATGCTTCTTTTGTGGGGACAGTAGTTCCTATTGGCTTATTGGCACGTGCCATTAATTTGTTGTTGTTTTTTTGAAAACAAACAAAATTTGTGTTGCGAATGAAAGATAATTTTCAACTCTTATTTGGAATAGACATATAAATTAATTTTATTAATATTCTTATATTAATCTACCGACTATATTCTCTCTCAAAAAAAAATCTACCGACTATATCATTATATACTTAATCGCGATAATAATAGATATTTTTGTTTTGAGAGACTGTATTAATCACCCCTCTTAAACTCCCTTCCATGAATAAAACTTTTGAAGTAGGATATTAGCATAATATAATGTACTACAACAAGCCATTGTTCAACTCTTTTGACAACATGTATTCAAAAATGTCTTTGACAATAAAAAAAATATATAGAACGACTCTTTTAAAAAACATTTATATTGAATTAATTACTCACTGTTTATATTTATTTATAAAATTATATTATTGGATTTACTTGTAACAAACATATTTTTATTACAATATACAAAAGAAATATGTAGCTTGTAATAGTTAAACATAGGAGTGAGCAAAATACGGATAAAACCGAATTACCGAACCGAACCGAATTATTTCGATTTTTCGGTTTTTTTTATAATTTCGGTTATATCCGAATTATTACTCGGTATTCGGTTTCGGTTTTCAAAAAAATAGGTTATTCGGATACCCGAATAACCGAACTTAAAAAACAGAGCGGAGAGAGAAAATAGACAAATGTCACATCAAGTTTACGTCAGCTGCTCTCTCTCTCATTCCAATTTATTCAAATTTCAAACCCTCTATCTATTCTACCACACACACAGAGCTCTCTCTCTCATTCCCCCTACATACAAATATGTGTTCTTATTATGTTTCAGATTTACAATTGTTTAATTTTGACTCACATATTTCGATAATTTTTAAATTTCAAATATTTTCAGGTATATATTGAAGGATACATGGTGTAAGCTGTAAAGTAAAGGGTCTTATACTCAACATGTTGTTTCTCTATTTTCTGCATGTATGTATTCATTGTGTTTCGTCTTTTGTAAAGTTAGCTAATTATACATGGTTATGATGATTTTGGGTATGGAATGATGGTTTTTATGGTGGTTTGGATATGTATGGATGATTGTAGTTTTGTAAACATGTTTAAATTTTTTTGGATATCTATTTTTAAAGGAAACTCTGCCGAAATTTCTTGAAATTAGTAGCGACTAGCTTGATATTTTGGTGGTTGGATGTGTTGATGATTGAGTATGTATTAATTTCTTCATATATGTATTTTTTTGTGTTCCGTATTTTGTAAATTTAACTAATTATGCATGGTTATGATTATTTTGGGCATGGAATGATGATTTTTTTGGTGGTTTGGATATGTGTGGATGATTGTAAGTTTTATAGACATGTTTATATTTGTCTGGATATCTATTTTTAAAGGAAATTCTGTCGAATTTTCTAAAATTAGTAGCGACTAGCTTGATGTTTTGGTGGTTAGATATGTGTTGATGATTGTGTGTTCCGTATTTTGTAAAGTTAACTAATTATACATGGTTATGATGATTTTGGGTATGAAATGATAATTTTTTTTGTGGTTTGGATATGTAATGATGATTGTAAGTTTTGTAGACAGGTTTAGAATTTTCTGGATATTTATTTTTAAAAGAAATTTTGTCGAAATTTCTTGATGTTAACAAGCTCGATGTTTTGGTGGTTGGATATGTATTGATGATTGAGTATGTATTAATTGTTGTGGTGATATGTGTCTTTAGATAATGTAATATTTTTTAAATTTTAATTTAATTTTTCGTTACACCGTGCCTTCAGGCACGGGTTATAGCTAGTATATAACTAATCTCTATCACTGTACTTTATCACTATGTTTTGTTTTCTCCTAATCTCCTTTGCCCTAGCCCAATCTGGCCTCTTCCCCTCTCCTCTTCAACCCGCCATTCCTTCCTCTTCCTCCGACCTTGAGATCAGTGGGGGCTCTGATCTTGATTTTAGACTTTGGGGGTTATGATCTAATGTGGAGTTCTTATGGTTAGGGGTTTTCAGATCTGGTTGTTTATATGATCTTACCGGCAACTGGGTTCCGGTGATCTTGTCTGCGCGATTGAGCTAATTTTCTATGCATTTTCCGATCTGGGTGTTATGGTTTTCTTTGCTTATCTTTTATGCTCTGATTTGGATGTCCTTTTCGTTCCAGTTTGTTTTGATTTGGATGTCCTTGTCTAGTTGCATTTTGCTAACAGTGTCTGCTCTCTGAGTACAAAATCCTTGAACTGTTGAATCAAGTATTTGACGAAATTTTGTAATCTGATAACCTATTTCTTCTCTAATTTGGGCAAAATGGGTATTGCTTTTTATGGTTGCAGATTTTAACTTGCATCTGAATTATCAATTATGTACTGGCATTATTATATAGCACTATTCCTGAAGATCATGTTTAAACTTGCGAATTTCTTTTGTTTGGCTTCTTCCAACTACTTTATGCAGCTAAGTATTTGTAAGTGGGGTGATAAAATGGGCATTTCAGCTAAAGCATTTCACAGGTTCGGTTTTTACCCGAATTACCGAAATTACAATTCGGTAATTCGGTATTCGGTAATTCAGTTATTTTGAAATTTCGGTTATTAGTTCGGATAGTAAAATTAGCATTACTTCGGTTTTCGGTTATAACCGAATAGCTTATTCGGTTCGATTATAACCGAATGATCACCCCTAGTTAAACATGACTATAAATACATTCATCCATTTGTTAATGACATATTTGTTTTTTTGTATTTTTTTATTAATGACCCAACATATGATTATAAAATATACATCGTTTTGAGTCAGAACTATAGTCATGTTTGAGTATGACAAGTCACATATTATCAGTCTTGATCATTGCTCTCTCTCTCTCTATATATATATATATATATATATATATATAGAGGCCGGATCAGGTCCGGATTTTCAGACTAGACCAAAATTCGGATCTTTTTTTTATTTACTTTTTTTTAAAACAACTAAAAAAAATATAAAAAAAATTATGGAATTGAAATTTTTTCATAATACAGTATTTTTGGTGTAATTTGGGTACGTATAACAAAACATGTATGTACAGTCTGTGCAGACTGTACCACCATTTTTTGGTATATGTATTCAAATCACATACAAAACATTGTATTATGGAAAAATTTCAGTTCCATAAAATATAAAATATTTTTTTAGTTGTTTAAAAAAAAAATTGGTCCGTTTTTGATCAGGTCCGGACTCCCGGACCTGATCCATTATGTATATATATATATATATATATATATATATATATATATATATATATATATATATATATATATATACGGAATCCTTCAGAAACGGACTTACAAAACGAACCAAAGACGGACTTTAAAAAAAAAGACGCACGCGGGTCAAAGTGGGTTGAAACAAGACTGATGAATTTCGGGCTGAAACAAAAAAAAAACACGCGGGTCATGAAAAACCCATCCAGCGACCTGTTTTGAGAATACGTTCTCTCCCTCTTCTCTCCCTCTCTCAAAGCAAGCGACCATGTCCACCTCTCTCTCTCAAAGCGAGCCTGAAGCAGAGTAAATCGGAAGGAACACAGGAGCTTGTTGCAAATCAGAAGGACAAGTTCCTCCAAAGAGAATCGGAAAGTAAAGATTGTTACTTAATTTTGTAATTTCTGTTTGATTTGAAAGAAATTTAGGGTTTGTATAGTTATTTTGTGGGATCTTTTGGAGAAAATTGTTTATCCGTGCTTTGAAAGAAATCTAGGGTTTGTATAGTTAATTTTGTAATATTTGTTTGTCTGTGCTTACTTTGTCTTCTATTAATACCTAATTTTTTTCTACAAAGAATTGGTTTGATGCCAATTTAGATCCCTCCATTTGCAGTACTACTGTAATAAATTTACCAGATGTGATTTGGAAAGTGTGGAATTTTCATGTACAAGTTGATCAACTTCTAGAATATGCAAAAGCCTGGTTATAGCATATACAAGACAAATTGGGCATATGATTGAAAATAGATTTGATAATTAGTTAAATACAAGATAAGATTTTGATGAAGTAAATATTAAGCGAAGACAGACGTCTGTTCTGTCTTCCATTGTCTTTTCACTTAGGGGCGTGTTTATGAAGATTTCCTAGAAAATCTTCTTCAAGTAATATAAACAGAAGTTTGATTGTATGCAGTGCATCCTATTGAGAATGAGCTTGAAGACGCTTCCCTGATACAACCAGTTGTACAGACTTCGTTGGTTCTGTGTTCGACTGTTTACATAATGATACAGAAATTCTAGGGGGACATTGGTTTGTGACATTGTCTAGCGACTTTTTTTTTTGTTTTTTTTGTAGTACCTCTTAAAAAATGTATAGTATTTATTTTAACTAAAATTTTTATAAAAAATAGTGTTTTAGATGTAAATTGGATATATACAAGAAACAGGATTGTACAGACTGTACAGACCATGTTTCTTGTATGTATCCAATTTACACCTAAAACACTGTTTTTTATAAAAAAAAAATAGTTGAAATAAATACTATACATTTTTTAAGAGGTACTACAAAAAAAAAGCCAAAAAAAAAGAAGTCGCCAAACCAATGTCGCCGTAGAAGAACTCTAATGATAAGCTTCTTTGGGATTCTCCTTTTCGGTGATGCAATACTTGATGATGTGCTAGCCAACTTTGACAGAAATCTTGGCATCCCATATAGTTATCTGCTCAATCAGCTCAATGATGTTGTGCGTGTCAGCTATGCTCTCCGCCTCATGCTTGTTTTCCCAATTGTATTTCATCCTCTTCGCTTAAATTTGGACGCCCTCCTATTTCCCTCGGCTGGACCTTAGGTTTCAGACAACTTTCGCTTTACTCGGATCACCAAAGGGCTCAACTCTATTGTCTTCTTAGCTGTAAATTTTATACCCAGCATTTGGGATGCTTTCTAGTTCATTGGAGCAACAACTTGTGTATGCATTGGGTTTATCTTTCCTGCTTCTATTGCTCTAAGGTCAGCATCTCTACTTCTCTTGCTGCCTTCAGTAAGACATTCTTTGTTTACAATGTTAAAAATATTGGGGAAATCATTGAAAATACCTTTACTTAACAATGTAGTCAAGTATGGTTACATCTGGAGATGTCATTTAATATCTCGGGATTGCTCCTAGGCCTTGAAGAATGTAGAAAAGAGAACTACTCTTGACAATTTTTTTGGCGTAATACCTGAATTACATTTAAAACCTAATGTTCGTTCTTCATCTATTTCAGGGATGTACATGGGATAACTACTATTAAGGTCAAGCTCTTGGCAGCTTTCATGATTGGTCTTGCTGTGTTTGCAAGTTCAGTGGCCATATATAGCGATGCATATACGCTATTCAAGAAGAATGCGTCCCCACGGGCACGAGCATAATCTCACTCATTCACAACAGAATAATTAATAGCTCATACCAGGAGGGAGAAAAGAACTTGCTATGTGCAATTATTTGAAATCTTGTCCAGAATCACTACAAAATTTGAATCTCTGGTTCAATAAGAGAAGACAACTCGATGTATAACTTTTTCCTTTATTTTATCAGTTAAAGCTGATTCTGCTTGTTCCATTTATGTATTATTTGTTATACGAGCTACTACATATGGAATTTGGAAAATCTGTATTTTAATAAACCCAAGGATGCTGGTTTGCTGATATTCTCATCCTATTATGTATTTTCTACATTCTTTCCTTTTCTTCACATTTGAAGCTTGGTAGTCTAATAGGCTTTCATGTGGGCAATTTTTTAGCTTCCTAATAAATGCATTAAAAAAAACAATACATGCACAAGTAAACTTTCAGAACATCAATAGGTAACAGTTTTCTGTATCACATAAAACAAAAAATTCTCACTTTTTATTTAGAACTCTTGATACAAGAATAAGGCAGCACGACTAATTCGATACAACAACAAATACAAGTCTTGAAGCTAAATATTCACCATCCTACTAAATAAATGGTATAGGATCCCAAATAGGCCCATGTACTTTTTCATTCTATAATATAATCTCTCATTGGTAAAGAAGCAAAAATTAGACTTCAGAGTAACAATCCTTTGCTGCAGCTCTTTCAGCTACTAATGCGCACCTTGCACTATCTTGCTTTCACTAATGATTGAACAAGGACATAACGGAAGACATCAAATGATTGAAGATATCTCTCTAAACATATGTACAACAGAAGCCCACCGTCTACTCTGCAACTGAAAGCCGTCCTGCAACTGTACAAAAAAGTAACCACTGAGAGAGTATTTGAAAATACCAGGTGTCAGCCCAACAATATTTGTGGTAAGACGATCATTTAAATACAGGATATGAGAACTTAATTAAGAAGGAAAAGTGAGAACAAAATATCTATATATGTAACAAGCAAAAAAAATAAAATCGTACTCACAGCCACATTCGATTCCAACCCCATAGAGGAGAAGGGTGGAAATCTATTCTAGAAGAGTTGCTCAAAAATCCCACACTTTCTAAATCACATCTGGTAAATTTATTACAGTAGTATTGCAAATGGAGGGATCTGAATTGGCATCAAACCAATTCTTTGAAGAAAAAAATTAGGTATGAATAGAAGATACAAAGTAAGCACAAACAAACAAATATTACAAAATTAACTATACAAACCCTAGATTTCTTTCAAAGCAACGATAAACAATTTTCCCCAAAAGATCCCACAAAATAACTATACAAACCCTAAATTTCTTTCAAATCAAACAGAAATTACAAAATTAAGTAACAATCTTTACTTTCCGATTCTCTTTGGAGGAACTTGTCCTTCTGATTTGCAACAGGCTCCTGTGTTCCTTCCGATTTACTCTGCTTCAGGCTCGCTTTGAGAGAGAGAGAGGTGGACATGGTCGCTTGCTTTGAGAGAGGGAGAGAAGAGTGAGAGAGCGTATTCTCAAAACAGGTCGCTGGATGGGTTTTTCATGACCCGCGTGTTTTTTTTTCAGCCCGAAATTCTTCAGTCTTGTTTCAACCCACTTTGACCCGCGTGCGTCTTTTTTTTTAAAGTCCGTCTTTGGTTCGTTTTGTAAGTCCGTTTCTGAAGGATTCCGTATATATATATATGGGCGGATCAATGACACTAAATTTTTTACACAATTCTTTATCTCTTGAATTTGAACACTCTTAATGGCTAAGATTAAAACTGATTTTTAATTTATAATTAAATAAAAATAAAAATAAAATCTGAAACTTTTCATCTTCATCTTTTTCACATTTAAAACTTCAACCTGGAGCTGTCAAATTGTCACCATGATGGAGGAAACCCAAGATGTATCATCCAACTCTCACATATCTCTAGTATGTTACCATAATCTTTGTTTTTATTTTTATTTAGTTATAAATTAAAAATTAGCTTTAATCTTGGTCATTAAGAGTGTTCAAATCCAAGAGTCAAAGAATTGTGTAAAAAATTTAGTGTCATTGATCCGCCTCCTATATATATGGACAATGATCCATAACATTTATTTGCTATGGATCAAAAAGGAGTAAATATCATCTCTACTTTCAATTACAATTATGAACGGATGAGATTTAAAAATTGCACAGCGCGTCCGCTAAAATTTCTAGCGAACTTGATTAAAAACTTTCTTTGGACGAAATTACTTCCATCAGGCCAAAGCCAACACATTTTTTTTAAATGATCAAATTCGAACATTCAAGCATGATATCTCGAATTAGAACCAGGGTTTGATTCAGATGTGTGAGCTTGTTTACAAATTACTTTAAGGTGAAAAGTTGTTCAATTATCTGCGAAGCTCTTTTACAAACTTTCTTCTTGGGTCTTCCTCCCCAACAATTACCATCCAAGGGATCCTCGAATCTTTGACACGATCAATGTGCTTCATCACTCTTTTGTTTAACAAGTACTCTGCTTTAAAATTGGCAACCCAACATTCACTTACCAGTTCAACAACTAGCGATAGATCATCCCCTAGAATGATTACCAAGATTTGTTAATTAAAAAAGAAATTAATTTAATACATCATAGAAAAACTCAACCTTATGAGTAATGTGTCGTCCATTGGAATTTCCACTTCTATTTGGGTCACATGTTGCTGTTGATTTGCTTTGCTTTGTTGTTGCTTCAGTTCTATTGGGGTAATTAAGTTGAGTGTGGGCATAAACGGCCAAATGCTTAGTTATTCAGTCCGCTAGTATATCTAGCGGACGGCTTAAGCGTCTTTTTAATCCCATGCGTTGCTCTTTGTAATGAAAGGTAGAGATGATATTTCCCCTTTTTGATCCATAGCAAATATATATGGATCATATATAGGACAATGATCCATAGCATGTATTTGCTATGGATCAAAAACGGGAAAATGTCATCTCTACCTTTCGTTACAAAGAGCAACGAATGGGATTAAAAAGAAGCTCAAGTCATCCACTAGATATAATAGCGGACTGAATAACTAAGCATTTGGCTGTTTATACCCCCACTCAACTTAATTACCCTAATAGAACCGAAGCAACAACAAAGAAAAGTAACATCAACACCGAAGCAACACATGACCTAAATGGAAGTGAAAATTCCAATGGACGACACATTACTCTTAAGGTTGAATTTGTCTATGATGTATTAAATTAATTTCATTTTTAATTAACAGATCTTGGTAAGCATTCTAGGGGGGATCTATCGCTAGCTGCTGAACTAGTAAGTGAATGTTAGGCTGCCAATTTGAAAGTAGAGTATCTGTTAAACAAAAGAGTGATAAAACACATTGATCGTGCCAAAGATTCGAGGATCCCTTGGATGGTAATTGTTGGGGATGAAGTCCCAAGAAGAAAGTTTATAGAGGAGCTTCGCAGAGGATTGGACAACTTTTCACCTTGAAGTAATTTGTAAATAAGCTCACAAGATCTGAATCAAACCCTGGTTCTAATTCGAGATATCAGGCTTGAATGTTTGATTTTAATCATTTTAAAAAATTTATTGGCTTTGGCTTGATGGGGGTAATTTCTTCCAAGAAAGTTTTTAATCAAGTCCGCTAGAAATTTTAGCGGACACGCTGTGCAATTTTTAAACCCTATCCGTTCATAATTGTAATGGAAGGTAGATATGATATTTGCCCCTTTTTGATCCATAACAAATACATGCTATGGATCATTGCTCATATATATATATATGTGTGTGTGTGTGTGTGTGTGTGTGTGTGTGTGTGTGTGTGAGGACGAATCTAAAGCATTCCTCTTAAATAACACTCTCTTTTAAATAACACTCCTTTATTAAAACTGCATCATTTTGGAGATTCTTTTAAAAAACAAGTGGGTCCGCGGGTGACATTTTTATAAATAAAAAAAAGCCAGTGGGACCACTCTATTTTTAATATTATTTTGTATTTGAGTGTTTTAGATCTGTTCTGTATATGTATGTATATAGGATGGTGATATATGTACACTCAAATTTACTAATTGCACACCCAAATTTAAGTAATTTAAGTAAATGATTAATTTGTTCTTAATAAATGAGATCTCAACTCATTTAGTTATCCTTTTTAACTTTTACCCTTTGTCCTATTACACTTAATAATTATAAAACAAAATACAATTTAAACAAATTCAACAATTATATAAAATGGAATTAAACACTATATATAACTTTTAAAAAAAGACAAATAAAACCTCATATTGCTTCTCTAGAAATATAAATTCAGTCTTAAAAGAAAATTAGACCCAAGAAGAAGAAAAAAATCATCATATTTTACAATAACAATACTAGATAAACTAATTATTTGATATTAAATAATTGAACTAAATAATGAGTGTCAAATGAATAATAGTTTGCTTTATATTATTATATATTGAAAAATATGATGATTTGTTTAGGTTAATTATTTATAAGACATGCATGAATATCTTATATTTCCCCAAAAGAAAATTATGAGGTTAAATTTGTCTTATTTTTTCTATAGATATTATATATTGTCTAAACATCTTATGTATTGCTTAAATTATTTTTATTTTATAGTTACTATGTGTAATATGGTAAAATTAAAGCATGATAAATAAGTACACTAGGTTTCATTTATTAAGGACGAATTAGTCACTTATTTATATATAAGCGTACAACTAGTAATTAGGGTGTATATTTAAAATAAGTACTTTAGATCCGTTCTCGTTCTCGTTCTCGTTCTCTCTCTCTCTATATATATATTATATTTTTTATCTAACACAAATTAATTTGGTTAAATGATCGTCTTAAAAAATAAAATAGGCCTAAACTTTCCATATGCATGACATATTCGCGAAATAAAATTTCTTATAGAAAAATAGTTAATGGTGGGACCTATACTTTTTTATGACCTACACACACATGAAAAAATAAATGATTATTTTTCTTACTTTCATTTCCTTTAAAATAAATAAAAAATTAAAATTATGTTATTTGAAAAATAAACTCGTGCTTTGCACTTGGTTTTTTTGGTCTGTGACATGAATTTAGAATTTAACTACAACTAAAATACATTTTAAAGTCTCCCTAAATTCATTTAAAACAATCTAAATAACTACTAATAAAGCCTAAATTTAATAGGACTCTCTTTTATATATGTTCCATGCAAATTTTGGTTGATTCCTGTAATTGTCTTTTAACCCAACAGAATATGATCATGGCGAAACATCATAAGATTTTAATAATAAATAATAAAATAAAACTAAATCATATGCAATTAGTAAGTTAAGTTGTGAAATTATTAATTATAAAAATAATTAATAGTTAATGTTAGAGAACCAAAATTCTTCTTATGGTATTACAAACTTTAATGTTAACTTATGATCTACAATAATTTTATTCTATAGTTCTTTAATTACTTAATCATACAAAAAAAATTTAACTTTAAAAACATGTTTAGAATTTTACTTTACTCAAATTTAGGCTCTAAATAACTAAATACTAAAAATATAAGAAAAATATTGTGATTACATAATAATTAATATAGGAGACATTTAGTTAATTAATGTTAAAAATAATTATGACTTTTATATTGTGATTAAACTTTAGTTAATTTCTAAAACAAAAAGACATGATGGTAACTTATTATTCTACAATAATTTTATTCCTAAATAACTATATATTAAAAATATAGAAAATTATTATGAGAAAATAATAATTAATATTAAAAAGAGTAATACATATTACAAAATATATTAATGATTAAACTTTAACTACAAATTTTATTTCAGATAGCAGATCTTTAGTTAATCAATATTAGAAATAAATTTCACTTATGTATAGTTATTAAAATTTAAGTTACCATTAAAAATAAAAAACCATGATGACAACTTATTAATTTACAAAAACTTTTATGTCATATAGAATTTCTTAAACACCAAGTTTAGGTTTATAGATTTTTAGGTTTCATTCAATTGTTAACTTTAAATATATAACAACGTATAAATTCGAAAGATTAAAAATAAAGAATAAATATTAAATTTGAAAACTGTATAAGCTGAATATTAAATTAAAAACAACAAAAAATAAAATAAAAATATTACTAACATTAAATTACAAGTCTTTGATAGTTGCTTGTTTGAGAAAAGTTTATAGTCATTCTATACTAAGTTAAATTAAAATTTAGAAAAATATTTTATAATCAGTATATATATAGAATAAATAAAGAATTTAAAAAATAAATTTGTGCTTCGAATTGGGCACTTAACTAGTTATTAGTTATTATAATGAGAAAAGGTAATCTAAGGCAACAATCTTAGTCTTAGTCTTAGCCTTAACAAAGTTAATGTTGCTGATGAGTGAGTTTTATACCTATAAATTGAATATTTTTAGCTTGATGAAATTGAGTTAATTCTTGGGTATTCTTTGTTCCTGTTTATGTGTTTTGTTTGTTTTTGTGTAGGAAAAGGAACTATGCTTGGAATGGTTTTGGAATTGAAGTTGTTAGTAATGATTATGTCCTGCATATTTAAATTTGATGATGTAATTATAATGTATAATTGTTTCAGTAGTTTTTGTAAAGTCCTTATCTGAGAAATATATGTACAAGGACTTAGAATTAGAACGATCAAACTTGTTAGGTTGATCATTTAAGTTGTTTCAATGAACATGTAACAAGATTAAATTTATTGTATAATATTGTTAAACGATCGTAGAGATACTCTGCCATTTTTTGTATAGTTTATAAGTGTTCACAGAGTTAACTTAAAATTGTAGAGCATCAGCTAAGATGAAGTAAAGCTACAAAAGGACAGTAAGATCGTAGAGTTGTCTTTGACATCGTAGAGCTGCTGAGGTATTCAAAGAAGTCTGCAAGTCTGCCCAAGCATCATGAAGTACTATTTTGTAGAACAGAAAACAGAGAATCGTAGAGCAAGATGTAGAGCTCAACTTTACGTTCTTCATCACATCACCATCAACCAAATTCATAGAGCATGTCAGAACTGTCTTCAGGCTGACAATTTCAGAAGGTCTCTTAGCAAAGATTCCAAGATACTTCTTACCATCTTCAAGTTCAGATTATAAGATCTAAGAACGGTTAGTCAAAATCGCTAGATAGAAGATGTGACACCACTAATATGTGGTAGGTGAGACTGCTGTCTGATGTGACCTAGCCTGAGCCGAAAGCAAGCTTAATAGCCAGTCTATAAGTCAACATTAGAGAACATCTAGAGTAGAGCATTAATTAAATGCACCAACGGGTACTCTCCAACATGATAATTTTCAGACTTCTGTAAAAGGCATACGAGGATTCAAATTTAAGAACGAATCACAAAAAAAAAGCTGAACCTCTGTCAAAATATTAAAAGCTCTACTCTACGATTTAGAACAACTTATTGAAAGCTACTAAGTACATGAATGAATCAAGCCTCATTGCAAAGCTTAGCAACACCTCAACCAATTATCAATCAGTTATGATTCAATTTGGTCTCAGTGACCATTATACCGAGACTAAGTAACTTTAAGACCGAATTGCTGAGACTCAGTGACTCGAACTAACCTTAATGGTTCACTTGTAATAGATCTTAGTGATCTGGTCTTTGTGACCTATCTTTAGTGTGAGGGCCCCAAATTTGGGTCCTAAATCACCACGGATCTGGTTCAATCATTCTATCACTATTGCGGAAGATATAAACATAAATTGTTTATACAATAAACTTTACACACTATTCCCCAATGTCGAGTAACCTTAACTAATACACAATTCATAACTTGTTGGACTTATAATAACATTAATATACAATACTGTTACAAATCTAACTGCACACGCATACTAAAGCTGGAACTATTTTTGGCCTTTCCTTGTATCCGACGTATTCGTCTTAATCTACAATGTTTATCATGATATAGCAAGGGTGAGCAATGAATTTGCCCAACAAGTTTAAGTTTAATAATTTAAGGATATATAATGATTCAAAGAATTTGAATAATATGCTGGCTATAATTCCATAATATAGTTGTGAATTAGCAGGAACAAATTTTTATGACTGAAGAAGCATTTAACATGAACAAATATATCTGGACCCGAATGGTAATGAAGGTGATCAGCCTTTCATACCTAATGAATACATGTCATACGCACAGAGTGCAATTTAATAATTCTTGTACATGACAATCAGAAATGATTAACTATAAATATAATTGAATAATACAACTCGATGTCGAGTTAAAGAAAAACTTGCCTGAACCGTTGATTATCGTTACGCAATTAATAAGCTTTGTCTGAACCTAATATATAAATAATATCGATATACAAATTAGAATAATATCATCACAGTATTTAAAATAACCTAAACACATTATCACATAATCATATTCGTCTATAATACACATAAAACTTAACCTCAAATCAAACTCTTACAGTCTGAGTCGAGTTTGACAAAATTCTAACATCCCGACGGTCTAATCGGATAAATTTCGAGTTTAAGTTCAATTAAACTCTATCTAAACATTTAAAAATTACCTTAAATAATTATATTATTAGTCAAAATAATTTTCATAAGTTCATAATAATTTTCAAATAATTAATATCATTTATCATGAATTTTCAATCATTAAAAACGTATTTATACAAATTAAATACCACATAATTCCTTTATCATTAATATTTATTTAATACTAAATATTAATAAAAATCATAACATACTATTATAATATATTTATAATATATCAAAGTATTTTTAATACCTTAAAATCATATTTAAACAATTTTTAAACAATTAAATTCTTTATCTGATAATTATTATTAATATTAAAATATTAATATTTTCATGACAAAATATCAAAAGTTATATTTTATAACTTCAAATATTTTTATAACACTTAAATCATTTTTATATGATTTATAAATCATTAATTCTATTTTTTCTTAATTTATTTAATATATTTAGTAAATAAATTAATTATCATTAATATTTATTAATTAATGAAATTCATCACAAAATATTAAAAGTCATTAAAAATAACTTAAAATATTTTTTTTACCATAATATATTTTTCATGATTTTCATGTATAAAAATCATTTTTAACTAATTTATTTAATATTATAATTAAATAAATTAAATACCATTTATATTCCAAAAATATTTAATATTTATGAAATATACTCAAAATAGTTAAAAACTAATTTTCAGTCTTTAAAATAATTTTTAGGAATTTATTTTGTATTTTTAATAATTAAAAACCATTTATTTCGATTTATTTAAAATAATTATTTTTAGAAATTAATAATTAATAAAGGGCCCTATAGCGACAGAACCGTCGCTATAGGTGTTCTTGAGCTGTTCTTGGCCAAACCCAGAAATTCTTGTCAGTTTGGAGGGTGAGTGGTTTGACCAGCCTTAGATTCATGATTATAAGGTTTCTGGGCTTGCTTAAACTTTGATCTGGTAGTATACATGTAGTACTACAATAATAAATCATTAACTTGGTCATACAACAAACACACAAGGAGATCTGATATCCCAAAGTCTCTGTCAGACGTTACATGAGTTTTCTGGGTAACCCAGAAACCCAGCCAGCTTCAAGGGTCCTTTTTGGGCCTTGATTAATATAATGTTGTAAAACCCCAATTTTTTGAATAAAGATGAATTTTCTATAAATATTATTTTTGAATATTATGGAGTGAAATTGATATAATAGTTGTGGGTAATATTTATAAATTTTGCAAAGTACGTAAGTTGTTATATAATATTCGATTGGTCGGGGAATATTCGTTTTAACAGGGAATATTAGTACAACGGCACAATCATTGGTGGACCCCACAACAGAATTATTGTCGGATTGAGAAAACGACAAAAATACTTTATGAAAATAACGGCGAAAGTTTTACCGTTAACTGTTGAAACACCCGGTGTGAAAAGTACAGTAATACGCGTGGTTGCATATTAGCACACGGTATTAATTATTGATGCTTAAGTGATAAGTCACTCAGTTTTGTTGGTATTATTAATGTAATAATACAGAAAATCTTTTTATATAAAACAAAATACTTTTATAAAGTTATTTTATAAATAGAATATATTATATTCTATTATGCATAGTATTGCATAGTATCTGCATAGTGTTTTGCATAGTAAAATCTTTTTATATAAAACATAATACTTTTATAAAGCTATCTGTTTTATTAGACAATAATTAGAATATATTATATTTTATTATGCACAGTGTTTGCATAGTGCTTGCATAGTGTTTGCATAGTAAAATCTTTTATAAAGTTATTCATTTTATTAGATTATAAATAGAATATATTATATTTTATTTTGCTTTAAATATGGACCGTCAGATTAAAGTAAATCAATCTCAACCGTTCATGAGTTAATTACTATGCATTCCATTTTTCTATAAATAGAAGCTCATTCATTCATTATTTTCTGACGAATTCACTGAAACTCTAGAGAGATAAACTATAGAGAGAAAGAAGAAAGTATTCTGCTACTTCACTACTTATATATCCAGTACTCTTCTTCTTAAGGTAGGGAATATTATTTGTTGTACTCGTAAGGAGTGTTATTCTTTCTTATTCATGAAGAGAACTGTTGTTATTCCAAATTTTATTATTCTGTTGGAATAACCTGTATACGCGGTCTACCCTATACTGGGTGACATTCTTCTATAATTCTGTTGGAACATCCTGTCTGTGTGTTTTACACCGGACCTGGTTCCATCTTTATTATTATTCCGTTGGAACATCATGTCTGTGTGTTTTACACCGGACCTGGTTTCGTCTTATTATTATTCTGTTGGAATATCCTGTCTGTGTGTTTTACACCGGACATGGTTCCGTCTTTATTATTTTGTTGGAACATCCTGTCGATGTAAATTTTGCCTGACCTGGTTCCGTTATTATTATTCTGTTAGAATAACCTGTCTATGCGAAGTACCGCATGCATGATGATTTCTTTTGTGATTCCATTCTTTATTATACTCAGTTGGTTAAAGTTTCGACTTCTATACTCCATGAAATTAGTAGAATATCCTTGATATTTGCGCTTCATCCAGTATCTTTTCATGGAAATATTCTTCTGATCATTCTTGAATTTTACTCTACAAAACAGTATCATGTTGACAATTTGGACGTTAATAATTCATGGATAAAATAATTCTTGAACTTGTTTTATTGAATTCTTATATCATTGTCATCATCCTCATGTTTATATTTTGTTGAAAGTCATCTGTGGCCTGTAGTGCATAGATGGACTTGGTATGATTATGACCAGGGATTATTCGGTGTAATCATGACCGTAATGTTACAAATGATGTGGTAAAAGTTCTCATTGGCCCGTAGTGCATTGATGGACAGTTGTTGGCATGATCATGACCATTAATGAATACACAAATATTCTTAGCCCGTAGTGCATGGATAATTGTGGTCGTGATACTAAAGAATATCCTTGGCCGTAGTGCAGGGGTGATTCAATGATGTAGAATATTTATTAAGCTGAGTCTCAGCGATAACAGTGATGAAAAACCTTTTAAATCATAAAAGATAGTATATTTTATTTTCTACTTGACTCTTTTAATGGATTGCTTGTTCCGTTGCAGTTAAACTTGATGTCTATTATATTTTATCAGTTTAACATTGTTGGAGACTAATGATAATTTATTCTGCATTACCTTAGTCACAATATTTCTTACTGGGTTAGTTGAGCTCACCCTTTCTTTCACTGTTCTCTCCAGGAAATGAGAATATAGCTGGGACGAGTCGGGGAACGGAGTGATGGTCCAGAGGATAGCATTAACAGTCCTTACTATTCTGTGAAATAGTGTGATTATAATTGTAATGAGGACTCCTTTTGAGTTAGTATAATCTCTAGTAGATAATATTTGTATTCTCTAGTAGATAATATTTGTATTCAAACTCACAGTTTATGTTTGTCGTATTGTACACGACAGTTGTATTAGTAATTTGTGTTTGAATTCTGTACCATGTATCCGACGACCCAAGATGGGTGATGTATACCTAATTTTGGGGGCGTCACAAATGTTCTGGTCATCGAATATGTGGTCCAGTAGTTCAAAACTATAGTTCTCATGTCATACAACAACACCATAATACCAACCTAGTCCAACTTCATAACACTCGCAAGATTCGAACTGTTCAAACCCTGTCAGAAACATCGTTCTTACTGTTTTTGGGTTTTCCAGAAACTAAATATTAGGCTCGGATGGCTACTTTGGCCATCTAATACATCCAACATATTTGTTCTTTAAAGGGGTTTTAAGGCATGGGTCTATAGTCCATATAACACACTACAAAATGATTACAACAACATCAACATATCAACTAACATCTGACAGATTCGTGCCTTGCAAAAGCCTGTCAGACGCTGGAAACGAGTTTCTGGGTTGCCCAGAAACTCTTGGTCTATATCGGTCAACGGGTTTTGACCGTTAATAACTTATGATCTGGACATGGGATGGCTGTGATTCCACTTCCAGATCAAAGACCACATAACAAGCTACAGACTACAACTTTAAAACAACAAAAAGAAAAAAAAGAAACAAATCTAAGGCCACTGACATTCGGTTGTCAAGCCACCTTTTGTGTTCTTGGATAGATTTTGAAAAACACCACTTTTACCCACTTTGATGCCATGGATCCATGATAGATCATCATAAAACATCCTTTAGCAAATGTTTAAACACATAAACACGAAATCTTTCTTTGCATACAAGATCAAAAGTAGGGTTTAGGTTTATACATCTCTTGATCTTTGATCCTTGATCTCCTTAAATGATCTTAGTGTTCTAAGAGGTTAGCGAGTGACTGAATTACTTGTAATTTTTGGAGGTCTTGGAGAGAGACAGAGAGTTGTTGAGAGCAAGATAGTAAAATGAGCAAATTTTGTGACTTTCTCTCTCCTTAACCTCTTATATGTAGATACAATGTATATGGCTGCTGATTTGGGACTGATTTGCTGGATTCTTATGATTCACAAGGTCAAGTTAGTGGTTTACCAACTAAAGGTCTTGGCAAATATTGCAAGTTACCTAATTAAAAATCCAAAAAGGGCATTAATGTCATTTGTCATTTAATTTAAAGGGCAAATTGGTCACTTGCACAACCCTTAGGGTTAAAACCTAAGGTTCCAAAAATTAAATTTCTAGAATTTTAATTTAAGTTTTCAAAAATAGAAATTAATATTTTAAAATTATAATTAGGATTCGATAATTATATTAAAATTTTCTAATCATAATCCAAACTTGCTAAGTAGGATTATTATTTCCTAATTAAAATTGCTAATTTAGCAATTAGGGTCATAATTGTACATTAGGGTTTATAACCCAAGAATTAGGGTTTTAAATAGAAAAATAAATTTTCTAATTTAGAAATTAGGTTTTCTAATTAGATTAGGGCTTCCTAATTACTTATAACTTGAAAATTAGGATTAATGTTTCCTAATTAACATTAAAATTATTAAATTAACAATTAAATTTTCCCTAATTATAAATTAGGGTTTCTAACGAAACAATTAGGGTTTCCAAAATTAAAAATTAGGGTTTTCTAATTAATAGAATTTCTAATTAATCAAATAGGCTTACCCCTAATTAGATTTGTGATTAACACATAAAAATCTTATAGCTTGTATTTAAATCTCCAAATTAGGGTTTCAAATTCCCGAAATTGAAATTAGGGTTTCCAGAATCGGTTTTAAGGTTTCTTATAAATCGCTAGGGTTTTCTAACCGAACGTTGACGTTCTCAATATACTTAGGGTTTGTCACAGATATAGCTTATCTGGTCAACCCCTGACCCTTAACCACATACTGTACACATATAATACCCTATACACAGAACTTAATCACATGTATACTTAATCCTGAATAATTCACCACATAAATTTTAAATTCATGAAATTCCTTCTCGAAAAACTCAAATTCATTCACTTATTTTCCGTCTAGGTTTATTATTTAACCTTAAATTAATCTTTTAAGATTATAATAAATTTCTAAATTCTTGGGTCGTCACACTTAGTGGATATCCTGCTTGTTGAAGTAGAAAAGTGGATTAAGAGTTGTTTTTACTTCGGTTCACTTAAAAAGATCTTGTGTTATTTTCTTTCAATCATATAACTGTCATATCTGCTATACCTGTTATATTTGCTAGTGGTTAACATCCATGAACTAAACTTAGAACTGTGATTTCTTTAAATTTTTAAGGGGAGTTTTCCAAACTAATATTTCGTTGTGCTAAGATTAATTGAACTAATTAATTATCTGAAATTATCTAGCAACCAATCTTTAAACAAGTAAAAGTTTTAAAGATCTATTCAACCACCCCTTTTAGATCTCCATTGTGCCTCTGGGAAATAACAAGTGGTATCAGCGCAGGTTCTCACGAGAATTTTAAGCTTACACTTTGAGTTGATCTTATGACACACAAAAACACCGGTTCTGAGCTTGGTGGTGAAAATAAACCACCCCTTCTAAATAAGGAAAAAATTGCTAACTGGAAAGTTTGTTTGTAAGCGTATATGGATGCAATAGACGGAGATCTATTTGATGCAGTAATCAGTGGTCCATACACTCTAACAAAGCTATTCCAACCTCTGATGATGCAAATAAGAAGGAACCCAAACACAGAGCTGAATGGACTGACAACGAGGAGAAGCTGGTGTAGTTAAAGAAAAGGGTTAATAACATCTTGTATGGCTCTAGAAGATGAATTGTTTGAGAATGTGGTGAACTGTACAATAACCAAAGAAAAATGGGAAGCTTTGATGATCATGCATGAAGGAACTGAAGAAGTTAGAGAGAACAAACAGTGTCTTCTAACTTAGCAATATGAAATGTTTTCTTATACTCCAAGAGAGAAGTTAACTGCTACCTATGAAAGATTCACCATTCTGCTCAACTCCCTAAGAGCTTATGGAAAGGTTTGCCCAAATAAGGACCTCAACATCAAGTATATGAGAGCACTTCCTAGTAAGTGGGATGCCAAAACCACTGCTGTTCGTGAATCTAAGAATCTGAATGAAATAACTATACATAAACTTTATAGTAAACTCCTTACCTATGAGCTGGAACTTAATCAGCGAGCTGAGACTACTTCAGAGAGTAAGAGAAAGAATAAAGGAGTTTCCCTAAAAGTTTTAGAACCAGGAATATTTAAAGCTCCTGCAAGAGAATATTCTGATGATGATGATGCTTATGAAGATGATGAAGAAAATGTAGCCTTGATTACAAGAAGGCTAAGGAATTTTATGTAAAAAAGTAGCAGCTAGAAACCAAAGAACCACTACAACAAAGGCAGTAGTAGTAGAAATCAAGAAAAGGATCTCTGTTATAATTGCAAGAAGTCTGGTCACTATATCGCAAAGTGCACCAAACCTCTACGAGAAGATCTGAAGAAAGACAAGAAGACGTCCTATTCAAAGAAAAAGTACAAGGGCTACAAGAGGCATCTAGAGAAAGGCTTTGTAGCTGAGGGACCATGGAGCGATTTAGAGAATGATTTAAGCTTTGAGTCCAGTGATGATGAAGCACCCCCAAAATTAAATCTTTGTTTGATGGCTATCGAAGTAGATGATGAAGTTGCCAACAAGCCCACTGATCGTCGAGTAGTTGACAACAATGTGGTATTTGATTTTAACTCTCCTGATATAGATATTGATGATCTAAGAACTTCTTTACATGACATAACTGTAGATTTACATCAATATATGAAATGGTTTAGGGTTATATCAAAGGACCATTATCTTCTTCAAGAGGAAAATGAGAAAGCTCTACGAGAGTTGGAAACTGCGCTACGAAGTGCTACCTTTTTTTCCAACCTTGAGGTTTAGAGTGCAAGATGAGAAAGATAACTTAGCAAAGTGCATAGAGAGAGTTGAATCTAACCTCTAAGATAGAGGATCTAGAGAAGACAATTTCTATGTGGAATCGTTCTTCTGTTTCTATGGATTCCCTGATAGTAAGTGGGAGCTGTCGTTGAAACTCCAAAATTAACCTCACTTTTACTTTACAAATTAGCATAGTAGTAAGAAAGGATCGATCCCACAGAGAATGAATTGTTTTTGTATTTATCGAATTGTTTTCAAGAAAATGGGGATTTTTGAGTTTGATTAACTAAATTAAAGAGAACAAAGAAGAATGAGTAATATGGTTATTTAATAAGTAAAACACTTCAGTTCTACAGTTCAGTATCACCTTTTCATAATTACGGAGCAATCAATTTTAAACAATATTTACCCTTCAATGAGATTAATAACCCTAGATAATCGCAATCGCTAATTATGCGCAATTCTTTTTATGTGTAAATCTAATGCGACAATCGCCAACATGAGATCCTAACTGTCATATAACCTAGAGCTATCAATCTAGATTTAATATAATAGAAGCATGAAGAATGAGAATTAGGTTATTCCAAGTAACAATTACACAATTAGGAATTATTTAACTTGTCTTCTAATAATCTTAGCAGTACTCAAAAGCTTGTCCATAATCATGTATCAGTAATTGCTACTTTTGATCAAATATAATATTGTTTGCTTAGTACTATATTTTAATCTAGTAGATGACATTTATCAGATTAATCTAACTGGCCAAATCAAATCAATTAGATAGAATAACATGCAATCAATTTATATAGATTATCAGAATAAATCTCATACAAGAAGGAATAAATAAAGTAAACTAGATTAAACCGTTAATTATGAATAAGGTTTAACATACCTGAGAACTGAAATAAAGAATTTAGCTCGACATGGCTTCCAGTTTGCACTCTAATGATGTAGATGGTAGATGATAGAATGAATTAAAACCCTGACTATTATATGTATTTATAGTGCTAAACAAAGGCCTAAATCCTATGAGAATTAGAAACCCAAATCCTAAAAGGAATTACAAATAACAACTAGTTTCCACAAAGAAATAGAATCTAATTTGGAAATAAAATCTCAGTCTAAAAAATTCCTAAATCTGATAGCAATATCAATCCAAGTCCATGTAGAAGTTTGCCAAAATCTTCCTTTAAAAACTTTTCAAAAATCCAAGATTGCATAGAATTCCTGCTGACTTCACTAGGGCGGATATTTTGTACTGCATAACTCTGCCGGGGCGGAGTGTCTTTTTCCTGGGTTCTAGAGTAAACTCCATCGGGACGGATCTATTATACCTTGAAAATGTGTTGGGGTGGTTTGGGACAGAGAGAAGTGGGTCGGGGCGAGCTCTAAATACGATGGGGGTGAACTTGGACATAGACTATTCCGCCGGGGCGGAGTTCCTCAGGCCATTATATCCACCGGGGCGAATATGTAATTTTCCAATTTTTCTTCTTTTTGCTTCTGCTAAGCTCCAAATCGTCCCGTATCATCACTTAAGCTCCTTTTCAACCTGAAATCAGTAAATAACCTAATAAGCATATATTAACAATAAAAAATGTAATAAAACTAAACGTAAAGGAATCAAAATCAATGAACTTTAATACTTATCAAATTCCCCCACACTTAACGTTTTACATGTCCTCGTGAAAACCAAAAGTTTGATTTCTAAAAAAATTCTATTCAAACATAGTGTCAAAAGGTTTCAAGGTACAAATCATAATTATTAATACTAATCTCACAGAAATATAATCAATGCCTTATTAGTCAACTCACAATTAACAACATTACCATTCCAGCAATGAATTTTATCAAATCAAACTGTAACCACATAAGAAACTTTCGTACAGTCTACACACTTATTAAATTTAGTTATCATGAAAAATAATCGTGCACAGACTCACAACTTAGAATAAATCTTCCTTGATATTTGTTTTTCATAGAACCTTCTCTTTAGCACAAATGAATGAATTTTTATGCTCTTATCATATTTTTCATTTGTTGACATGTGCAATGTCTCCTTTTTTTAGGATTTTTAGAGTTTCCTATGTAGTGAACTTTCCATCAACGACTCCCAAATCAGATGGTTTTAGGGCGTTAGGTGTAGAGACACCCCTAGGGCTTACTTATTCAAGTAACAAAGGCAACAAGAGTCGACTAGTCAAGCTACTTTTATTCACCACACTTTTCAGTGTGAATACCGATGCTTCCTGAGGCTTGGATACCCAGTTATTTCGTACAATGGACATTAAAGTAGATTTTTAATCATCATCATTTTTTAAATCATTTTTTTAACTTTTTCTCCATATGGTTCTTCAACATATAAGTAGGTTAAATAGTTCTCAATCATGAAATCAGTGCACATAGATAACTCCACAAATAACTTAAACAAATAAGCATGCTCCATATATTCAAGTACTCATGTATTAAAATTTTAATTCAAATCAGTTACTATGGATCATTAGTTTTCATCATTCATCAACCAATTAAGAATCAAATAGATTCTGAAATTTAGCATTAATTTTCAATCTCTGACTTTACCCTTTAAACACTTAGCCAAATAGAATCACGGAACCAAAGCAAAAATTTCCAAATTTTTTTCAAAGCCATCAATTTTTTTTAGAATTTTCACCAAAAATGGATTGCTTATTATTAAACTTAGAGCATATACCTAAACCTAAACCTCCCCCCCACACACACTCCAAACTTACATTGTTTCCAATGTAAGAAAATCATGTAAAGAAGAAAATGACTATTATCTAACATGAAACTAATAAACTAAATATTAAAGGGATATAAAAATCAAATCTTAATCCTGGGTTGACCCCAAGCAGATGCCATTGTTTAACGTCAGTGGCTTGACATCATCCTTCTCATTCTATGTAATTGGACTTGTGTACTTCAAATGAACTTGTAACAGTTTCAATTCATTAAAATCATCCTTTACTTCATGATTCTTCTTCATTCCAACCCTCAAATCCTCCTTGTATATTTGCGCAAGATATTCCTACACCATAAAATCAACAACATCAGTAGCAAAAATAAAATTAATATTACCAAGATACTTTTTAACTTCATATATGACAAACTTGACATGTGCATCATCCAATTTCATGGTTAAGGTTCCATGGTGTTCATCATCTAGTGTTTTTGATATTTTCACAGATGGAGGTGTACCATCACCCATATCCTTCTTGGAACAATCTGTAGAACTTATCAAATTATTCTCCTCTTCCTCTTTTTCCTCCTCCTCATCAAATTTTGTGTGGACTTTGGACGCTACTTATTCACATATGGCACTGTTGCATATCTTTGATGTAAGCACTGAATCTTCTAGCTCCTCATCATCACATCCTAGGGTAATTGCACTTATGTTCTTAATAACTTGAGGAGGTAACTTCCCTAAGCCTTAAGATTCCAAACTACTAACTGTGGTAGCAAGTTGACTCATCGGATTCTCCAACCTGTGGATCACTACAAGAAAATGGTTCATCAGCGACCAAGAGTTTCTGTGACCGCCATATGAGGTCGCAAATGTGAGAAATAGCGACCGCTGTTGGCGACTATCCTTGTATCTAGTCACTATCAAATTTCTGCGACCGCATATGGTCATGGACCGGTTGCCGGTGTATTTTTACAGCCAAGAAATTGGCGCAATATGTTGGCGGGCAAGTTCGTAGCGACCACAAAATATTAGCGACCGCATGCGGTCGCTAATAAGTCCATATAATTAAAAAATAGCGATTACAGACGGTCATTATTATCGCTCATTGATGTATTTTAATTCCAGACAGACGAACAGACACAACTCTCGGTCAAGAAGAAGGAGGTGAAGAAGAAGTAGTAGTAGTAGAAGAAGAACGAGGGGCACGAGTGGGAGGAACGAAGGAGAAGAGTGGGAGGAACGAGGGAGAAGAGTTATAACCCACAATGCAACAGAGATGAAAGGGAGAAGAAGAAGAAGAAGAAGGAGAAAAGAGAACATAGCGCGACCGCCACCCACCGCCCACCGGCCACCGACTCATTTATATACAAAGAACATGTTTATTTATTTTTTCTAAATTTTCATTTTAAAATTTTTATCTAGTTTACTTGAATTTGTTTGGTGTCGTAAATGATGCTCATTGACAATCAACCTAATTATAAATTGAGTTTGAAATGTACTTAAAACCATGAAAATTACTTTGTTAAAATGAATACAATTGTGGCTATTATTCTTGATTCGAATAATCTCACTTTACTGTTGGATGAGAATATTACACAAATGCTACTAATTTTAATTTAATATTATGATAATATACTTAAATTTATCCCATCACTTGCAAAGTCACAGGCCATATATGAGTGTGCCTATAAATATTTTTATTGGGAATTGGTATATTTCTCTTGGGTCGTGTGTTCGGTGCCTACAAATAGCCATATATGCATGCTCTCGTGGATGTGGATATTCCATATTATAGGGGAGACTATGGCAAAAAAATTTTGTTGGTCAGGTAACTGAAAAGAGGCCTATATTTATATAATACCTATCTATATGCAAAAACAAATGATGTAGACTCGTCCCAATGCATATGCAGGCCATGCATGATGCAATGATTCATATTCTATCCCTAGGAATATATTGTCTTTAGGCTGATGCATATGTTTTCAGTTAAAATATGTAGGATGACATAGGATCATACTTCATTCTAAATTGAGATCCACAACAATATAACATGCCTTTGGGTAGTCGATCTCATGCTTTGTTACTTATTTTTGTATGTATCCTCATTCCATTCCCGAAGCAAAATTTATGATGAACACTCAAGTTATATATGTGCATATACATCTATATGTATTTATAAGCATCATAAATGGCATTGAGCTGAATCGTAAATTTCTAACAAAGGGAATACAATAATTCTTGTCTGCAGTAGGCACCGTGGTATCATGGACCTCTATTTTGATCGTAGGTGGATAATTCGATGAAAGTCATGAGCCCAGATAGGTGCTTCGGCTTAATTTAGAGCTTGTTGCCAGTGTTTTTAGATTATACGTATAGTAACCCAGAATGTGTGAATGGTCAGAATAAGATAAGATGCCCTTGTATGAAGTGTAAGAATATAAATTACATGGACAGAGACATTGTTAACTATCATTTACTTATTTCTGGGTTCATAAAAATTTTCGAAGAATGTTGGTGGGCACATGGTCCGAAAAGAGATAGTGGTACATCACACGTACACAATCCGGATAGTAGTACCCATTGTATGAATGAAATGGTTCGTGATATTGCAGGGCCAGATTTTGATTGGGAACAAGGTAGAGAGTAACCAATAAATTCTGATGCCAAAGCGTTCTTTAAGTTGTTAGACGATGGTAGCGAGCCGTTGTGACATGATTACACCAAACACACTACATTTTTGCAGTGGCGACATTACTTAACATCAAGGGTGATCACAACATGAGTCATGAGTGTTTTGATTTACTTTTGAAGGCCATTAAGAGTATATTACGTGAGGGTGAAAAATTGCTCAAAAACTACTACTATTGTAAGAAAATGGTGAAGAAGTTGGGTCTTGGATACCAAAAGATCGATTCATGTTTGAATGATTTCATGTTATTTTATAATAAAGATGAACATGAGACAAGGTGCACGTTTTGCAGTCATGATCGGTTTAGGCCTAATATAGAGGGTGTGACAACAAAAAATCCAAATATACCTTTTAAGATTTTAAGGTATTTTTCAATTACACATCGGCTAAAAAGATTGTACACGTCTTCCAGAACAGTTGAACATATAACTTGGCATGCAAAATTTCAAGTTAAAGATGGGGAACTAAACCATCCCGCAGATGGGCAGGCTTGGAAAGATTTTAACTTAGCACATCTTAGGTTTTTATTGGAACCTAGGAATGTAAGGCTTGGATTGTCCACTAATGGTTTTAACCCGTTCGACCACTCTGCTATTCTTAACTTCTGCTGGCCTGTGATTGTTACTCTATACAACTTTCCTCCTTGGATGTATATGAAACAACCACACTTGTTTCTTTCACTTATGAATCTTGGTCCCAAGAGTCCTGGAAATAACCTAGATGTTTACTTGAGACCTTTGATAGACGAGTTGAAGGTATTATGGGAGGATGGAGTACAGACTTGGGATGTTTTATTATAAATAAATTTCAACCTTAGGGTTGCGTTATGTGGACTATAAGTGACTTCCATGCTTATGGCATGCTAGCTGGATGGAGTACACATAGCAAGTTGGCTTTTCCGTATTGTATGGATCGTACTAAGTGTTTCAATCTATCAAAAGGTAGAAAGCTTTGCTAGTTTGATTGTCATCGTCGTTTATTGCCGGTAGATCACCCATTTCGAAGAAAGAGAGAACACTTCAGGAAAGGGAAAGTAGACAATGATATGCCTGCACCGCGATTGTCAGGGACGAAGATGCATGAACGTGTGATGAGATTGTCAGTTATCCCATTCGAAAAAACTGTTGCCTTAAACACAATCGATGGGTTTGGCAAGTCTCATAATTGGGTTCACAAAAACATCTTTTGGGAACTGACTTATTGGTTTACAAATTTGATTCAAAATAATCTGGATGTGATGCATATTGAAAAGAATGTATTTAACAATGTGTTTAATACCGTGATGAGTGTTACGGGAAAGACGAAAGATAATGATAAAGCACGGTTGGACATGAAAGATATTTGTAAGCGTCCTGAATTAGAACTTTATGAATCTGAAATTGGTAAGCTATTCAAACCGCATATAAGGTACATATTGTCCAAAAAGTAGGTTAAAGATGTGTGCACATGGATTAAGTCTCTTAAACTACCAGATGGATATGAGTCAAACATTTCAAGGTGTGTTAGGGGTGGGAAATTGCAAGGGATGAAGAGTCATGATTGTCATGTGTTCATAGAGAGACTCATGCCTATAATATTTTGGGATATGCTTGCTAAACCAATATGGGATGCTTTGACTGATCTTAGTTATTTTTTTAGAGACTTATGTTCCAAAACATTAAATGAGAAGGACATGTCAATACTTGAAAAGAACATCATTGAGATCACGTGTAAGTTTAAAAAATATTCTCGCCTGATTTTTTTGACTCTATCCAGTATTTGCAAATCCATCTTCCGTATGAAGCTCGTGTTGGGGGTCCAGTTCAATATAAATGGATGTACCCTTTCTAGAAGGTGATGGGAAACCTTAAAAGGAAGGTGAAAATAGAGCTTATGTCGAGGGCTCGATATGTGATGCATACAGTTTTGATGAGATATCTACATTTATCTCAAACAATTTTCTCGACGAAGTCTTGAAATAGGCCAATAGAGTCTGGAGACATTATGATGGGGGTAATCTTGAACTAAATGATCGGCTTTCTGTATTTTGTCTATCAGGTTGTGCTTATGGAAAAGGGAAGCGCACATTCCTCTCTGAGCAAGATTTGTGTCGACGTCGAGAATTTTAGATGTCGCTTTCCGTTACTTGTTCTTTGGTGTTCTCATTTTAAGTGAGATTTGTTTGAAAAAATAAGTGAAAAAGGTCCGACATGTATAATGTCGACGATGGGACTGTTAAGAGTCGTCAATTGGTTTTTTAAATGGTTGTACCAACACAACCGAGAAAAGGTTTACACATTGACCCAGTGATGTGGCACTGTTAAACGGGTCGGTGAAACCGAGATTTATTAGGGTCTGGGAATTTGGTTATGCAGAGGGAATGTGTTAGGCACCCCTTGACATCCGTGTTACCACGGTGACCGCCTCTTTTCAAGAAACTATTATCTGAAGGTGTGTGTGTGTGGGTCAATGTGCTATTTTTTGGAAGTAGTGCGAGGCCTCGTTCGCACCTATATACACAGGGTTTGAATTTATGTAAAAATTCAATGTTAAGCAAGATATGACAGTGATGTTTTAGAAAAGAGGTTTTTCAAACCCTGATGCTCAATAGTAATTGAGACCTTTTACACTCCCATTTTATTAAGTGTTCGGCTTTATTGATTTTATTTTTACGAATGCGAGGCATCCATACGAAAATAATGTACAAAATAATTCCGACTTCCTCGTGGGTATTGAAACCATCTGAGGAAATTCAGACACCGCAAAATAATTTACAAGCTGCTTACAGCTGAAAATGTCTATCACAGGAACCGAATCTAGATCCAATGGGATGGATTTGTGATCACATGATTCCTAGGCGCACAAGATACCACAATTTGTATGAAAGCAGTAAGCAGGTATATATATAAAAGTTATAAATATATATATACAGACATGATCACCAACCACGAAGCACCTTCATGGGGGATCAGAAATGTAAATAAAGCTGTAAAAGCTATCAACCGCCACGGAGGAAACTCCAGGAGGGATAAAATGTAAATAAAGTTGTAAATACGGTCAACCGCCACGAAGGGAACTCCAGACAGGACAAAATGTAAATAAAGCTGTACAAAGCGATCAACTGTCACGAAGTAAACTCCAGGCAGGACGTAACGTAAATAAAGCTGTAAAAGCGATCAACAACCACGAAGTAAACGCACCAGATGTAAAATCCAGGCTCATCGAACAGAGTCCGACCACAGTTCATATATATATATATATATATATATATATATATATATATATATATAAGCGAGTAAACGCTCCAGACCAAAGTCTAGGCTCATCGAACAAAGTTCGACACACAGTTAATATATATAAATGTATATATATATTAAAGCAGTAAACGCTCCAGACCTAAGTCTAGGCTCATCGAATAAAGTTTGACACACAGTTAATATATATATATATATATATATATATATATATAAGCAAATAAATGCTCCAGACCGAAGTCTAGGCTCAATCGAGGCATAACTCGATAATGTTAGTCAATATATATAAATATATATATATATATATATATATATAATATATATATATATATATATATATATATATATATATATATATATATATAATATATATATCTACAAGATGAAACAAAACCGCAGACCAAAGTCTGGGTAAATGTGCACAACACGACTCTCAACATGAAGAAGAGTGTGTACGAAGATGAAGAGAAAGACTCTAAAGTGTTTGAGAAGGCTTACAGTTGATTGCCAAAGAAGACTTATATATCTTTAGAGTGGGTAAACACTGGCTTTTGTAGGTACAAAAGAGGCTATATATGAGCTCACAGGTGTTTAAAATGAGAAAGTACAATGCATGGGGTGAGTGCAGAGCAAATTGGGCAGGGCTTCCTCGCCGTTTTCTCTTGTAAAATGGCCACCCCAAGCCCTCTATTTATAGAGGGGGAACCGCAGGTCTACCTACCGCACCTAGTAGCAGGTGTACTTTCGGCTGCCTGGGGTGCCCTGGGCAGTGTGGGTCATGCCGTGTCGAAGTACATATATTCGGACAACACGCTGTTCGCTCGGTCGTTCATAACTTTCAATCCGGGAGTCTGATGGAAGCGTGCCATATCATTCCAGAAAGCTCTTTCTGAGAGCTACACAATGACATAGGATTCGCACTTTTTGATTCTAAGAAGATGGGTCCATGACTGAAATAGTATTCCCGGGTTTCTATCAGGTAGTTCGTTGAGCCGTTTTGCGTAGTTTGCCCTCGAAAGTTAAGATATTGTTCTCGCGGGACTTCTATTGAAGTATTTTGAGTTGAAATGATTTGATTTGATGTGAGTTGAAGTTGAGTTGGCAAAATGACCATTTTCCCCTCCCTGGGTTATCTTCGGTTTTTGCGCAGTTGTAGAAGTATTTCTCAGGATTATCTCTGAGTAGGGCTAAGCAAGTAACCAAATTGGAACCGAAACCACACCAAAAACCACACGAACCGCACCAATTAAAACCGCACCAATGATTCCGGCGTATGTGGCAGTTTTAGGTGGGTTGAATAACCAAATTTACGGTTCCGGTTTGGTTACTAGCCAAAACCAAACCGCATAAAATCAAAACAACACTATGTGTGTGTATGTATGTATTATCTCTAGTAAATTCTAAAATTACTTTTCACTTGAACACGCTCAGAGAAAATCCCAGTCTTGCATTGTCATTTTTTCACCAATTGAAAGAAGATGTTAGAGGTTATAGAGTCAAAAATTAAGCAATTGGGTTTTGGAATTTTGAATTTGTTTGATACATTATTGGAGGGGCTTATAGTTGAGGGGCTCGAGCACTTGATGCATTGGTTAAATGTCAATGCTATAATTGTAATAGTCTAATAGATTATTTTTAGTCCTCCATGCAATATATTTTATTTTATCTTCAGTATATACTTTTAATTTTTGGGGAACTAGATAAACATTCTTGCTTGTTATCGAATAGTCTCCGTTGTTTTATATAGCGCATATTTTAGTTTTAAAGCATGCTTGATATAATTCTCATTATCGACTTTGTCACTAAGTTAATTGCTCGATGTAAGTTTTATTGAAGGCTTAAACTTTTTTGTTGTTTCAATAGGTTTTGAAACCGAAACCACACCAATTAAAACCGCATTGCACACTTTAAAATCGCACCGCACTAATCACAAGCGGTTTCGGGTGCGGTTTTGAATTTTTTAAACCGCACCTAAGCGGTTTGGGTGCGGTTTGGACTTCAAACCGCACCAAACTGCACCATGCTCACCCCTATCTCTGAGGTTGACTTGATGTTGACTTTGATTGTCCTTAATGTTTTTTCTCAGGTTGTCTTGACCTCCTGGGCTATCTCCAGGCTTTGATCTTGATCCCCTGGGGATATCTCCGGGGTTGAAACTGATTTTCTCGGGGTTATCTCCGGGGTTGGAAATTGTTTTCCCGGGGTTATCTCCGAGTTTGGAAACAGGATCTGCCGTGGCTATCTCTGGGGTTAAAATTACTGTTGTGGTCCTCCAATGTTATCTCTGGAGTATAAAAAAGACGCTTTTGCCCTCCTGCATGGTTAGTAACAGGAAAAGAAAATTTCGAGTGTCTACAGATGCCCCTCTTTATCATGTTCATGCAATGCAATGGAATGGACATGATAAAGATTAGTGGACATTTGAAAATATGACAAGGTATTTCTAATTATACAAATTGCAATGTAATGAATGTTTATGATGAATGTCAAAATGTTTTCGCAAATCGAAGATCGCAAATCGCACATCGCATTTGCACTTTGCTTTTCGCATTTGGCCAATCGCACATCGCAACTCGCACATTGCATTTTGCATATCGCATCGCAAATCGCAAATCACAATTTAATGAATGTTAAAATGTTTTTACAAATTTCTTTACCTTTATCGATCATTGCTGATGCCTATGCTGGTGTTGACTCCAATGGTTTGGCATTTAATCACTGATGATTGTTTGATGAAGATAAGTTGAGATTCTTTCCATATCTCTGATGGGGATGACGTTCTGAAATCACCAGACCCTCTTGATGTATTCACTGGTAGTTTTCAATGGTGCCTATCCTACTGATCGCCAAACTTTTTTGGTTCCCACTCGAACGATGGTATACGAAGCTTTCATCACTGAACTGTCTTGATGTCGCCCTGAATTGATGCCAATGGTTTAAGAATACTGGATCTTCCGATACCTTCACTGAAGTAATATTCCACGGATTACGTCACTAGACTTCGCCTGACGTTATGCTAGATTGATGACTTAAATGTCTCTGAAATCCATGGAGGGTGTAATTCATTCTTTTGCTGCCCATATTTGAACGTCGGTGTAGAGGCCTCAACTTGTGAGGACTTAACTCATATTGATGGTGTAGATTTCATTCGCTAGGCCTTTCATCGTTGACCTTCTGCTTCTGAGTTAAGAACATTTTTTGAGAAGTTTACCTTTCTTTCGTAGGGGCACGCTTATGTCGCTATGATTTCTTTTAGGAGTTCACCCCTTTCTTTTTGATGAGTAGCTTGATCTCGTCTTAAGCTCCTTCCATTTCTTGGAATTGGAAAAATGCCCCAGTCCTTTCGCATGTTGATGTCAAGGGTTCATATGAGAAACTCTCTTTATTGATGAAGTCGCGAGTGAAAAATCTGAATCGCCATTAAGATGATGATGGACCATGCTGATGGCGCTGACTGGTGCATTTTCCACTTTAGGATGATTGATAAATGACCTAGTGTTGAGTTGTCACTGCTTCCGAGATTGCCCCAATCTTGTTGTAAGGGACCCAATATCCGGTTGTCACTAATTTTGAAATTGCCCCAGCCTCGCTTGTTGTCTGGGATAGTTGTTTTGACAGATGAGCTGATAAGACGCCTAGATCGCAAGAGGCTTTTACTTCTGTACCATCTGGTGAACAGGTAGTGGATGTGGGCTTTGATGTTGACAACTCTTTCTGGTAGAGATGTCGTTTTGTTAGAGAGATGGTGCTCTAACTCATAGGGATATCGCTGTTGCTGAGCGAGATGACGCTATATTTACCCGAGATATCGCATATAGTTAGCGGTGGATCTGTTGGCTCGTGTAGAAACCCTTGGGCAGGAGATAACAACGTTACCTCCTTCTTCTAAGAGGGAATCCATGTTGGACTTGATAGCCCACATATACACTAATTTATAGATGGGCTTGTATTTTCCTGCACATACTAGCTTAGCCATTTTGTCATGTATAGTACACATTGTATATATCAAACAGCATTATATATGGCAGGGAAATATATTTTGATTCACTTCCCTTATAGTTGTGCCTTGTTACTTGCTTGATATTAGCTTGTTTCTCAAGGTCTTTGTGATCTGGATGTATTCTGAACTCCTCCTTGATGGATGGACAGTGAGATGTCTTAGGATTTTCAAAATGGATCGTCGATCAGTGTGTATTCCCTACCATCTTTGGTGTCTTGGGACTGGTTTCTGTATATGGTTATGGATAGGAGTGACTGTTTTTGTTTTTTCTGTGGTGAGACCGGACCATATAACATGGCTGCCTACGTACTCCTGTGTATTAGGGAGATCAGGTCGATGTAGTTCGCCCCAGTATAGGGCGGATTGTAGGTGAAAAGTTTAATCCTATGTATAAGATAAATTGAAGGTGTGAAAGGTTTAATCCCTGGTGGGATAAATTGAAAGTGTGAAATAAAGTGAAACCAGGTTGCTGGTTTGAAAAGTGTGTTTTTCCCCTGAGGGGCAGATGAGTAAAAAAGAAAGGTTGTATGTAGTGAGGGTTAAAGAACCTGAAATGACTGGTGATCTGATGATCCAAAACCAGGATGTTCGCTTGATGGTAACCTCAGACATAGTATCGTTTCACGGTGTCCGAATTGATGAGTTTGCAGAAATTCATCGTCGTCCATTTCCTGTAATCTGAAAGCGCCTCCTGTCAATACCTCCTTGACAATAAACGGGCCTTCCCAGTTTAGAGCGAATTTTCCTTTAGACTTATCTTGGTTGTCAATGATCTTCTTCCAAACCAAGTCGTGTTGTTTGAACTGCCGTAGTCGGACTTTTTTGTTGTAGGAACTTCTTTACAAATAGAGGGCCACTTATGTCTGGGCCACATACTACCCCATGGATTTCATCCATGAGCCTTTAAGCTTGGTCCTCATCCAGACATCTGAGGAGACCTCGTCTTGCATCTCTTTTGTAGAGTGCATCTCCGCTTAGGTAGAATTTTATAGCTAGTCGATGGATCCGCCTTTTCTCAGTCGGGCTCGCCTCAGCGGGTGTAGATCTATCTTGTGAGTGTTCATAGATATGCTAATATAAAGGATGCTAGATGGGAGGTAGCTTATTTGATACTTCTCCAATGTAATTCACATAAGCTGGAGCCTTTTGTTGGGTAAATGTGAGGGTTGACATGTCTTCCTTGTCATGTATGTTGATCAAAGAGGCCCAGGTTGCTAGCACATCCGCACAATCATTCTTATTTCAAAGAATGAGGATTAAGGATTTTTTCTTCAAACTCCGAAGCCATCTGTAGAACCTTCCGATGGTAAGGCAACAACTGTAGAACCTGTTGAAGAGATTTTTCTTTCTTTTTTTCTTTTTTTTCTTTTTTGTTTTATGCATTAGATCGTGGAAAAGAGCCATATGGCTCACTGATAGGTAACTCCGGCATTGATGAGGCTGAATGACAATCGTCTGTAGCAAAAGGTTCCCCAAAGAGTGATGAATGCATCTTTCTCACGATCCTTTTTAGCAACCATGATTTGATGGTATCCTGCAAAGCCATCCACAAAGGAGTATATGTCATACTGAGTCGTATTGTCAATAAGTATGTGGATGAATGGCACGGGAAAGATATCTTTGAGGCAAGCTTTATTCAAGTCTCTGTAATCCACACACACTCGCACCTCCCTTCCCGGTTTGGGCATGAGGACTATGTTGGATAGCCATTCAGGGTATGTTGACACCATGATGATGCTGACTTTAAATTGTTTCACAACTTCTTCTTTAACTTTTAACCACCATTCATGGTTTAATCGCCTGAGCATCTGCCTAACTGGCTTGAATCCCCCTTTGAAGGGAAGGCGATGAATTATAATGTCCGTGGATAAACTGACCATGTCTTCGTGAGACCATGCAAACACATCCTGGAATAGTGTCATAGAGTAACTATGTCATTCCTTTGGTTTGGAGTGAGGTCCGTACCAATCTGGACTTGTTTTTTCTAAGGTTCCGAGTTTTAAAAGAGGTGGTTTGATCAAGATTTCGCTTGGGTTTGTCTTTGACCCATTGTTTGATCTCCTGAGGTATCTCATAGTCCTCTTGTATTTCCATCAAGTCTGAGTCCAACTTTACATCAAAGTTACAGTCCTTGTGGAGAATAGGCACCTCATCAGCAAGTCTAGGCACATCTAACTTTAGAGTCCTGAACCAACATGCTCTCACTTGATATATGAAACTGTTCAATCACACAAAGTGTTAGCATGTAATTACAAAAGTAACTGCTAATACTGTACATAAAAAGTAAGCTGTTACTATTATCTACAGGGCAGAATGAGTTTCTGCCCGCTTTACCCTTGTCGACCAATGCAAGGAGTGCTGCTCCAATTGTCGAGGGCAATGTCCTGGTGGACTGCAGTGATGGAGGGGTTGTCATCATCCTCCTTCTCCCGAATGATGACCATTACGTCTGGGCAATCATCGTCTGGGGTGTATCTGTTTGTGTGTTCATCATGGACAATGATGCGTACGCCTGACATCATTTGGATGACGTCTTGTTTAATTCTTCATTCCTCTTCTTCCCCTCTGGGGTCTGGAATAAAGATTTCTTTCTACATTAACAGTATCGGTTTGGGAAATAACATAGCCATTACACTGGCTGGCACTTTTACAGGAGGTTGTGCGGACTCAGGAGTTGTAGGGGGAGACAATCGCTGTGTGGCTGAAGGAATTTGTCTATGCTTATGATGATTCATGCGACTGGTACTAGCAGTATCCGGACCTTGAGTTCCTCCTTATGCGGAGGATTCAACATGTACGGGTATCCTTGTACCCTGAGTAGATTGGTGTAGTTCTTTGAGTAGAACATCCAAATCTGTAATTTGTTTGCTTAATCCGTCGAATTCTTTACGAGAAACTGGATTAAGGTCAGTCTTGTCAGATGACGACATGATTGACTATAGGCCTGCAACCTTTTTGGATTTTGACCGGGTAGTAGGTCCAATTGGTTCCCTGCGAAAGACTTGCATAGTTTAGTCTTTAGGGAATGTATAATAACATGCTATGTGATGTGTCCAGTTTAGGAATTTTATCATGCCAAACGGATGTCAGCTGTTTGTAGCATGTCAATTTGTATGTGTACACATTTCTTCATATTTCTCATTACGTGGAGATATATATGGAATGTAATTATAAGTAATTGTGTTTACAAGTAATTAAAATGAGAGCATTGTAAGACCCCAAATTATTAATAAATGAAATTTAATTTCCTCTATTTATTATTTTGAAATAGTAAAGGTTGATTTGATTAATGTGGTTAGTTATGGATAAAATGCGCAAATATTTTAAATAAGCAGGTGGTTATAAAATATTCATTGTTGTCGGGGAATATTCGTTTGGTCGTGGAATATTCTTGCTGTAGGGAAATATTCGTACGACGACGCAGTCTTTTGTGGGCCCCATAACGGAAAGCGATTTGATGAAGAAAACGACAAGTATAAGTTGTTTATAAATAACGGCGTAGTTGTTACCGTTAATACTGTTGGAATACCCGATGGTTAAAACACAGTAATATGCGTTGTTGCACAGTAGCACACGGTATTGCACCAATTATTGATTCTTACGTAAGAAGGCACTACTCAATAATTGTTACAGTAATTACTGTTCAGTATTTTATTTTATTAATTCAATAATTGCTGCGTTGATTTTTTTATATTACTGTTGTTTCAATAATTGTCACTACACAGTATTTTCCATTATTGAAGCAATAATTCATATTATCTGAATAATATTATTAGAAAATATTATTGGCAATGACTAGAAAGTTCCGTCTAAGGAGAGGTTTGGTCACCTAATTGCGCGCCGGTAAGGAGAAATTCTTATTGGAAAGCCCCCTCTTTACTGGGAACGGCCTGGTTGCCAGTACTGTGATTCTGTAATATTATTTGTGAATAATTAATTATTGATTTATATGATGAGGGAAATATTAATTTTATGTGGATATAGATGGAGAAAATTTTTAAAGTGACAATTGTTAAAAATTGATATTTTATCTTTTATGATAAAATAATATTTTAATATATTATTATAATATAATAATGGTGATATTTTTACAACGAATGTGGGATATATGAGTATATGAGGAGGAAGAGTATTTTTGTTGCAAAAGTTATTTCACACATGTTTTGTGTGTCGGTGAACCCCATTTCTTGACTGAAATTTGATTATAGCCTGTAAAATCGTCCGTTTATGGATTTAAGTCAATTTGTGTTTGGAATTTGGAAAACCTTTCTTCTGCAAAGTTGTAGAGAATTGAATTTCCTATAAAAAGTCGCGCGATTTGAATTTTCTGAGAAAAGGGCTATTTATTATGAATTATTGAAGTTCTGAAATTCTAAAATAATTAATTTTTGGAAGTTTTAATTATTTTAATTAAGAAAAACGTTTTTTTGATTTAGTTGACTATTGGTGGCTGATATTTGGATCTGATTTGGTATGCGTAGGATTTTAATATATATATATATATATATATATATATATATATATATATATATATATATTAATATTATATTAAATTTTCTGCTTTGGTGTTCTAAGCATTTTCCTATAAATAGGGTGCTTAGGTTAGAATTGAAAATCACACCAGAAACTAAAGATTTCTCTCTCTATAATATCGAGCGTATTCTTGTGAGTATTTTAGTACTTTGAGTATTGCTATACGGTGCAAGTTCTTTCAGCACTATATCCAGTATTCCAGTCAGAAGTACTGTTTTTGCGAGGTAAGGGATGTTATTTTCTTCTCAAATTATATTATTTTTTCAATATCATTATGCCTAAATATTGGTTGGAACTTTTTATCAAATTTGGAACTTTTTCATGTCGGGGTTACTATTCATGAGTTACTATTCACGAGTTATTATTCACGAAGCATGATGATGTTTTTTGTGAAATTTCTATCTTTTGGTGTCGGAGTTACTATTCACGTATACGGCACTATTCACGTATACGACACTATTCACGAATACGACACTATTCACAAAAAAATTAAATTTTTATTTTTCGTCCAGATTATCTATTATGGATACTAGCTTTGTTTGTATCCATATTTTGATTATTCTTGAATTTTACTCCACTATGATTATTTATGAGGTATTTTTGGACATGGAATAACTGAAATACGAATCCTTAATATTTATTCTTTTGTTTCACTGGATTCGTTTCCTTTAAAATATTTTTCATCATCCTCAGTCCTAAATGATGACATAACTGAATATCTTTGTCTTGTAGTGCAAAGATGAATGATTTCTTGATGAATATCTTTGGCCCGTAGTGCAAAGATGAACAGGTGTTGAGATGAACATGACCAACAGATGAATATCTTTGGCCTGTAGTGCAAAGATGACTATTTGATTTATGATGTATATTGATTGATGTTACAGGGATAAAATATCGATGATGGACTTTTAAATTCATATATGATAGTAGATTTCATTCTCTACTTAACTCTTCTAATGAATTGTTGTTTTCGCTGCAGTGGTTGATCTAAAACTTGTTGTCTATTGTATTCTATCACATTTTTCCGAGTTGAAGACTAAGGATAATTTGTTGTACATTATCTTAGTCATAATATTCTTTACTAGGCTAGTTGAGCTCACCCTTTTCCTTTTTGTTCCATTTTTCTTCTCAGGAGACAAGAATATAGCGGGAACTAGTCGGAGTGAGGAGTAATGGTTCAAGACAGTTGTTTTAGTAGTCCTCACCATTTTGTAAAATAGTGTATCAATAATTGTAATGAGGACTTATTTGAGTGTGAATGTTGTCTAGAAGACAATATTTATATTTAAACTCACAGTTTATGTGTTGTCGTATTTTGCACGACAATTGTATTAGTGAAGTTGTAGTTGTTTCTGTACCATGTATTTGGCGACTCAGAATGGGTTGGATAGAATGGACCTATTTTGGGGGCATCACAGTTGGTATCAGAGCTTAGGGATATGGTCTTTGGCAGAGATCGGGGAATAGTACTAGGAGGGGAGAGACGAGTAATCCTTCGCTAGTATGTCATACCTAAGCTTATTTGTTGGTCAGTTGAACTATATGGTTAATATGTGATATGTTAATTTGTTTAATTAACCCTTATTTTATGACAGTATTTAAGAATGGCAGCTGAGAATATTAACGGTAGAGTTAATGAGACCGTGGAAACACCTTTAATCACCACCCAAGGGAACATGCAACATGAAGGCAATATTTCTCCTGTAAACAACACCACTGAGCAGACGATGAACGACGGGATGTTTAGGAGCTTTTTGCTGTTCATGCAAAACTAGACGAGGGAGACTCGTGTATAGAATACGGGTGGAAATGATAGCAACGCACGGCTTGTCACGACTAAGCAATTCAAAGAGTTGGGACCACCAGAATTTAAGGAAAAGACGGATCCAATCATGGCGAAAATATGGGTCAAGCAAATTACTAAGATATTCAATGTCTTGGGATGCACAGAGGAACAGACGGTTCCATTCGCCACCTTTATGTTCCATGGCGAGGCAGATTACTGGTGGGAGTCTGTGAAACGTACCCAGCCTGCCTCACTCCGCATGTCTTGGGAAACGTTTCAAAAACTTTTCAACAAAAAATACTTTTCTGAAAGTATTCGCCATATGAAAGAAGTAGAGTTTATTAGACTAGAACAAAATAATATGATGGTGTCCCAATACGAGACGAAGTTCGTAGAGTTATCCAGGTTTGCACCTCATTTGGTAGAGAAACATGAATGAATGACGAGGATGTTTCTGAGAGGTTTAAAACCCGAGATTCAACAATATCTTATCTCTCATAAATTTTCTTTATATTCAGATGTTGTCAACAGGGCTCAATTATTAGAGCGAGATAACGAGTACGTTCAACCAAGAGACCGCAACTAGGATCATACCGGTGACAGCAGTCATCAGAACAACGATAACCAGCGGAGAAAGAAAAATACGGACAAAAGCGACAACCACTCCGGTGGTAATCGTGGCCATGAAAATAGAAGAAGCGAGTCAGGGGGAGATTTTAAAATAAGGAGATTCAACAATGACACTGCGAAGAAGTCAGCACCTAGTTTTAAGGGAGGAGAACGACCACCGGTCGTATGCTATAAATGTGGAAAAAAGGGACACATCAGCCCAAACTGTCCACAACAGTTCAATGTATGCTATAATTGTGGAAAGGAAGGACATATCGCTCGAGATTGTATGGTAGCGAAACCAAGCCCAGTGGGGATGGTGACTCAAAAGGCTGTTCCAGAAAAGTAAAAGTCAACGGTTCCTGGAAGAGTGTTTGTCGTGACTGGTCAACATGTGAGAAACCCAAATGAGGTGATCACGGGTAAGCTAATCATAAATTCATACGAAGTTTATACTTTACTAGATACCGGTGCTACCCATTCATTTATCTCTCCTGCTTGTGCTCAACGTTTAAACTTGATTTCAGAGAAATTAGACTTTGACCTATCTGTGAAAACTCCATTAGGAGAAACTTTCATCACATCCACTGTTTATAAATCTTGTTTCATCCAAGTTGGCACCATCGCATTACCTGTTGACCTTATTTTGGGGATTGATTGATTAATTACTCATCATGCCAAAATTGATTGCTTTCGTAAGGTTGTTAGTTTTCATATTTCTAAGCAACCTGTTATTCGAATTCAAGTAACCAAACCATTGAAGTCAAACACTAGCGAGGTTTAGTGTGCGTAGGATTTTAATATATATATATATATATATTAATATTATATTAAATTTTATTCTTTGGTGTTCTAAGCATTTTCCTATAAATAGGGTGCTTAGGTTAGAATTGAAAATCACACCAGAAACTAAAGATTTCTCTCTCTTTCTCTCTCTATAATATCGAGTGTATTCTTGTGAGTATTTTAGTACTTTAAGTATTGCTATACGGTGCAAGTTCTTCAGCACTATATCCAGTATTCCAGTCAGAAGTACTGTTTTTGCGAGGTAAGGGATGTTATTTTCTTCTCAAATGATATTATTTCTTCAATATCATTATGCCAAAATATTGGTTGGAACTTTTTATCAAATTTGGAACTTTTTCATGTCGGGTTTACTATTCATGAGTTACTATTCACGAGTTATTATTTACGAAGCATGATGATGTTTTTTGTGAAATTTCTATCTTTTGGTGTCAGAGTTACTATTCACGTATACGGCACTATTCACGTATACGGCACTATTCACGAATACGACACTATTCACAAAAAAATTAAATTTTCATTTTTCGTCCAGAATATCTATTATGGATACTAGCTTTGTTTGTATCCATGTTTTGATCATTCTTGAATTTTACTCCACTATGATTATTTATGAGGTATTTTTGGACATGGAATAGCTGAAATACGAATCCTTAATATTTATTCTTTTGTTTCACTGGATTCGTTTCCTTTAAAATATTTTTCATCATCCTTAGTCCTAAATGATGATATAACTGAATATCTTTGGCCTGTAATGTAAAGATGAATGATTTCTTGATGAATATCTTTGGCCCGTAGTGTAAAGATGAACAGGTGTTGAGATGAACATGACCAACAGATGAATATCTTTTGCCTGTAGTGCAAAGATGACTATTTGATTTATGATGTATATTGATTGATGTTACATGGATAAAATATCGATGATGGACTTTTAAATTCATAGATGATAGTAGATTTCATTCTCTACTTAACTCTTCTAATGAATTATTGTTTCCATTGCAGTTGTTGATCTAAAACTTGTTGTCTATTGTATTCTATCAGATTTTTCCCTGTTGAAGACTAAGGATAATTTGTTGTATATTATCTTAGTAATAATATTCTTTACTGGGCTAGTTGAGCTCACCCTTTTTCTTTTTGTTCAATTTTTTTCTCAGGAGACGAGAATATAGCGAGAACTATTCGGGGTGAGGAGTAATGGTTCAAGACAGTTGTTTTAGTAGTCCTCACCATTTTGTAAAATAGTGTATCAATAATTGTAATGAGAACTTATTTGAGTGTGAATATTGTCTAGAAGACTATTTGTATTTAAACTCACAGTTTATGTGTTGTCGTATTTTGCACGACAATTGTATTACTGAAGTTGTAGTTGTTTCTGTACCATGTATTTGGCGACTCAGAATGGGTTGGATAGAATGAACCTGTTTTGGGGGCGTCACAAGCATGAAGAGACTTTCCTCCATTTTGGGTTTATCAGAGGCTGACCTATCTTAGGTTACTCTCGCGGCTTTTTGGCATGAAGGTTCCCAAATTATCGCAATCTACTTGACGACAAGTTAATCCGGTCTTTCAACTGGAGCGAATTTGGGTGGTGCCTTTCCTGAGCCTCGGAGAATTAGTCTTCTCACGAGTCCAGTAATCAAACACCGACGGGATAACCTCCTGGTGGAGGGACCACACAACATACATTCACATACATTGCGTCTCACCGTATGATAATGATGACATGTGCGAAGCACTAATATCACAAGCAGATATGGTGCAAAGCACTAATTTCATAAGCAGTTATGGTGCGAAGCACTAAGTGCAATAAGGAAATGCATTCGTATACATTCATCATCAATGTAAATGTAACATCCACACACAAACAGATAACAAATTTGAAAAGATTGTAATAACGGCTTAATTCCTATTACTGGAGTCCCCAGCAGAGTCGCCACCTATTGACATTGGGATTTTTAGATGTCCCTTTCCATTACTTATTCTTTGGCGTTCTCATTTTAAGTGAGATTTGTTTGAAAAAACAAGTGAAAAAGGTCTGACATGTATAATGTCAACAATGGGACTGTTAAGAGTTGCCAGTTGGTTTTTTAAATGGTTGTACCAACACAACCGAGAAAAGGTTTACACATTGACCCAGTGATGTGGCACTGCTAAACGGTGTTAGGCACCCCCCAACATCCGTGTTACCACGGTGACCGCCTCTTTTCAAGAAACTATTATCTGAAGGTGTGTGTGTGTGTGTGGGTCAATGTGCTATTTTTTGGAAGTAGTGCGAGGCCTCGTTCGCACCTATATACACAGAGTTTGAATTTATGTAAAAATTCAATTTTAAGCAAGATATGGCAGTGATGTTTTATAAAAGAGGTTTTTCAAACCCTGATGCTCAATAGTAATTGAGACCTTTTACACTCCCATTTTATTAAGTGTTCGGCTTCATTGATTTTATTTTTACGAATGCGAGGCATCCGTACGAAAATAATGTACAAAAGAATGCCGACTTCCTCGTGGGTATGGAAACCATCTGAGGAAATTCAGACACCGTAGAATAATTTACAAGCTGTTTACAGATGAAAATGTCCATCACGGGAACTGAATCTAGATCCAATGGGATGAATCTGTGATCACATGATTCCTAGGTGCACAAGATACCACAATTTATATGAAAGCAGTAACCATGTATATATATAAAAGCTGTAAATATATATATATACATACATGATCACCAACCACGAAGCACCTCCACGGGGGATCAAAAATGTAAATAAAGCTGTAAAAGCTATCAATCGCCACAGAGGAAACTCCAGGCGGGACAAAACGTAAATAAAACTGTAAATACGGTCAGCCGCCACGAAGGGAACTCCAAGCGGGACAAAATGTAAATAAAGCTGTACAATGCGATCAACTACCACGAAGTAAACTCCAGGCAGAACGTAACGTAAATAAAGCTGTAAAAGCGATTAACCACCACGAAGTAAACTCCAGGTGGGATGAAATATATATATATATATATATATATATATATATATATATATATATATATATATATAAACAGTAAACGCTCCAGACCGAAGTCTAGGCTCATCGAACAAAGTTTGACACACAGTTCATATATATATATATATATATATATATATATATATATGAAAGCAGTAAACGCTCCAGACCGAAGTCTAGGCTCATCGAACAAAGTTTGACACACAGTTCATATATATATATATATGTCTAAGCTCAATCGAGGCATAACTCGATAATGTTAGTCAATATATATATATATATATATATATATATATATATATATATATATATATATATATATATATATATATATATATATATATATATATATATATATATATATATATACAAGCTGAAACAAAACCACGGACCAAAGTCTGGGCAAATGTGCGCAACACGACTCTCAACGTGAAGAAGAGTGTGTGCAGAGATGAAGAGAAAGACTCTAAAGTGTGTGAGAAGACTTACAGTTGATTGCCAAAGAAGACTTCTATATCTTTATAGTGGGTAAACACTGGCTTTTGTAGGTACAAAAGAGGCTATATATGAGCTCACATGTGTTTAAAATGAGAAAGTACACTGCATGGGGTAAGTACAGAGAAAATTGGGCAGGGCTTCCTCGCCGTTTTCTCTTACAAAATGGCCACCCAAAGCCCTCTATTTATAGAGGGGGGAGCCACAGGTCTACCTATGACACCTAGTAGCAGGTGTACCTGTAGTTTCCCGGGGAGCCCCGGGCAGTGTGGGTCCCGCCGTGTCGAAGTACGTACATTCGAACAATGCGCTGTTCGCTCGGTCGTTCATAACTTTCAATCCGGGAGTCCGATGGAAGCGTGCCATATCATTCTAGAAAGCTCTTTCCGAGAGCTACACAATGACATATGATTTTCCCTTTTTTGATTCTAGGAAGATGGTTCCATGACCAAAATGGTATTCTTAGGTTTCTGTCAGGTAGTTCGTTGAGCCGTTTTACGTAGTTTGCGCTCGAAAGTTAAGATATTGTTCTCGTGGGACTTCTATTGAAGTATTTTATGTTGAAATGATTTGATTTAATGTGAGTTGAAGTTGAGTTGGCAAAATGACCATTTTGCCCCTCCCGGGGTTATCTCCTATTTTCGCGCAGTTGTAGTAGTATTTTCTCAGGATTATCTCTGAGGTTGACTTGATGTTGACTTTGACTGTCCTCAGGGTTATCTCTGAGGTTGGCTTGACCTCCTGGGCTATCTCCAGGCTTTGATCTTGATCCCCTGGGCATATCTCCGGGGTTGAAACTGACTTTCCCGGGGTTATCTCCGGGGTTGGAAACTGTTTTCCCGGGGTTATCTCTGGGTTTAGAAACTGGATCTCCCATGGCTATCTCTGGGGTTAAAATTGCTGTTGTGGTCCTCCAATGTTATCTCTGGAGTGTGAAAAAGACGATTTTGCCCTCCTGCATGGTTAGTAACAGGAAAAGAAAATTTTGAGTGTCTACAATTTGCATGCTGCACATACTTACATTATTCTCAATTGCGAGGAGATTGAAGAATTTGTGATGTACATATGTAAAATTTCAATTATTTTAGGGATAGATATATCTTAACCTGCAATGACATACATTCCAATATGTTAATGTTTATAAAATTTTATAGATCATACGATGATGAGTTAAAAGTGAATCATCCCGACATAACAGAGAAAGATGTTCAAATCACTCGTGATAAAAACTTTACAAGGTGGCTAAGGTAAAAATTAAGTTACATATATTAAGCATTAATATATACTCTATTAATTTATGACTTCATTTAATGTAATAGAGTTTTTGTAGGCTCTTACTTAGGGAACGATTCCGGATAATGTACAAGTCCCAGCTATGGGCCTAGACTGGAACCAAGTCAGCCGCAATGGTTACGAGATCAATGGTTGTGAATTTCATACAAAGGAATATTCTCACGATAAAAGAATAATGAACACTGGAGTGTGTGTCCAAGGAGATTGTTACAATGAGTTTGGTCGTGCCTTTTATGGGGAGTTGGAGGAAATCATTGAGTTTTCGTATAAGGGCACTTACGGGGTCAAATTTACTTATTCAAGTGTTGTTGGTTTGATACAGAAAAAGGGATACATGTCGATCGACATGGAATCGTTGATATTGACATCCATATGTATGTGTACACCAACGAACCATTTGTGTTTCCAGCTTAAACAGTACAAATATACTACAATCCTAGTCCCGTTAATAATAGGGATAGACTACCTGCAGATTGGCAAGCTGTAATTCATACTCTCGCGCGTAGTCGTGTACAATTAGTAGACGGGGAGTTCTACCTAGAGGAGATGCTTCATAGATCTACACCTATAAATGTGGAGGACGAAACTGAAGTAATACAGTTAGAGGGTGGAGATGAACCTACTGAATTGGGTCCTGAGTTAGTACGTGTGACAGATGACATTGATACTGAGGAAGAAGAGTTACTGACTGACACTGAATCTGAAGCAGATGATGGTTATGAATCTCCAAACTGTATACAAGATGATTCCGAATAAAAAATAGGATGTATGTTTAGTATTACTTTTAGTACTTCCAATTATACATATATACATGTTCTTTATATATATATATATCATTTTTGTATTTTTATATCTTTCATTATTACTGTGTTGTAGTTAACTGTTTCATACCATTACATGTAATTATTGTCATTTTATTTGTATATGTACTCAAATATATCAGCGTATTAACATCATGAAATATGTTTTTACAGATGACAGATGAACTAACTGCAAGAAAGTGCAGTTTGGGTAAGGGTTGTAATCACGTGAAAAAGGCCCCGACTAATTCAGATGAGTGGATTCTTATACATATTTGTCCTCCTCCGGACAACATGTATGTTAAACATTTATATATCAACATTTTATATTTCAATTGTTTAGGATATATACTAATGTAACTTGCTTAAAATATTATAATCAAATGCCCGTATTTAATGTAAATTGTTGTATATTGCAGTAATTTTTGTGATGGAAAAATTGTGAAGTGCATTTCACAATTATGATTATTGAACTAGCCTACGCCAGTGATTATGTGGGCGAGCACACCTAGCGCCCACAAGGATGCTGTTTGGGCTGAATTTAGGTATACCATTTGTTAATGCTCAGCACAATGTAATTAATAACTTTTCTAATATTATTAATGCTTAATTTATTTACAGAAGAGATATAGATGGGACGACGCACATACATCAGTTATTTAGACATTATTTTGGCAGAAGTGTGCCGTTTGAGCCAAAGACAATCTAAATAAGGAAAGACAAAAAGTCATTCATAATGCAGGGATTGACCATCCAAGACAGGGTGAGGACTATATGCATGAGCATAGCCCCTGGTGGTGCACACATGCCATATGGGTTGATATGTGTGCCTAGTGGAGAGCCGAGGGATGGGTCAGGAGACAGAAGATTGCCTCCACGAACAGAGCCTCAGGTGTACTTATAGGCGAAAAGGCAAAATGGACCTATAAGGGCGGGAATATATCACAGGTGCAGCACGTTACTGCCAGGGTACATATTGAGTATAAAATTTTAGTTATAATTTTAGTGCATCCCACATGTTTACTTATTAATATATTAATTTTGTAGGAGGCATCGTCTTAGGGTCAACCCATCCATTGGCTGGATGTATATGTGTCCACCCACGATGGTTTACCTGAGGCTATCAAGATAGCAGTATACTTTGATATGTTTATAAATTTTTACGTCATTTTATATTTATTGTTAACTATTTAATTTCTAACATACTGACAAGACACTTATAAGAAACTAATGAGCGCTATCTAGAAGGCACCTCGCGACCGCCGATTGATCAGGAATTATGTGAGAGGGTGTTGGTTGTGAAGAAGAATTATGTCAAAGGCCAAGGAAAACGACGATGAACGAATAAGAGTGGCACTAACAGATCTTCTAGTCAGTCTACTCAGTCCTTCAGCCATCCAACGCTGCACACTACTATTGATTGTGTGAGAGCAATATGTCAGGATCAGACTCTTCTGCTCACACTTGGCATGCATTGATAAGTAGGTTTTATACCTACTTATCCGGTATCTTTTACTTGAATTAGTTTCTTATATTCATGTGTCCTAGTTACTTTTCATGCATTTTGTGTTCGTTTTGTAGGTTATATGTTTGGAAGCGGTGTGAGCGATTATTGGGAAGGAAAAGCACGGAAAATGCAAGGAAAAAGCAAGCCGGATATCGTTTGTGCTTTCATGTCATTTCATTTTCTTGGCTTGGAGCTTGGACTATATTGTAGAGCGTTTTCTTAGCTTTTCGGAACATCTTGAATCATTCCAATCAGAGTTCGGATGCAAGAGTTATGACATTTCTACCGACGGACGTTGAACTTCACCGTTTTGGGTGGTGATTTTCATAGCAGTCACTTCCAGTCCAATTTCGACCATCATGCGTTCGTTATTTCTCAAATCTCAAAGAATGAAAGTTGTAGATCTCGTCGATAGCTTCGATTTGATAGGTCGCGGGCCTCGTAACTCCTCTCGGTTTAGAAGTTATGGCAGTTTTAGCAGAGGAGGTTCCAGTAGAAAATATTTTTGGCAGATTGGTACCCAGCCGAAGCTGGGCGTTTTTGTGCTTAGTACCCAGCCGGGGCTGGATACCTGGGAGCTTTAGCAGCTTGCTATCCAGCCGGGGCTGGCTTTTACCAAAGGAAATACCCAGCCGGGGCTGGGTATACGCGAAAATGAGTGGATTTTGTCCGAATTTGAGTCCGAAAAGGATTGTTTCGAGTTGTTTGATTCAAGGACTTCCAAGAGGACTTAATGACATGTACAAAGGCTTATAAAAGGAGGGGAATAACATGGATTAAAGGAGAATACTAGGAGATTAGAGAGCATTCTATTAAATTAGATTAGAGTAAATTAGAGAAAAACACTAGTTCTAATTAGATTTGGAGATTGAAGCAACTTGGAGACCATTGAAGATTTGAAGTAGGAGCAAGGAGGGAGCGTCAAATCTACTGACAATAGATTCTATCTTCTTTACTTCTTCTATCTTTATCTTTTAATGATTATTCAATTGTGGATTCTTAGTTTAAATTCAATAATAATGAACTAATTATTTGTTTGAGATTACAATGGATTTTATTGTGTAGTTTATTTTAATATGCTTCGTTATCAATTATTATGTTCTATTTAGATGATTGTCTATTGTGATTTGGACTTAATTGTTTAATTGCTTGGCCATCAATTACCGTGATAATCTATATGAACTCGAGAGATGAAGTATAGATTTAGATCTAATCATAATATCATGTGTTCAGGATTTTGTTAATAGCTTAAACTTGATGAGTGTTAAGGTAGAGATATGCTTGACGCCATATGTAATCTTATAGAGAACTTGCTCTTAAACCTTCTTCAATTGTAATTCACATAGAGATATAGTGGGTTAGTTGATTAAGGTGTTTAACGGATTTTTATCTTAATTGTGGATTGACGTTAATACGGTATTAGTGCATCGAGAGGTGGTTAATACTACTTTCGTGTTCTTGATTAACAATTCGGGATAGAGAATAATTGATGAGAAGTGTGTTAACTTAAATGAAGCAATAAGTGAAGTTGTGATCTTAAATCTCCATAATCTGATTTTTAATTAGTGGTAATTAGAATTAGTTTAGTTAAATATTTTAATTTATAACATTAAATTCATTTATTTAAATAAGATTGAGTTGGTTACGGGTTATTACTTGGTCATTTTTATTAAATAATTCTCTGTGGGAACGATACTCAACTTATCACTTTATTACTTGTTGACCACGTATACTTGCGTGTTGTGCGTAACTAGATTTTACCCAACAAGTTTTTGGCGCCGTTGCCGGGGAATTAGTTTAATACAGTTTTACCAATATTAGCTTCAATCAAATTAGTCTTAATTTAAATATTTTTTTATTTTTAATTCTCTTCCTATATTTCTCTCTTTTCAGGTACCATGGATTACTTTGCGTATCAATGGCCATACACGAACATGACTCAACCAAAAGAAAAGGAGATTGACAGACTCGCGACACTTTTCGCAATGTCAGCACAAATTAAAGAACTTTCGAGGAAGTTGGACGTTATAGTTATCGCAGACCAACAGAGTCAAAGGATGCCAATCATGTGTGACTATTGTGCTGGCAACCATCCGAGTCATCAATGCACCGTTAGTTTTGGGCGGCGAAAACAAGGTGGTGTATACCTCAACCAGTATGCATATGATAATTACCATCAAGTTTGGGGGTATCACCCGGATTCTTCATGGAGCTACAACTATCAGGACCAATACTCTGCTCCAAATCCAACATATCCATCAAATTTCTCAAATCCACCTCCAATGCAACAAGAAGACAATTCAGATTTCAAGGAATTCATGTTAAGGATTATAGCAGAAAAAGAAGAGATGATAATGAGTCAGGAGTTATCAACCCAAAATTTTAATAATCGAATGGAACAACTCCTCACTGCCTCAACCAATGGTCCTCAATACATGGCTTCCGAGACTGAAAAAGAAAAGTCAAGGTTGGAGGAATTGGTGTCCAAGTTCATAGCATCAAATGAGGAGAGAATGAGTAATCAAGCGAGGTCAATTCAAAATCTTGCGGATCAGATAGAGCAAATGACCAAAGCCGTAAACAACCTTCCTCTAAACACTTGGTTTTATGACATGGATGACGAAATTGACGAAGAACCTGAACCAAATCTACAACTAGATGAGCCTCGAGATGTTGAAAAAGAGGAGACAAGTAGGGATAATGACAACAAGGTCGGTGAAGAACGAATTGTGAGAACCAAAGATGATGAGCCGATGTAATTTATGCCTCAAGTGACTTCTCCTACACAGTTCAAGAATCTGGTTAGATTTGCAAAACCTTGTCCAATTGGTAGTCATGTCATTGGCAATACTCCATGTGACGTAAAAGCGAGTACAACTTCGAAGCCATGGTGCGATGAGTTGGAGAATATAGAAGAAGAGATTGTTGTGTCTGACAAGCCTCAATGCCAGAATATATTCGCAGACACAATGGAGAAAACGCCTAGATGTTGGACGTTCTTCAATCTAATCTTATATAAATAAAGCATGCTAGGTGACTTTAACTTGATGGCTATCACAAATGGGAACCTACCAAAAGCTATATTATTTCTGATGGATGGAGGGTTTCTCAACTTTCGAAGAGGAATTGGATAGCATTGACCAGAAAAAGTCAGGCTGAAAGACTATAAATCAAGCGCTGACTGGGAGGCAACCCAGGAATTTTTTATATTTATATGCTTTACTAGTTTATTTAGTAGATAGGAATTAAGTTGCTTATTAAGTTCTCTTATAATCTAATCCATGTTGTCTCTCTTCATTGCAGGTATTGGAGGTCTAATGGATAGCAAAATGATCGTCGCCGCCATCACCACCATCAACTCACGCTTAGCTGATTACAGAGAAGTTCTCTTCTATTTATCGTTATATTCTTACAATGAGGACATTGTAATTGCTAAGTTTGGGGGAGTTTTGTTTAATTCATTATCGCATGTTTAGTTTATGTAATGTTATTTTGCATATGTTGTTAATTTAGTTTAGGTTCATTATAAAAAAAATCAAAAAAAAATTTCAAAAATTCAAAAATAATAGTTAGTTAATATGTTCATTTTGCATGAGTCCAGATGTTTGATAGTTACAGTTTATTTTGGCCAATGATGAGAATGGGATTGAGTAGACAAGTATAATACTGATTATTAGAGCTTTTGATGTGATTTCTTGTTATGAATTGAATCTTTTTCTGTTTGAAACTGGTATAATAAGGATAGCACAGTAAAAACAACTTGTTGATTGATTGAGTTTAAATTCATACATAATGGACTTCTTAAGGATAATACTAGTTTGGATGAATGAAAGACATGAATAGGTGGAGATGACTGAATTTAAACAAAAACGTAAGTTCGGGAAAAAAATTTGGGATATATAAGCTTAAAAAAAAATGAAAAAAAATGAAAAAAAAATATATCGTGGCTAGTTTTGTTTCGGGGCCTTTGTTACTTGAGCAAGTACGCCCGAAGGGGTATCTTAAAACCTAGCGCCCTAAGGTCTTATATGGTCTGGGAGTCGTTGGTCGAAAGCTCGCTAAGGGGTAGCACTGTTAGCCTAATGGAATGAGACATTGCACAGTCATGGTTAAAAAGTAAAAAAAAAAAAAAAGAAAAAAAAATAATAAAACGGGAAAAGAGCAAAAAGCCCCCATAATGAAAAGTAAAGCATAAGTATCCCGGATTGGACTCTTGAACTTGGTGGATGTTTGACTTTAGTTGGATCTAGCTTGTTCGTGAATTTTTTGAGTTTACACTGTATGATGCCTTTAAAGAGACCTATTATGTGTTAATTTAATTTCATATCAATTAGCATGTTTGTTGAGCACACACGCACTATATCAGTGATAACAGTTTAAGACTTGATGATTAACTAGGAAATTATTGATTGGTTTTGATATGAAGTATTATCGTGTTTGCTTGATTGCTCTAAGGTCGGTTGAATAGATTTGTGTTTATCAATACTGCTGGATTCGTAGGCATGTAGATTAGTTGCATTTCATTGCATTGCATTGCATTTTTATTTTGTTTTTGCTTGAGGACAAGCAACGGTTTAAGTTTGGGGGTATTTGATAAGTAGGTTTTATACCTACTTATCCGGTATCTTTTACTTGAATTAGTTTCTTATATTCATGTGTCCTAGTTACTTTTCATGCATTTTGTGTTCGTTTTGTAGGTTATACGTTTGGAAGCGGTGTGAGCGATTATTGGGAAGGAAAAGCACGGAAAATGCAAGGAAAAAGCAAGCCGGATATCGTTTGTGCTTTCATGTCATTTCATGTTCTTGGCTTGGAGCTTGGACTATATTGTAGAGCGTTTTCTTATCTTTTCGGAACATCTTGAATCATTCTAATCGGAGTAATGATGCAAGAGTTATGACATTTCTACCGACGGACGTTGAACTTCACCGTTTTGGGTGGTGATTTTCATATCAGTCACTTCCAGTCCAATTTCGACCATCATGCGTTCGTTATTTCTCAAATCTCAAAGAATGAAAGTTGTAGATCTCGTCGATAGATTCGATTTGATAGGTCGCGGGCCTCGTAACTCCTCTCGGTTTAGAAGTTATGGCAGTTTTAGCAGAGGAGGTTCCAGCAGAAAATATTTTTGGCAGATTGGTACCCAGTCGGGGCTGGGTGTTTTTGTGCTTAGTACCCAGCCGGGGCTGGGTACCTGGGAGCTTTAGCAGCTTTCTATCCAGCCGGGGCTGGCTTTTACCAAAGGAAATACCCAGCCGGGGCTGGGTATACGCGAAAATGAGTGGATTTTGTCCGAATTTGAGTCCGAAAAGGATTGTTTCGAGTTGTTTGATTCAAGGACTTCCAAGAGGACTTAAAGACATGTACAAAGGCTTATAAAAGGAGGGGAATAACATGGATTAAAGGAGAATATTAGGAGATTAGAGAGCATTCTATTAAATTAGATTAGAGTAAATTAGAGAAAAACACTAGTTCTAATTAGATTTGGAGATTGAAGCAACTTGGAGACCATTGAAGATTTGAAGTAGGAGCAAGGAGGGAGCGTCAAATCTACTGACAATAGATTCTATCTTCTTTACTTCTTCTATCTTTATCTTTTAATGATTATTCAATTGTGGATTCTTACTTTAAATTCAATAATAATGAACTAATTCTTTGTTTGAGATTACAATGGATTTTATTGTGTAGTTTATTTTAATATGCTTCGTTATCAATTATTATGTTCTATTTAGAGGATTGTCTATTGTGATTTGGACTTAATTGTTTAATTGCTTGGCCATCAATTACCGTGATAATCTATATGAACTCGAGAGATGAAGTATAGATTTAGATCTAATCATAATATCATGTGTTCAGGCTTTTGTTAATAGCTTAAACTTGATGAGTGTTAAGGTAGAGATATGCTTGACGCCATATGTAATCTTATAGAGAACTTGCTCTTAAACCTTCTTCAATTGTAATTCACATAGAGATATAGTGGGTTAGTTGATTAAGGTGTTTAACGGATTTTTATCTTAATTGTGGATTGACGTTAATACGGTATTAGTGCATCGAGAGGTGGTTAATACTACTTTCGTGTTCTTGATTAACAATTCGGGATAGAGAATAATTGATGAGAAGTGTGTTAACTTAAATGAAGCAATAAGTGAAGTTGTGATCTTAAATCTCCATAATCTGATTTTTAATTAGTGGTAATTAGAATTAGTTTAGTTAAATATTTTAATTTATAACATTAAATTCATTTATTTAAATAAGATTGAGTTGGTTACGGGTTATTACTTGGTGATTTTTATTAAATAATTCTCTGTGGGAACGATACTCAACTTATCACTTTATTACTTGTTGACCACGTATACTTGCGTGTTGTGCGTAACTAGATTTTACCCAACATGCATCTGCAGTCTCTGCCTCTTAAGGAGTTAGCAGATGCAGTGGCGAGAGTAGCACAATAGGAGGATGAACAGGAGGTAATCTAATATATATTTAACTTTATGTACTTTAGCTTAATATACTACTTTGCTTGTTTAACTTTACATTCAATAATACATATTTTATTCTTTTGTTACTGCCCCATCTGGATGATATTGATCCGTGAAGGCATTTTAATTCCTTCTTTGTCATGGCAATTGACATTTGAGTATAATTTTTACCCACTGAATAATTAAATTCATGTTTATATTATGCGTTATGACTTTTGTATATAAATTTTACTCGGACGGTACTTGTTTAATTATATATATGCACGTGTGGATGTTTATATTACTGTGTTGGTTTTATTAGAATATATATATATATATATGTATATATATATATATATATATATATATATATATATATATACGGATGTCGATGGATTTGTATGGATGTTGGTTTATTGATATATATTGTTGTGTGTTGGGATATAAAACAGGTACAAAAAATTTGGGAAATCAACAAAACAACCAATTCTTTTTTAAATGATTCATCAGCGATGATATGCGGTTGCTAATAATTTTCAATGACCGCATATGACTCGAGGGTGTCAACGACCGCGTCCATCGCTATTGTTGGTCGCAACCACTAGGGCTACGTCACCTCTGACACCTGACTCACGGTGACTTAGCTCAGGGACCCTCTCGATCGCTATTAGACGGTCGCTGACAAGGAGGTCACTAACGATGGTCGCTAACGTCCGCTTAGTGACCATAGTATATACGACCTATATTAGCGACCGTACGCTGTCACGGATAGGCAGTCGTAGAAAAGCCTTTTTCTTGTAGTGGATGGAAGTCCTTGTCTCTTGCTGGAACTGATGCATTTGATTCATGAACTGTTGTGTCTAACTCATGGATGCTTTGAACATATGCTCCATAGTTGTTCCAGAATTGGCAGGTACTTCATAGCTCAAATCGAGATGATCTCTCTAAAAGTAGTATGCATACAAGCCAATCATGTATGATGATAAAGCATATACATTATAAACAATCTTATTTATTTATTAATAAAAGTATTTATTTACTAAAGGAATTTGATTATCTACATTGTGCTATTTTAATAATATGTGATAAACCCATAGTTTTAAGCAATGCTTTTAGAATCATGATGAGATCATGCTAATGAAATCTAAATTCTTAGAAAGCTTAAAAACTTAAATGTTCCCAATCAATGGATTACTAAAAAGGAGATTAGTGAATCCGGATATATTGGTACATATGTTGTTTGCTCATTGGATGAGGATAGTTGATGTCATGATCATTTGTGTGGAGACACTAAAGCAACTATATAGGTGTTTATTGGAGAATAAGTTCACTGAACGTGACTCACTAAGGAATACCTAATAGAGTTTTACTTGCCTGTCAATAGGAATTCCTGTAGTGATAGTAGTACAAATGATCCTTAGACTTGAGATCATCATAATATCTTGTGTATAATAAATTAAACTTTGACTTATTTCTTAAGACCCTTAGGGTATATCAAATGGTATGCTTGGGTATAATAAGTTATATATGGAGATAATAAATGATCAATAAAGAATCTACCACTTCTAGTAAAAGAAGAGATATGCCATATGTGATTCGATAAATGACCCTAAGAATCCTTAGTCAAGGTGAAATAAAATTAGCAAGGTGTTTCTAATTTACATTCATTCGGAGTTGTGCATATGGGAATCAAAATATATATAATTAAATAGAATAAGACTTGACAGTAATTCCATGTCTTGTGTTTAACTGGGACATTGTATCATGGAAGGATTGAATTGTACGGTAACTATTTACTCAAAGGTTCTTTTATGATTAATGTTGAAATCTATATTATTTGGAAAGTCGTTGATCGCTAAGGAGACTTATTCTTATTGTAGAATAAATATTATTTATTTAAATAAATTAATAGTTTAATTTATTTATTTAAACGAGATTAGAATTGTTCTAATTGATTTATTCACATTTGGTTTAATATGGAGAACCTAAAGGGTCACACCATAAAAGGAAGAAAAATTATTTAAGAAGTTAATGGCATAATCGTAATAATATGATAAATGTATTTAATTTAATCTATGGTGATAGAGTAAATTAAATAGCTTAATATTTTGGAAATATTAAATATAAATTAATAAGATGAGTTTTATTAATATTATTTCAATTATTATTATTTTAATTTTTGAAGGAGTTTGAGAATTAATTTAATATAAGTACTCTCATTTATTCCTAATAAGATTAGGAGGCAAATTAATTAAAAGAGTTTATTTAATTATCCCTAATAAGATTAGGGAGCCTAATTAATTAAAGGAGTTTAATTAATTAAATAAAACCCTATTTTAATTATATTAAAAGGGTTAACTGATATATATATACTAGCTGGGTCCCGTGCCTCCGGCACTGTATGGATAATATGATTTATATCAAACTTTGAACGACCAAAATAATTTATTGAGTGAGCGGGAAATTTAATGTCATTTGTATTTTATTAAATTATTATTAGATTATTAGATAGATAGATATATTTTATTAGATAGATGTATGAACGGTGAGATTTATCCCAAACTTTGGACGGCCCAGATGATTTATTGAGTGAACGGGAAATTCAAAATCATTTGTATTTTATTAGATAGATATAAGAGGAGTCTTATGCCAGATATTAGTGTACGTAATTCCAATTGTTGGAGAATATTCTTTTCTACAGAGATAGAAAACTAGGGTTTAGCCAACCACCCTCCTTCTTGAATAATTCTTCTTCTTCGGTAGATCACCTTTAGAGGCCAAACGCTTGGGTGGCTAACATTGATCAAAGTAAGGAATCAACCCAGAGATTCAAGGAGACCGCAGAGAAGTAGGAGTTGAACTCGTACCTGTGGAAGCTCGTATCTACAAGGGTATGATTCTATAACTTCTTATTCTTTGTTTCAATTAATAATGTGTATAAAGGATGATCCGGGTAATTGGTTTGTGAAAATATTTAAAATCTGATTTTACCATGCTTCCGCTATTTTATGCAATTTGATTGGGTCTTTGATTTTCACAAAACCTAACACTCTCCATCCGAAATAGTGGTTTCTGCCCAAGGATCATATTGATGTTGATGATGTCCTAAGAATGTTCCCATAGCATTGACTTGTTGCACCGTTTAATCCTCATGCAATATTGGACAAGAATCACTGGTATGCCCTGATATTGAGCAAATTCCACATTACTTTGCAACTTTCATACTCCCTGTAGTCATTTGTCGAACCAAAACAGTTAATTCAGAAATCTGTAGCTCAAAATTTTTAGTGCTTACCCCATTTACCCTTTGAGGTGTATAATCCATTCTAGTTCCATACTGTTGTGAGTTAGTTGCCATAATTACCATTAAATTCTTTGCAACTTCTGAAGTTTTATCTATCAGTGCTCCTCCACTTGTTGCATCAATCATGCTTCTATCCATTGGTAACAACCCCTCATAGAAGTACTGTATCAAGTAATGATCATCAATTCTGTGAGGTGGACAACTGGAATATAACTTCTTAATCCTTTCCCAATACTCGTATAGAGCCTCTCCATTGAACTGCCTGATTCCACATATTTCCTTCCTTATGTTGGTAACTCATGAAGCAGGAAAATACTTCTTCAAGGACAACCTTTGCATATTAGTCCATGATTGTATTAAACCTGAAGGAAGATAGTATAACCAATCTTTAGCCAAATTTGCTAATGAGAATGGAAAAGTCTAAGCTTGATCTGGTCCTCTGTCACTCCTTGTGATTTCATCGTGGAACACACCACATGGAAATCGTTTAGATGCTTATATGGATTTTCACCTGTAAGACCACGAAAAGTCGGCAAAAGATGAATTAGTCCAGGGTTAAATTCAAAAGTAACATCTAAAGTAGGATATTCAATACACAGGTATGGTTGATTCCGATCAGGAGTAGTAAGTTCTTTCAAAGTTTTGTTGTTGTTGAGAGCAGCCATCTCTTCGTGAAATTTCTCTATCTTTGGATCGAGTTCTAAACTAAAAAACATATAAAAATAAATAAACGTAAACAAAGAATAAACAAAAACAAATAAAACTCCCCGGTAACGACGCCAAAATTTGGGAGCTGTCGTTGACACTTCAAAATTAACCTCACTTTTACTTCACAAATTAACACAATAGTAAGCAATGATCGATCCCACAGATAATGAATTATTTTTTTATTTACCCAATTGTTTTCAAGAAAATGGGGATTTTTGAGTTTAATTAACTAAATTAAAGAGAACAAAGAAGAATGAGTAATATAATTATTTAATGAGTAAAACATTTCAATTTTACATATTAGTATCACCTTTTCATAATTACGGAGCAATCAAGTTTAAACAATATTTACCCTTCAATGAGATTAATAACCTTAGATAACCGCAATCGCTAATTAACCATAATTCTCCTTATGTGTAAATCTAATGCGACAATCGCCAACAAGAGATCCTAACTATCATATAACCTAGAGCTATCAATCTAGATTTAGTATAATAGAAGCATGAAGAATGAGAATTAGGTTATTCCAAGTAACAATTACACAATTAGGAATTATTTAACTTGACTTCTAATAAACTTAGCAATACTCAAAAGCTTGTCCATAATCATGTATCAGTAATTGCTAATTTTGATAAAATATAATAGTGTTTGCTTAATACTATATTTTAATCTAGTAGATGATATTTATCATATTAATCTAACTGGCCAAATCAAATCAATCAGATAGAATATCATGCAATCGATTTACACAGATTATCATAATAAATTGCATGCAAGAAGTAATAAATTAAATAAAGTAAATTAGATCAAACTGTTAATTATGAATAAGGTTCAACAACCTTGAGAACTGAAATAAAGAATTTAGCTCGACATACCTTCAAGTCTAGGTAGAAAATTTCATTGCAATTGATAAGGTTACGACGAGTCTGAGTCAAAGGTTTGTGCAGAGGTTTAAAAAGGCATTGGTAGGGTGGTTTTTTGAGTAGTGGAGTTGAGTCAGTTTGTCTTGTGTTGTCGACTTCGAATGGTAATTGAAGGACATACATTGGTCTGCTTTGTGATAGAATAAATAATTTTCAAAAAGGATCCGAAGGGAGGATCGAGTTCAGAAGTAGCTGGGGGGAAATAACGGTTATCATCGATCCTAGATTTTATATCTACACGACTCAAAGATTGCAGATGGAGTTAATGATTTTTCAATTCGGATTTTTGATGACATTGGATAATGGGCAAATGATTATGGAGTAAGTATTCGGGTAGTTCTGGCAGATCTAAAGATTCAGCTTCGGAAGTATTTTGATATTCTTCCTTGGTTGGATGGTCAAATGGAAAGGTTATTAAATATATGTTGACTTCGGGTAATTCACTTCAAAGAGGCATGTTCGACTTGTAGTTCGGGAGTTGGGGATGTTTCTCTGGTTTGATGTTTGGGAAGTAGTTCGGAGGTGGTCGTTAAATTATAGGAAAGAATTCAAAATTTTGGTTTTGGATGTGGATTTGACAGATCTTCAAAGGCAATTTAGAGGCATCTCTCTTCTTGTTATTTTAGGGTTTGACAAATTCAAGAATGTTGGAGGTTCTTATTTTCAGCAATGGATGTGATGCATTTGGCAGTAGATATGGTGGGTTCGACAGTTTTACCAACATGACAGTTGAAGGGCATATATGGTGGACATTTTTATTACTATCCTATTATAAATCCTTTATAATAGGAGAACAGGGGCAATATTGAGATGTAATTATTTAGGTCTGGCCAAGATGTAACCCAATTTATATAATGGTCCGTATCTGGTGTTGGCTCATATACATTTATTTTGATAGCTTCTTCAATAGTTGGAGAGTCCTTATTAAAATAAGATTATGTTTCCTTATTTGGAGGAGATAAGAAGATCTAATTTGGAAATAAATCGATCACTCATTAAATATAGTTATAAGGTGATTATAAAAAGGACTCATACTCCTAATTGAGTTCGGGTGGACATGACATCTATAAATACAACAATAAGCAGGGGTTTGAGGATCATACAATAGAGAAGAGTGAGAAAATATAGAGTGTGAGGAGAAGGAAGAGAGGAATAAATAATTTGTACTCTACATATTATTTTTATAGTTGATTTCTTATCTCTCCACATGGTTTTTTTTTTCAATTGGGTGTCCACATAAAACTCTTGTGTCCATATTTTATATCTCTTACAATAATGTGTATATGTTTATCTGAGTATATTTTGTGAGTTTGACTTCACAACAAAACAATCTACTATTCTAGTAACTATTAGCGCTTTTTTGGCCTGCTGTTTTGGTGATTTTATCAAGTGTACAAAATTTGGCGTTAACAAATAATAAACCACAACGACAAAAGTTCCAATATTTAACAAATTTATTCAAGTGCCAGATAATTTGCAGGCTACAACAAACACTAAGCAATAAGCAACTAGGAATGGTAACTAAGCTAGAATAGATCAGGGTCTAAAAAAGGAAGCCGTCTATTGTCCATCACCATCATAATTGAGGAAGTTGTTTCTGTAGACACTCGAAATTTTCTGTACTACTGTTACTGACATTGCAGGAGGACAGATTTGTCTTTTAAGAGAGAACCCTGAAAGACAATCCAAATCCATACCGGATACTATCGGGAATTCAACATCAACCCCAGATCACACTCTGGGAGCAACAGTTCCAACATCGGATATAACCCCGAGACCTGCAGATACAATATCGGAACACACACCGGAGAAGACTGATTAATCTCGGAAATAATCCCGAGATATCCAGTCTCAGTCCCAATCATGGGAATAGCCAGCAACCTTGGTGATAACCCCAAGGAATGCAGTTTCGGAGATAACCCCGAAAATGCTTGTTTTAAATGCCATCAGCTTCAATCTCGGCACTCACAATGAGATACACTGTACCAACCCGACAATAATATCGGGAAGACATGCACACCTTAAAGATGACAATGAGGACCTTCAACAATTGCAGCAGTCGTCTGAGCAACGTCTGCTTTATCGGCCCAATCCGGCGATAACACCGGTGAGGGGCAACATCGTCATCTCGTCCAACACGATGCCACGTCACGTCTTTACGCAACGATGTTCCACAAGGCTAACCAATCCCGAGTGACTATTGTGCGGGGTAACGGATGAAAGTTGAAGCTTGAAGACCGGAGGGCATCGTCCCATCTTCAATGACTTCGTACAAACTCTAATCCAATGCCATCGTACAACTCTCAACAACGGCGGTCCAAAATAGGTCCTATATTCCTCAAATGGATGCCCTGATTGCACTTATGAAAAACCAAGTGGATATTACAATGCCTGAGTGCACGTACTTCGAGACGACCCGACCCGACAAACCCGGGCCGACCCGACTCGCCTCTAGTACACTTGCGGGTCAGCCGTAGGTACACCTGCGGCTCATATTGCCTATAAATAGAGGGCTTGGGGTGCTGATTTTTCAGAGAAAAAAGACGGGGAAACCCTGCACAATTTGCTCTGCACTCGCCATATAGTGTATTTTTCCACTTTTAAACACCTGTGAGCTCATATATAGCCTCTTTTGTACCCACAAAAGCCAGTTTTTACCCACTCTAAAGATATTGAAGCCTTTTTTATCAGTCAGATGTAAGCCTTCTCATACACTTTAGTGTCTTTCTCTTCATCTTTGCACACACCCTTCTACACGTTGAGAGTCGTGTTGCTTGCTTTTGCCCGGACATCGGTCCATGGTTTCATTCCAGTCTGTATATATATATATATATATATATATATATATATATATATATATATATATATATATATTATATATACATATACTTATATATATGTTGATTAACATTATCGAGTTATGCCTCGATTGAGCCTAGATTTCGGTCTGGAGCGTTTACTTGCTTTTCTATATATATATATATATATTTATATTTATATATATATATATATGAACTATGTGTCAAACTTTGTTCGATGAGCCTAGACTTCGGTCTGGAGCGTTTATTGCTTTAATATATATATGTACATTTATATATATGAACTGTGTGTCAGACTCTGTTCGAAGAGCCTGGATTTTATATCCGGTGCGTTTACTCGCTTTTATATATATATATATATATATATATATATATATATATATATATACAAACATACATACATACTTATATATATGAACTGTGGTCGAACTCTGTTCGATGAGCCTGGATTTTACATTCGGTGCATTTACTGCTTATATATATATTTTTTTTTTCCGTCCTTCCTGGAGTTTTCTTCGTGGCAGTTGATCGCTTTACAGCTTTATTTATGTTTTGTCCCGCCTGGAATTTCTTCAGTGGCGGTTGATAGCATTTAACAGCTTTATTTACATTTCTGATCCCCCATGGAGGTACTTCGTGGTTGGTGATCCTGTCTGTATATATATATATATATATATATATATATATATATATATATATATATATAAATATTTACATCTTTTATATATTTACACCTGTTTACTACTTTCATATAAACTGCAATATTTTGTGAGCCTAGTAATCATGTGATCACAGATTCATCCCATTGGATCTAGATTCGGTTCCCGTGATGGACGTTTTTCAGCTGTAAGCAGCTTGTAAAGTATTCTGCGATGTTTGAATTTCCTCAGATGGTTTCCATACCCATGCGGAAGTCGGTATTATTTCTGTATATTATTTTCATACAGATGCCTAGCATCCGTCAAATAAAATCAATCCAGCCGATCACTTAATAAAAATAGGAGTGTAAAAGGTCTCAATTCCTATTGAGCATCAGGGTTTGAAAAACCTCTTTTATAAAACATCACTGCCATATCTTGCTAAAAAATTGAATTTTTTACATAAATTCAAACCCTGTGTATATAGGTTCGAACGAGGCCTCGCACAACTTCCGTATAACAGCACATTGACCCACACACACACAGACTCAGATAATAGTTTCTTGAAAAGAGCCAGTCACCGTGGTAACACGGATGTCGGGGGGTGCCTAACACCTTCCCCCCGCATAACCAAGTCCCCGGACCCTAAACGAATCTCAATGACCCGTATATCAGTGTCACATCATTGGGTCAATGTGCAAACCTTTTATCGGTTGTGTTGGTACAACCATTTAAAAAACCAACTGGAGACTCTTAACAGTCCCATCGTCGACATTATACATGTCGGACATTTTTCACTTGTTTTTTCAAACAAATCTCACCTAAAACGAGAACACCAAAGAACAAGTAACGGAAAGGGACACCCAAAAATCCCGATGTCGACAGGTGGCGACTCTACTGGGGACTCCAGTAAGAGGACTTATGCCACTACTACAATCTTTTCAAAACTGTTATCTGCTTGTGTGTGGATGTTGCATTTACATTGGATGAATGTGTACGAATGCATGTCTTGTTTGAACTTAGTGCTTCGCATCATATCTGCGTGTGATGTTAGTGCTTCGCACTATAATCTACTTATGATATTAGTGCTTCACACATGTCATCATTTCATACAGTGAAACGCGATGTATGTGAATATATGTTGTGTGGTCCCTCCACCAGGAGGCTATCCCGTCGGTGTTTGATTACTGGACTCGTGAGAAGACTAATTCTCCGAGGCTCAGGAATGGCACCACCCAAATTCGCTCCAGTTGAAAGACCGGATTAACTTCCCGTCTAGTAGATTGCGATGATTTGGGAACCTTCATGCCAAAAAGCCGCGAGAGTAACCTAAGATAGGTCAGCCTTTGATAAACCTAAAGCGGAGGAAAGTCTCTTCATGCTCTCATTTCAATTACTTGTAATTTCATTTCATATATATCTCCATGTAATGAGAAATATGAAGCAATGTGTCCACATACATGTTACAAACAGCTGACACCCGTTTTGCAGGATAAAATTTCTAAAACGAACACATCACATAACATGTTATTATATACATTCCCTAAAGACTAAACTATGCAAGTCTTTCGCAGGGAATCCATCGGACCTACTACCTGGTCAAAGTCCAAAAAGGCAACAAGCCTACAATCAATCATGTCGTCATCCGACCAAACTTAACTTAATCCAGTTTCTCGCAAAGAATTTGATGGATTAAGCAAGCAAATTACAGATTTGGCTGTTCTATTAAAAGAATTACACCATTCTACACAGGGTCAGAAAATACCCGTACATACTGAATCCTCCACACAAGGGGGAGACCTGGTCATTACCATACCGGAACCACAGTTGGATACGACCAACAAAACTCATGATGCTACCCATCCAACTGGAGATCCAGACAATGGTGACTTCAAAAAGAAAGTCCTCCAAATGGAAGAGACCCTTCGCACTATCAAAGGAATTGGAACACATGGGAGTGTTTCATATGCTGATCTGTGTATTTTTCCTGGTGTTCATTACCCAGAAAAATTTAAAACTCCTGACTTCGAGAAATATGACGGGTTAGGAGATCCTTACACACATTTAAAGGTGTTTATTGGAGAACTTGGATCTTATGCAGAGGACGAAAAACTCAGAATGCAATTATTCCAGAAAAGTCTAACTGGAGAAGCCCGTTCGTGGTACACAATATTAGACAACTCCAAAATCCACAGCTGAAAAGAGCTAGCACATGCCTTCCTCACTCAATACAGTTTTCAAACTCAGATGGCTCCTGATAGGTATCAAATTAGCAAGATCAAGAAACAGTCTAACGAGTCTTCCAGAGAGTATGCTCAAAGGTGGAGACACCTGGCTGCCCAAGTTAGTCCTGCCATGACGGAATCAGAAATGGTCATGACTTTCATAGATATACAAGAAACTCCATTCTATGAGAGAGTTTTAGCCGGCATCGGCAAACCATTTTCTAAAATGGTCAAGCATGGGGAGATGATTGAGATGAGATTGAAGTCAGGAAAGATTCAAGACCTAGCCGCACTCAAAGCTGTTGCAGACCACATCCAATCTGGAAATTATGGGAACAATCCCCGGAGGGTCCATAAAAAGAAAGAGGAAAATGTTTCCCTGATACTACAGGGGCAAAAAGGCAATCAAAACATGCTTATTCAAAGGAGAAACTACACTCCCGTTCCAGCACAGTCTGCAAAACCTCCAGTACTAAAAGGTGGAGAAGTCAAACGCCGTCGAGTGTTTACACTCTTAGGGGATACCCTCGAGAACATTCTCAATCTTCTGACAACACAGAAGAAAATTACGCATCTTCTTCCACCAGTCAGCCCTAATGGACGGGGTTTCAATGCTGCTAGGAAATGTGCTTGTCATGCCGGGTCACCTGGACATAATACTCAGGATTGTTGGGCCTTGAAACATAAGATCCAGGACCTAATAGACAACGGGGAGATTGTAGTCACCAAACCCGATCAGCCTCATGTACAAGACAACCCTCTTCCTCCACACAAAGAAGAAGAGGTCAACATGATCAATTGGAGCAATGGACAAACTTCCAACTTCAGCTGTGAATCTTCCCAAACCCTCAAAGGCGGTGATGAAAAATGGGATTATGCCAAGTTTTAATTCACAATGGAACGAAAGATCAAAACTCTCTGCAAACAAATTGAGCAATTGGCGGAACTGGTGACTTATCAGCATCAAGTGACTCGGCAGTTAATCAGCCAGAAGCATGCCAGTCTCCTACCTATTGTCATGGATATTCCCTCGTCACTTTTAGAAAATGAAATGCTGGAAGACAAAGTGACGAAGAGAGCATATGCCAAAGCCCGTCGGGATTTTGCCAACAAACAGGAATTCACCTATTTGGGCCAACCCACGGAGGAAATCCTTCACATGTTAATCAATGAAGGAAGGATTATCTCCCTTCTACCCCCAATCAACCCCCGTTCGAGATGGTACAAGTCTGAGGGAGTGTGCTAATACCACTCTCAGTCTCGCGGTCACAGCACACAAGAATGCAGGGCACTCCGCCACCTTATTCAAAATTTAATCGACAGTGGTGTACTGTGCTTGGCAGATAACGACACTGTGTTACGTGCAAGTGAGAATGCAGGCCCTACTAAGGGGAAAAGTGTGGTAGCAGTTATATCCACTTAAGCTGAAGGGATTAATACTTTACTCACAACACCGATAATTCAGCTCCAAAGAGGAAACAATCCTTTGAAAGTGGTTGCTCCCGAGCCAATCAACTTGCCATGCAGAGCACACTATCCTATTGTTAGTTTGCGCAAGGTTCCGTGGAATTATAGAGAAGGTGAAGGATCCACCTCACATACAACTGCTGCAGTGTCGAAGGAAAATCCACTATATCTTCCTAAATGGGTGATGAAGTCTACCACCAAATCAAAGGGGAAAATACCCATGAAGAAAGTTGAAAAATTCCTCCGCGCTGTGGGTCATAATGAAGCTACGGTGATTTTAAGCTTGAAAGAAGCTCCACAACAAATATCAATTTTGGACTTGGTCCTAACCTCTGAGAATCACCGGAAGGTCTTGCTAAAGGTTCTAGAAGAAGCCTATCTCCCGAAATCAGTGGATACAGAAAAGTTTTAACATATGGTTGATCACATTTTTAACAACAATGTGATATCCTTCACTGATGACGACATACCATCCGTAGGGACCGACCATTGCAAACCGTTACACATTGCGGTCTTATCCTCCGGAAACATGGTAGCAGGAGTCTTAATAGATGGAGGTTCCTCTCTGAATATCTGCCCATATACTACCTTGGTGAAGATGAACATCAATCTCAACCGAATTCGGAGTAGCCATACTATCATCAAAGCTTTTGATGGAGCCCGATGAAATTCGGTCGGAGTAATTGAGCTACTAATCAAAATTAGTCCTCACAAATTCTGCGTATCTTTCCATGTGCTCAAGATAGATTCGGGATACAACTTGCTTTTGGGATGACCATGGATTCATATGGCTGGGGCAGTCCCCTCCACTCTTCATCAACAATTGAAATACATCATCAATAATAGCCTGGTCACAGTCAACACTGAACCAGAGATTCCTCAGCACGGGGACATGCCGTTCATCAATGCCAATACAGACGTAGAACCAGTCAGTTTTTGTTGGTAAAATCTAATTACGCACAACACGCAAGTATACGTGGTCAACAAGTAATACAATGATAAGTTGAGTATCGTTCCCTCAGAGAATTCTAATTAATAAATCCCAACTACTAATACTATATCAATTCAATTTTATTCGAACAAGAAGAAATTATGATTTTCTGAATTATTAACACAAATTTGAACAGTAAAAGATATTATTCTAAAATAACTGAGTAAATAAACTAATGCTTGAATAAACGATTTCCGATAGATAAAGGTTAAGACTTCAATATCCCCAATCATGAACCATAAACCAGTTACCTACTCATTCCAATTACTATGTCTAATGAATTGTTAACAAGAATTCTTAAATGCCAAATGCCCTTTTCCAAGTGATCAATTGAGTTCTATTTAATCCAAATTAATCTTGCTATATTCCTATGCAAAATAATTGAATTAAACGCTTTCCAATTCCAATTCCCTATGTGTTATATGCGGTGAAAAGATATTTCCATTCAATTCAAAAACCTAATTATGCAAATAATCAAGTCACATATCATCATGCTCAGTTCTAACCCTAGAATTCCTTTTCCAATTCCTTCTAGAATAACAGGAGAATTATTGGCCAAATAATTACGCAATAAGCACAAAACACGATGAACAATTCACTTCAACATAAGTAATTAGAATGAATGAATAACTACTTTATAGTCATAAAAGGTTCAATTGAAATCTTAATGAAAGAATTAGTTCATCTCGGAAATAAAAAACATTAATTGTTGACAAATCATCCTTAAAGAATTATAAATTAAAAATAAGGAGAAAAAGAATAAACTCTGTAGCCAATCCCTAATCTCCAAGCAATCTCACGTAGCCTGAAAATAGAGAGCTTCTTCAATCCTTTTCTACGAATAAAAGTCCAAAAACCCAGCCTCCTTTATTTCAGCACTTTGTCTCTTTTTATATCCCCACAATCCTTCTCCAATTAGGTTTTGTTCTAGCTCTCAAAGACCAAATTAAGTCCATCCGAAAGTCAATCGCGCGTCACCAGTCAACGCCTGCCGAGGCTCAGCGCCCCGGCGCTGAGGATAGCACTAATTCCAGCGCCCCGGCGCTGTACTTCGCTTTAATTACCGAATTGCCATTATTTGCTTGAATTTCCCATAATTGCCCCCTTCAGCTCCCAAATCTGCAAAACAAGAAATAAACACAATAAAATGCTACTAAATAACTTAAAAATGCAATAACTTAAGTCCAAATGTATCCAATTCATGGGTATACTACCCATTCATCAAATACCCCCAAACTTAAAATGTTGCGTGTCCTCATGCGACAACACATGAACTCACAAACAAAACTAACATCATGCAAACATAAACTATTTATATTTCTGTATTCGTAATTCCAGCTATTCAAGAGCTCGCGTATATCCATATGCCTCAGAAAAATCACATAACAGGCCAATTCATCATGCAAAAACAGATCGACACTCTTCCGACAATCAACGGATCTAAATCTGTTATTACTGATATTGTGCGTGTGTGTCCAACAACCATGCTAACCCATGAAAGACAAAAATACGAAAGATAATAAATTTCCTAGTAGGCATCATACAGTGTAAACTGGAGCACTCATCAAATATACTCGTTTCAACTGAATTCAAACACTTACCCGCATTCGAAAGTCAACATGGAATACTTATGCTTTGCTTTTCTTTTTTTTTTTTTATAAATGACTGTGCAATGTCTTATCTCATTAGGCTAACAGTGTTACCCCTTAGCGAGCTTTCGACCAACGACTCCCAGACCATATAAGACCTTAGGGCGCTAGGTTTTAAGATACCCCTTCGGGCGTACTTGCTCAAGTAACAAAGGCCCCGAAACAAGACTAGTCACTCTGTATATTATTTATTTCTGTATTTATTTATTTTTTTTATTTTTAGATAGATGGTTGGTGAGTGCGTTTTACGCTCCATCTCACGCTTGTGTTTATGGGGAGTGTTTCCCCTCAACCCACCACAAAACTCAACACACATTTTTTTTTTTTTTTTTTTTTTTTAGCTTATATATTCCATATATTTTCCTCCAAACTTGAGTTTATGCAAAAATTCAGTCTCCTCTAGTTATTCAAATTGTTCATCCATATCACTAGCAATCCTACTTTAGAACTCTATTATCTAGCCATTTAAACTATCATAGCCAACATGGTCGTTTTGTCAAAGTGCCTTCCTATAATATCAATGTCAAACAGATAAAGACCCAATTTATGTCAAGAAAATCATATCACTGAATCAACAATCCTTAATAGACTTGTTCATGCAATTCTACTTTCATCATTGGCCCCAGATATACGCATTAGCAAGAACTGGAATTAACATGCAATCCTAAATGCAACTTTATGAATAAACAATCCACATACGAATCATCTACCACTTTTAAAAATAAAACTTAACCACCCCCAAACTTATCTAGAGCAATGTCCTCATGCGAAAAATAAGGCAAAATAAAACAGAGGACTTCCCTGACGATCTTATGCCTCCGGGGGAGCATCATCGTCGTCACTCATCTCTTGGTCGGAAGGGGGAAAGATCGGCAGAACGGGAGCCGTTCGGAAATGGCTAAGGGGAATACCCGGGTGAGTTTGGATGGTTAGGGCGTTCTGCGCAGCAAATTGATCAACTAAATACTTGAAAATCACATCTTGGCGTTCCGCTAGGCGCACATTCTGGGACTCGATGTTGTAAAACCAGCCGTCGATCTCACGCTGGACCGCGTCAGGGACCACGCCTCGCTGAGCTGCTGTCGAAGGACCGTAAGTAGGTGGGGCCTGGGGTGGTGGGGCTGGTGGAGATGTGACTTGGGAGATAATGAAACCCAGTCCCCTAGGGTGATTAGCTCCACCCGACCACACTTTATAACGCCGGATCAAGTTGTGGTCCAACACAGGCATAGGAGTTTGAATCATCTCGTCTGATTTCCATTTGACCCCAAACTTAGCACATAAAATGCAGATCAGTGACGGATGTGGTAACCCTCCTGTGGTCCCTCCGCGAGATGCGCGGAGCATAGATTGCTGAATAAGATGGCCGACATCAATTCTGAGGCCTTGTACGATGGAGTATAATAGCACAGCCCTTTCTTTGGTTACGTGACTCACATGGGTGCAGGGCATCAATTTAGCACAGATAAAAGCGTACCATGCCTTTCCATAAAGACTGAGGTGAGATAATGGGAAAGTCATGCTGCCACGCTCATGCAGGGTCCAGGTAGTGCCCGGCTGACACAGCTCCCGAATAATCATGTCATAGTCCGGCCCATCACTCACTAATCCAGCATATTCATCATGAAACCCCTCTAATGGTAGATGATAGCATCCATTTATGTCCTCCTCACCTATTTCCACAATTTTACCTCTGACAAATACCCCATAATGGTTATGTTCGGGCAAGTTGGCATAGAATTCTTTAACCACTGCGATCACCGCCGGGTCAGGCTGTTCTGTGAGGGGGGACCAGTTTCGTTCAGCAATCATCACGGCAATGTCGCCATCCTTGGTGTGATCGGGACGGAGACCACGTTCTGGGACTAATGAGCGGGTGGCCATGCGGCTGTAGCGTTCTTGAGCTGCGTGACTAACAAAACGCCGGCTGTCAAATTTTTGAGGTGACACGGAAGCGACCCCGGACCCTTCGCCACGGTGACGTTTGGATGCCATGTAGAGAGTGCGTAGCTTCCTTCGTGGAGGAGTAAAACACAGCACACACGACGCAGACACAGTTAGAGGGGTACGGTAGGTGTGTGGGAGAACTAGTCTCCAAGAATAAAGTACTATGGGAGTGGAAGATGAGGGGAGAAATTTAGGAGAATGGGAGAGAGATTCACTGCCCTGAGTTGCCGGCGTGTGAATGGAATGGGATAGAAGGAAACGGCGGAGACTTAACTTGTAACTGTCAAACCTGATCCCAGCGCCGGGGCGCTGGGTTTTGCCTTTTGTAGAGCGCCGGGGCGCTGAGGGGCAGAGTCGGTTGAGGTGCTATAGCGCCGGGGCGCTGGAAATGCCTTGGGAGCCAGCGCCGGGGCGCTGGGCTTAAATCTTAGCTTCTGGTCCCTAGCGCCGGGGCGCTGTAAATGACTTGGAGGCCAGCGCCGGGGCGCTGGGCTTGGTGAGCAGCTTCTGGTGCCTAGCGTCGGGGCGCTTGGTCCTTTGCAGTGGGAGCGCCGGGGCGCTGCTTTTCTGTGGTAGTTTGCTGTGTACCGTCCCATCATGTAAAAGCACTAAGAATTGAGCTAGCAAAATTGTCTTCGTCACTGCTAACGAAAAATAAAAATGGAAACAAAATAAAATAAAAATAAAAATAAGTTAATCAGAATAACATGAAATAACGTTAAAAGTGCAAAACGTCATGGGTTGCCTCCCAAGAAGCGCTTGGTTTACAGTCGTCAGCCCGACTTTTCGTTGTTGGTCAGGTATGCACTGGTTCGGAGAGGTACTGGACCGTAGCTTGCCGTTCGATTGGTCCACTCCAATAATGTTTCAGACGTTGACCATTGACCTTGAATGTACGCTTGGAGTTCGGTTCCTCGACCTCAATGTTTCCGTGTGGCGTGACAGATATAACAACAAATGGTCCGGACCACCTGGATTTCAATTTTCCCGGAAATAGACGCAGGCGTGAGTTGAACAATAGTACTTGTTGGCCGGGTTCAAATGTTCTATCAAGAATTTTTTTATCGTGCCAAGCTTTGACTTTCTCCTTGTAGAGCTTAGCATTTTCGTACGCATTGAACCGGAATTCAGCCATCTCGTTCAACTGCAGTAACCGTTTCTCACCCGCTGCTTCCAGATCAAAGTTCAGTTTCCGAATGGCCCAATGTGCACTGTGTTCGAGCTCGACCGGTAGGTGACATGCCTTTCCAAATACCATTCTGTACGGTGACATGCCGATCGGATTTTTGTACGCTGTTCGATAGGCCCATAGAGCATCGTCAAGACGCATTGCCCAATCTTTTCGTGACGGATTGACTACCTTTTCCAGGATCCTCTTAACTTCCCTATTCGACACCTCCGCTTGGCCATTGGTTTGTGGCTGATATGCAGCCGCAATTTTGTGTCGAACCCCATACTTGACAAGCAATTTGGTAAACTGTTTGTTACAGAAGTGAGTTCCCTCATCACTTATTATAGCTCGCGGTGTGCCGAATCGGGTAAAAATGTTCTTCTTCAAAAATCGGACAACCACGTTAGCATCATTCGTTGGTAGTGCTGCTGCCTCTACCCATTTGGAAACATAATCGACCGCTAACAAGATGTACTGATTATTAAAAGAAGATGGAAATGGTCCCATAAAATCGATTCCCCACACGTCGAATAATTCCACCTCTAAAATTGTGTTGAGGGGCATTTCATTGCGCTTAGAGATATTACCTACGCGTTGGCATCGATCGCATTTCAGCGCGAAGAGATGAGCATCTTTGAATAATGAAGGCCAGAAAAATCCCGATTGTAGTACTTTCGTTGCTGTTCTATCACCGGAATAGTGACCTCCGTAATCTGAGGAGTGGCAGTGACCTAATATACTATCCATTTCTTCATGAGGTACACAACGTCTTATCATTTGGTCGGCACATGCTTTGAACAGAAACGGTTCATCCCAATAGTATTGCTTCACATCGTGGAGAAATTTCTTTCGTTGTTGTGAAGTCAAATCCGGTGGTAACACCTTGGCAACCACATAGTTAACATAGTCAGCATACCAAGGCAATAGGGTAGTTACCCGGAACAGTTGCTCATCTGGAAATTTTTCATTAATCACGAAGTTGTCTCCTTTCTGCTCCTCTGTATTTTCTAATCGAGACAAATGATCCGCCACTTGATTTTCTGTACCTTTTCTGTCCCGGATCTCCAGATCAAATTCTTGTAACAACAGCACCCATCGTATTAACCGTGGTTTAGCATCTTTCTTTGCAATCAGATATTTAATGGCCGAATGATCAGTGTAGACAATTACCTTGGTGCCTAGGAGATAAGCTCTGAACTTGTCGAAAGCAAACACCACTGCGAGTAATTCTTTTTCGGTCGTTGTGTAGTTCAGCTGGGCATCCGTCAATGTCTTACTAGAGTAATAGACAGTATGAAAAATCTTATCGTGACGTTGTCCCAATACGGCTCCCACCGCGTAATCACTGGCGTCGCACATCAATTCGAACGGTAAAGACCAATCGGCTGCGACAATGATTGGTGCAGAGACCAATTTCTTCTTTAATACCTCAAATGCCTCGATGCATGCCTGATCCATCTTAAACGGCACATCCTTTTCCAAAAGTGAGCATAGGGGTTTCGAAATCTTTGAAAAATCTTTAATGAAGCGTCTATAAAATCCTGCATGTCCCAAAAAGCTTCGAATGCCCTTCACAGATGATGGAGGAGGCAATTTCTCAATTGTCTCAATTTTCGCTCTATCCACCTCCAATCCGGATGCGGAAACCTTATGGCCCAGAATAACTCCTTCTTGAACCATAAAATGACATTTTTCCCAGTTAAGCACCAGGTTCGTCTCCACGCATCTTTTTAATACCAAGACCAGATTCTTTAAACACGAGTCGAAACTGTCACCGAACACGGAGAAATCATCCATGAATACCTCTAAATTATGTTCGACCATGTCAGAGAAGATTGCCATCATACAGCGTTGAAAGGTTGCCGGTGCATTACATAAACCAAATGACATACGCCGGAATGCAAACGTACCGTATGGACATGTGAATGTGGTCTTTTCTTGATCTTCCGGTGCTATGGCGATTTGATTGTACCCTGAATATCCATCTAACAGACAGTAGAATTGATGTCCGGCTAACCGGTCCAACATCTGATCAATGAATGGCAAGGGAAAGTGATCTTTGCGTGTGGCTTTATTCAACTTGCGGTAGTCCATGCATACTCTCCAGCCTGTAACAGTTCTTGTTGGGATAAGCTCATGAGCTTCGTTTTTTACCACAGTCATGCCCCCTTTTTTTGGTACACACTGTACAGGGCTCACCCATGAACTGTCTGAAATTGGGTAAATAATACCGGCATCCAACCATTTTATAATTTCCTTTTTTACCACATCTTTCATAATAGGATTTAACCTTCTTTGCATCTCAATGGTTGGTTTTGATCCTTCTTCCATTAAAATCTTATGCATACAGAAAGATGGGCTAATACCTCGAATGTCCGCTATAGTCCACCCAATCGTTGTTTTGAACTCGCGCAGAACCCGCAGCAACTTTTCTTTTTGGGTGTCAGTTAGCTTTGTCGAAACAATAACTGGTAGAGTCGCGTCTACCCCTAGATAAGCATATTCAAGATGAGAGGGGAGTGGTTTTAATTCCAACACCGGTGGCTCTTCTATCGAGGGTTTGCATTTTTTTTCTTCCGTTTTGGGCCTTTCAAGGGTGTCGAATGGTTGATTACTTTTCCGGTAGAATGATGATGTGTCTAGCCATTTGACATGCTCATTGTCCGCAGCAACCCTATCGTTATCTGTACCGAGCAACATTGATTCTATCGGATCCTCTGAATGATTACAGCAAATCTTGTGATTGACTATCTCCTCCATTAAATCCACCCGCAAACACTCCATTTTTTCCTTTGGATAAGACATGGATTTAAACACATTAAAAGTGACCTGTTGATCGTCAACTCTCATCGTCAATTCCCCTTTTTGCACGTCGATTAACGTTCTCCCCGTTGCTAAAAATGGTCGTCCGAGGATGATGGGAAGTTCCGTATCTACTTCACAATCCAAGATAACGAAGTCTGCTGGGAAGATGAATTTATCTACCCTTACTAAGACGTCTTCAACGATACCTCGTGGATATGTAACTGATCGGTCTGCCAACAGTAAACTGATGTTTGTCGGTTTTGGTGCCTGGAGCCCGAACTGACGGTAGACTGATAAGGGCATCAGATTAATACTGGCCCCCAAATCGCACAGTGCTCTTCCCGAAAACTGATTACCAATATCGCATGGAATAGAAAAGCTACCTGGATCTTTCAGTTTTGGAGGCAACTTGTTCTGAATAATTGCGCTACATTCTTCAGTTAGCGCAACTGTTTCAAAATCCCCCAATTTCCTTTTCTTTGATAGCACATCCTTCATGAACTTAGCATAACTCGGCATTTGTTCTAAAGCTTCGGCGAATGGGATGTTAATGTGCAATTTTTTAAAAATATCCAAAAATCTTGAAAACTGCTTATCTAACTTGGATTTCTGAAATCTCTGCGGATATGGTATGGGTGGCAGTGTTGTAGTTGGCCCGGATGCATTTTTCTCTCCTATTTCCTCTTTATCTTTCCCAGTTTCCACAACTTCTTCTATTTCAGCTGTTGCGTTGTTCCCCTTTTCTTTATCCTTGAATGTTTGCAACTCCTTCCCACTTCGTAAGATTACTGCTTTGCAGTGCTCATTTCGGCCCGGGTTTATTTCTGTATCACTCGGGAGCGTTCCTAGTGGACGGGTATTCAATGCATGTGCTATTTGTCCCAATTGATTTTCCAGGTTCTTTAACGATGCCCCGTGGCTTAGCAGAGTCAAATCTAATTGATTCAATTTCTTGTCTTCTTCCTCGTTCTTTTTGTCCGATGCTCTAACAAATTTTTCCACTGCTGCTTCCAAACTTGACATCCTCTCCGGTTGTTGATTCGGATTTTGAAATCCGGAGGTGTTTTGTTGCCTAGGGGGTTGAACTGCAGCTTGATTGTTACTCCATGAAAATCCTGGATGATTCTTCCACCCTGGATTATACGCATTTTGATTCGAATACGGTTGAGTTGAGCGATTATAGTTTCCTACGAATTGTGCTGATTCAGAGTTTATGGCACACTGATCCGTCGCATGACCCCCAGCACACAACTCACAAACCATCGCTACCTGATGTGTGGCTTGTGGATGCCATGTTTCCATCTGCTTAACTATTGCATTCACTTGTGCTGTTAATGCTGTCAGCTTGTCCACTTCATACTTCCCCGATGCTTTTGGATGGTTGTTTCTCGTCATGGGCCACTGATAGTTGTTGGTAGCCATTGTTTCTAACAATTGATATGCCTCATCAAAATTTTTGGACATGATCGCGCCTCCAGCTGCTGCATCAATACTAGCCCTCGTAGCTGCGTGCAAACCATCACAAAATATTCCTAACTGCATCCACTGTGGGATTCCATGATGAGGGCACTTACGGAGCATATCCTTAAATCGTTCCCACGCCTCATATAGCGATTCTGACTCAAATTGTGCAAAAGTATGAATATCATTCCGTAGTTTGGCCGACTTCGCTGGTGGGAAGAACTTATCTAAAAATTTTGAGCTAAGTCATCCCATGTGGTGATTGAACCAGGAGGTAAGGAGTGTAACCAGCTTCGTGCTTTATCTTTCAAAGTAAACGGGAACATCCTCAGCCTTATAGCATCTTCCGACACATTGTTAAATTTGAAGGTATCGCAAACCTCCAAAAAGCTCAAGATATGTTCATTAGGATCATCTATCGAATTACCCCCAAACTGGCATATATTCTGTAGCATCTGAATTGATCCCGGTTTTATCTCGAAACTGTTTGCATTGATTGCCGGTCTCTTAATACTGGACTGTAAATCCGTGACATTTGGCAGGGCATAATCCCTCAGTGATTTCTGTTCGTTTTCTGCCATGTTTACGAGAATTTCTTGAGTTGTCAGGTCGTCTTCCAGATGTGCAGCCTCACTATTCAAATGCACTGTTTGAAACTTCTGCTCAAGGTTGTCGGTAGACGTAAGAAGTTCCTTTCTCGCTTTCGATCTAGTGTGCATACACGAATTCCTGCCAATCCAAGAAAAAAAATTAAGTAGCGTTCAAATTAAAATCGAACTGATTATAACTAATATGAAATTAATATTAATAAAAATTCCCCGGCAACGGCGCCAAAAACTTGTTGGTAAAATCTAATTACGCACAACACGCAAGTATACGTGGTCAACAAGTAATACAATGATAAGTTGAGTATCGTTCCCTCAGAGAATTCTAATTAATAAATCCCAACTACTAATACTATATCAATTCAATTTTATTCGAACAAGAAGAAATTATGATTTTCTGAATTATTAACACAAATTTGAACAGCAAAAGATATTATTCTAAAATAACTGAGTAAATAAACTAATGCTTGAATAAACGATTTCCGATAGATAAAGGTTAAGACTTCAATATCCCCAATCATGAACCATAAACCAGTTACCTACTCATTCCAATTACTATGTCTAATGAATTGTTAACAAGAATTCTTAAATGCCAAATGCCCTTTTCCAAGTGATCAATTGAGTTCTATTTAATCCAAATTAATCTTGCTATATTCCTATGCAAAATAATTGAATTAAACGCTTTCCAATTCCAATTCCCTATGTGTTATATGCGGTGAAAAGATATTTCCATTCAATTCACAAACCTAATTATGCAAATAATCAAGTCACATATCATCATGCTCAGTTCTAACCCTAGAATTCCTTTTCCAATTCCTTCTAGAATAACAGGAGAATTATTGGCCAAATAATTACGCAATAAGCACAAAACACGATGAACAATTCACTTCAACATAAGTAATTAGAATGAATGAATAACTACTTTATAGTCATAAAAGGTTCAATTGAAATCTTAATGAAAGAATTAGTTCATCTCGGAAATAAAAAACATTAATTGTTGACAAATCATCCTTAAAGAATTATAAATTAAAAATAAGGAGAAAAAGAATAAACTCTGTAGCCAATCCCTAATCTCCAAGCAATCTCACGTAGCCTGAAAATAGAGAGCTTCTTCAATCCTTTTCTACGAATAAAAGTCCAAAAACCCAGCCTCCTTTATTTCAGCACTTTGTCTCTTTTTATATCCCCACAATCCTTCTCCAATTAGGTTTTGTTCTAGCTCTCAAAGACCAAATTAAGTCCATCCGAAAGTCAACCGCGCGTCACCAGTCAACGCCTGCCGAGGCTCAGCGCCCCGGCGCTGAGGATAACACTAATTCCAGCGCCCCGGCGCTGTACTTCGCTTTAATTACCGAATTGCCATTATTTGCTTGAATTTCCCATAATTGCCCCCTTCAGCTCCCAAATCTGCAAAACAAGAAATAAACACAATAAAATGCTACTAAATAACTTAAAAATGCAATAACTTAAGTCCAAATGTATCCAATTCATGGGTATACTACCCATTCATCAGTTTTCATGCTTTGGAAATAAGCAACACCCAATACCACGCTATTGGAGCACCATTGCCCGAACCTAAGATCTCTGCCGAGGTGATGTCAGCCACTCAAGAAATGATGTCGTTGGGTAAAGATTGCCAGGGTATCAAGTACCCCATTCGATTAACCAAGCAAGCTGGAACAGCTGGAATAGGTTATTCTACCAGCTCTGGTCATAGGAATCCTCATAAGCATCAGCAGATTCCTTCAGCTTCAACCATGTGGTGTTTGGCTTCTCCTTCAAACTCTGAGTCCGCACAACCTCCAGTAAAGGTGCCAGCCAATGTAATGGCTATGTTATTTCCCAAGCCAGTACCGGTGAAGGAGAAAGAAATCGTTGTTCCAAATCCCGCAGTGGAAGAAGAGGAATGAAGAATCAAACAAGACGTCATACGGATGATGTCCGGTATACGCATCATCGTTCATGACGAACATACCAACAAATACACCCCAGACGATGATTGCCTAGACGTAATGGCCATCATTTGGGATAGGGATGATGATGACAATCTCTCCATCACTGCGGTCCACCCGGACTTTACCCTTGCCAATTGGGACAACATTCCTTGCTTTGGTCGACGAAGGTAAAGCGGGCAGAAACTCTTTCTGCCCTGTAGATATAATAACTGCTTACTTTTCTGTACAGTATTAGCAGTTTATTTTGCCAGTACATGCTAACATTATGTATGATCAACGCATTTCATATATACTAAGTGAAAACATATTTTGTTTTAGGACTCTGAATTTAGATGTGCCTGTACTTACGGATACGATTCCTCTCCTACACAAGGGTTGTACCTTTTGGTGTAGAGATGAATTCAGCCTTGATGGATATCCAGGATGACATTGAGGTGCCTCCAGAAATTCAAGAATGGGTCAAAGACAAACCCAAACCCAACCTTGATCAAACCACTTCTTTCAATCTCGGAACCTTAGAAAACCCTAAGTTAATCCAGATTGGTCCAGACCTTACCCCAAACCAACAGAATGATATGGTTACGCTATTAACCCAATTCCAAGATGTGTTTGCATGGTCTCATGAAGACATGGTGGGTTTGTCCACTGACATTTTCCTTCATCGCCTTCCCATTAAAGAGGGATTTAAGACAGTCAAGCAGAAACTCAGGCGATTGAAACCTGAGTGGAGTTTAAAGGTGAAAGAAGAAATTGTGAAACAATTTCAAGCTGGCATCATCATGGTGTCTACATATCCTGAGTGGATATCCAACATTGTGCCCGTGCCTAAACCTAGAGGGAAGGTGTGAGTTTGCATGGATTACCGGGACTTGAACAAAGCTTGCTTAAAAGATAGCTTTCCTGTGCCATTTATCCACATTATCATTGACAATATTGCGCAATACGACATATACTCCTTTACTGATTGCTTTGCGGGGTATCATCAGATCATGGTTGCTGAGGAAGATCATGAGAAAACTGCTTTCATCACTCCTCGGGGAACTTTTTGCTATAGACGGTTGTCATTCAACCTCATCAATGCCAGAGCTACATATCAACGAGCGATGATGGCTCTTTTCCATGACTTAATGCATAAAGAGATTGAGATCTACATGGATGATATCATTGTCAAGTCCCGGAAGGAGGATGACCATATAGACCATCATAAAAAGTTGTTCAACATGTTGCGTAAGTAAAACTTGAAGTTGAATCCAGCTAAGTGCGCCTTTGGCGTTAAATCAGGCAAGTTGCTAGGATTTCTAGTCAGCCACAAAGGAATAGAACTGGATCCTGCCAAAATCCAAGCCATCACTGAAATGCCCATTCCTCAGACAGAGAAGGAAATACGGGGATTTTTGGAAAGAATCAACTTCATCAGCAGGTTTATCTCTCAACTCACAGCAACCTGTGAACCAATTTTCAAGCTATTAAGGAAGAACTCCTTCATAAAATGGAATGACGAGTGTCAGAAGGCCTTCTTTACAATCAAGAAACAACTAGTCAAAGCTCTTGTCTTAGTGCCACCTAGGGATGATGTTCCCCTGTTCATGTACCTGTCCGTAAGTGACAATGCCATGGGATGCATGCTGGGACAGAAAGACGATAGAGGCCAAGAACGAGCTATCTATTACCTCAGTAAAAGGTTCAGCAGCAGTGAGCACAAGTACACGCTGATCGAAAAGACGTGTTGTGCTTTAGCATGGGCTTCCATGAGGTTACAACATTACCTCCATGGACACACAACCCATCTCATATCCCGCGTGGATCCTCTCAAGTATGTGTTCAACAAACCCATGTTAAATTGTCGGCTGTCCAGATGGAAGTTGATCCTACAACAATTTGACATCGTATATGTGACTCAAAAGTCCATCAAAGGTCAAGGAATCGCGGATCAACTAGCCGCCGCACCTTTAGGGGATTTCAAACCCTTGGAAACATATTTCCCTGATGAAGGAGTAATGACAGTACAACAACACCATCAGTACAATATGCGCCAATCATGGAGGATGTATTTTTATGGAGCTGTTAATATGGAGGGTTCTAGAGCGGTAGCAGTTCTAGTAACTGGTACGGGGGACCAGTATCCCATCGCCGTCAAATTACAGTTTGTCAGCACCAACAATACGGCTAAGTATGAAGGCTGTCTCATGGGGCTAAAACTTGCCCGTTCGATGGGCATCAGACAGTTAACTGTCCTTGGAGATTCAGAGTTGATAATCAGACAATCCACCGGAATCTATCAAACCAAGGAATTAAATTTACTACTTTACCATCGGCTGGTTTTGAAGATGGCTTTGGAGTTCGAAGAAATCTCCTTTCTACACATTCCTCGTAAGAGGAATGACTTTGCGGACGCATTAGCAACTTTGGCCTCCTCGATTCACATATCAGACAAGGAACACTCACCGAGCGTCGCAATTTCCCTGTACAAGGCCCCGGTCTATGGAAATTACGTTGAAGAAGTATCAGATGAGCTACCTCTCATCCAACCGCCTTGGTATCAGCATATCAAGGAATATCTGCGAGATGGATATACACCCACTATGGCGAGCCTGACTGAAAAAAGGTGGATCCATCATTTTGCTATGAATATCTACCTGACTGGAGATGCGCTCTACAAAAGAGATGCAGGACTAGGTCTCCTCAGATGTCTAGACAAAGATCAAGCCCAAAGGCTTATGGATGAAATCCATGGCGGAGTCTGTGGCCCCCATATGAGTGGCTCCCTCCTTGTCAAGAAAGTTCTCAGGACGGGACATTATTGGATATCTCTCAAAGCTGATTGCAACGACCACATCAAAAGATGCTATCAGTGCCAAATTCATGGGAATGCTATACACGCCCCTCAACGGGAACTCCATAATATGAGTTCGCCTTGACCCTTCTCAATGTGGGGAATGGACGTTATCGGGCCCATTGAGCCTAAAGCCAGTAATGGTCGTCGGTTTATCTTTACCATGATCGATTACTTTACCAAGTGTGTAGAAGCAGCCTCCTTCCCCAGGGTCACTAAAGAAGTAATCATTGCTTTCATCAGAAATAATGTCTTTTGTCGATATGGACAACCAGAAGTGATTGTGTCAAACAATGCCAAAAACCTCAAAAACAAAATGCACTACTAGAAAATCAGCCTATAGCGACGGTCGCCGACCGTATCTATAGGCCAAAAGACCGTCGCTAAAAGTTTTAGCGACGGTCGTCGTCCGTCGCCATAGAACCCATCGGTAAAGCCTATAGCGACGGTCTTTTGGCCTATAGCGACGGTCACTGACCCTAGCTATAGGTCATGGCAAAATCATGTATTTGCTCTTTACTAACGGTCGTTGAGAGTTATTGCTACGGTCATGACCGTAGCTATAGATGTCTATAGCGACACTGTGTGACCGTCGCTATTGAGATGTGTTTTATAGAACACTATAGCTACGGTCGATGACCGTCGCTATAGCCTTTTCATATTTAAAAAAAAATTAATTAATAATGTACATTTATTCTACAAACACAAATACAATATAAAATAAAATATAAAAAAATATTAAATACATCATTTAAAATCATTCACATTACAACATTACAACATAATAGTTGAATAATTAATAACTTTTACATAATCATTCACATTACAAAATTAATAACTTTTACAATCTGAACTCGAATATGGTGAACGATGTTCCATTTTTGGAAGTAGCTTTACTGTCTCAGCAAGAAAATCTATCATGTAAACAAGACAAAATAGTAAAAGAGCAACTGAAACCTGAAACAAGAAGAATAACATATTAGAAAAGGTTAGATATCTCATAAGAAATGCAGAAGTTATAGTTTCAACATGCCTCAAATATGTACTTTTCGGGAAGAAAACGTGCCTACAAACAACATCTGCCTAATCACTGCTGCCCTTTTATTGTTATCAAACAATAAAAGACATGTTATGCAGAAAAGAGACCTGTCATACAACTAATCACTGCTTCCCTTTTATTGTTATCAAACAACATCTGCCTACAAAAGGAAAATACTATTGATTCATAATAAATTCTAGCCATAATTTAACAGTCACATGGCTGGAAATCTTACCATATAAGCAACTGAAATACAGATTGTCTAGAAACAACTATGTAACGCAATATGTTAGATAACAGAAATAAAAAGGGAGGTCACATGTAATATGTATTACTTTTTATATTGTCTACAAACAGCTATGTAACGTAATATGTTAGATCCTCGCAAGAGACCAAGCAATTTTGTTCTCAAATTCTGATCCAAGCAAGAGACCAAGTACTTATTCAGGACACAAAAATGAAGACATAAAATAGACAAATATTCATTGATATGAATCTAACGCACGATTTAAACAACAATAATATATAAACTGTTGTTCAAACTATGTTTGGGCAACATATTTTGAATTGAACAACGATTGCATCTGTTAACAATATTCATTTTGCAAGTGTCCAAGATAAGATGAAAGTTTCAAAATTAGACATTATGTCAAAGGAATACCCTTAGCTTCAAATAGAAAAAGCCTTATCATCTTGGTCCAACTTATTCTGAATTACTCCAGGGGTTATCTCAATATCTAAACTAAAACTCCTGCCAAAGATGACATTTTTGAATGCACTTTTGAAAGGGAGAGCCTCAGAACCAGCCTGCACTTAAGTAAGACAATAGTTTTCAGGTTAAGTTATAAATGTAAATATAAAGCATTGCAACATGCATTTACAAATTATAGCACCAATACCCCCACAATTCCGACACATAGGCTTTTCGTTTCCCTCCAAAGCAACTGCCTTAGGTTCAAACATAGAAATGCCAGAAGTTTTAATTAAAGCTAAAGGTGAACCTAAAAAGGTTAAACACAACCTTCTTGATGTCAATACTTGAGATCCCTATTGAGATGATTTACAATTTTGTAAATTAGAAGTAGAAAATTGAGAAAATCCAAACTTAGGAATACATTAATAAACTAAATAAACTAATAATTAGGGATCTTTTAGCTAAATAAACTAAATAAACTATTAGCATAATTCATTAATAATTAGTAGGATAATTCATTAATAATTAGGAATACATTTCTAATTTCTGAAGGCACATGAACAAAAACCTAAACTTCGTGAGCTGCAATTTCTGAAGGCATGTGAACAAAAACCTTCTGGCTTTTCTGAGTAGAATTCTGTGACCATGAACAAGAATAAGCAAGTCAAAGATCCACGTATGAAAAACTTAAATGTTCAAAGGTGAGCACAAACTTTCTGATCTATTAACCTCTTGTTAATATTGAAAGAGTAACTAGATAGTACAATAGTGCTCAATAGTAACTGGATAAATATATTTTACAAGAAAAATGAGATAGTACAATAGTGAAGCACCCAAAAACCAGTAGGACACACTATAAGCAGAAAGAGCAACTATAAGTTACCTGTGCCGTGGCTGGAAGATTTTTCAGCTGTGAATCCACTTCAGAGAGAGCTGACTTGAACATCTCAATGTCCAACTCTTTTTCTGCCTGCAAACTCTTCAACAAATGAACAAAATTATTCAACTGAATAATTTTTTGTTCAAGATTATTCATTGATTAAAGAGGAAACGAAGTTTAAACCTAAAAAGGATGCAGACATATAAGACATCAAAGCCCCAAATTCCAATATATAGGACACAGACAAACAAAACAAGTAGATGATGAGATATACAACTATTAATTTTTTGATGAGATTTCCCAATGTAGGTTTCAACACCAGATTTCACATCAGAACCCAGTGATCGTATGACATGTTCTAGTTAAAAATTAAATTCTATGTACAGGGGCCAATAACAACATAAAACTAAAAGTACTATGAAGAATTCACATGATTCAGAACTGTTAGGAATTTTCTCTACAAGTCAAATGTTTAAATAGAGTGTGGAGGTAAAAGTACAAGTTTAACAGCAGAGCCAGAGACAATACAAGATCAGCCATTTATTTTTTTTCTGTGAAAGTTCCAATATCAATATCAAACAATAATACTGCCACACATTGGCCAATATAAATAGTTGGGAACTTAGGCTTTCTGATATTTGTGGTGTTGATTTGGGGAAAACTAAAAAATACCCAGTTATACATGCAACCACAATCTAAATATGAAGTTTGAATAACATTCTCTTTCAAAAGATGAATACACACAATATATTGACAAAACTTATGAGGGAAGAAAAACCAACCATTATGGCACAACCGAATCAATTCATAATCGTAGTAGAATCGATCTTTGTATAAGAATCGTACGAATTACAGCTGAATCGCATGTAGTGAGCGATAGATCGATACTCCACTGATACAGAAATACGGGTAAAAAAAAGCCCAAATAAAAAAATTATTACCTGTTTACCCCCATCGCGCTCGATTCCTATAGCCAACAATCGCGAATTCAAAATGGGTTTCAAACCCATTTTCAGATCATTAAAAATACTTTCAAATTAGTCCAAGAAACTTCAATCAACTTCTTTGATTAGCCCCAAACGTGAGTTACATTTGAGACCTATAGCTTCCATCATAATCTTAACTTTGGCTTTCTGATATTTGTGGTGTTGATTTGGGGAAAACTAAAAAATACCCAGTTATATATGCAACCACAATCTAAATATGAAGTTTGATTAACATTCTCTTTCAAAAGATGAATACAGACAATATATTGACAAAACTTATGAGGGAAGAAAAACCAACCATTATGGCACAACCGAATCAATTCATAATCGTAGTAGAATCGATCTTTGTATAAGAATCGTACGAATCACAGCTGAATCGCATGTAGTGAGCGATATATTGATACTCCACTGATACAGAAATACGGGTAAAAAAAAGCCCAAATAAAAAAATTATTACCTGTTTACCCCCATCGCGCTCGATTCCTATAGCCAACAATCGCGAATTCAAAATGGGTTTCAAACCCATTTTCAGATCATTAAAAATACTTTCAACTTAGTCCAAGAAACTTCAATCAACTTCTTTGATTAGCCCCAAACGTGAGTTACGTGTGAGACCTATAGCTTCCATCATAATCTTCGACTCTCTATCAGTGTCAATCATCATCGGCGACTCTATAGCTTCAATCGGAGTTGTTACGTGTTTCGTTTTGAATCCATGTCCAACTAAAGTCATACAGGATCGCCACCGTCGCATATCCTAAACCCTTGTTTGCTCCAGTCACAATCGCCAACATCTCCTTGGACCACCATCTGCACCAAAACGCTAAGTACTACTGCACCGTTCGTCTGTAACGAGAGAGAGAGAGAGTGAAGATACTGAAATGATTTGGGGGAAAGTAGGAGGTTTTTATCTTTAAAAACCTCTATACCGACGGTTTCGTGCCGACTGTCACTATTGATACGCTATAGCGATGGTTTCGTGCCGACCATTGCTATAGCTCGTCGCTATATGTCAAATTTCTAGTAGTGATGATGAAAGAATTATGCAGTAAATTCTACATCAAACATCTTAACTCTGTCATCTATCATCCAAAGATGAACGGTGCTGTTGAAGCGGCTAACAAAAATATCAAGAAGATTATGCAAAAGATGTCCGCCAACCACAAAGATTGGCCTGACCTATTACCTCTTACTTTGTTAGCCTATAGAACCTCCACGCGCACTTCAACTGGGGCAACCCCCTATGCTTTAACCTATGGGATGGAGGTAGTGCTCCTCATAGAAGTTGAGATGGAATCTCTCAGAGTATTGATCGACGCTCAGCTGGATGAAGACCAATGGGTACAGTACAGGTATCACCAATTGTCTCTAATAGACGAAAGGCGAACCGCGGCTATCTTCCATGGTCAGTTATATCAGCAAAGGATCGTCAGATCCTACAACAAAAAAGTCCAACTATGGAAGTTTAAACAACATGACTTAGTTTTAAAGAAGATTCTTGACAACCAAGATCAGGCTAGAAAAAATTCGCTCCTAACTGGGAAGGACCGTTTATTGTCAAGGAAGTATTGACAGAGGGCGCTCTCAGATTGTAAGAAATGGACGGCGATGAATTTCCACAACTCACCAACTCGGACGCCGTGAAACGGTATTATGTCTGAAGTAACCAGCAAACACCCTGGTGCATCATCATCAGGTCACCAATCATTCCGGTTCTTTAACCCTTTACCACATACAACTTATCCACACTTTGTCCCTCAGGGAAACATACTCTTCTAGCCAGCAGCCTGGCTTTCTCCTTTGCACTCATAGAATTCAGGTCATCCCACCGCGGATTGAACCTCTTCCGTTTGCAGTTTGGCCACCCATTCTTGGGATCAAACTTTTCACCTGCAATTTATCCTCAACCTAGGATTAAACTTTCTTTTCCCTGCACCCTGACCTGCACATGGGATTACGCTTTTCTTCTCACCCTGAGGGGTGAACTACGTCAACCTGATCTCCTTTTCAATAGGAGTACGTAGGCAACCATTTCATATGGCCCGGTCGCAATAAAACAAAAACAACAAAAACATTTCTACCCTCTTCTCCTCACAAAAATAACCAAAAACATTCCTACATCATGTCGGCCATATACAGCGTTGAACCTTTTACACCAGGTTCGAACTACGCAGACGACCTTATCTCCTCTTCAATAGGAGTACGTAGGCAGCCATTCATGGTTCGGTCTCACCCCCTACCAAAACACAAACCATTGTCAACGGGTATTGAGATTCTCTTTCAATCCACTACATTTCATTCGGCTTCAGACCAAAGGGATAGAATTACCTGAACTCCTCCCAAATAGGAGATTCGGTGACCATCTAAGCTGCGGTCATACCTCGAAGAGCAACACCAAACCATAAAAGGTGGAATTTATTAGGCTTCTCCTAAATAGAAGTATTGGCGACCATCTGTGGTACAGTCAATCTCAGAGAGGAAAGCCACATTCCTCTCCATTCTCCATTCAAAAACAAATCCCAAGACACCAAAGATGGTAGGGATACATAGATCGATGATTCATTCTAAACTATCCAGAGACCACATTCCTCTCCATTCTCCATTCAAAAACAAATCCCAAGACACCAAAGATGGTAGGGATACATAGATCGATGATTCATTCTAAACTATCCAGAGACAACTAAATGTCCTTCCACCCAGGAGGAATTCAGAATACATCAAGACCACAAGCCCTGAAGCAGCAGGCAAAATATCAAGCAAATAGCAAGGCATATCTAAAAGGGAAGTGATCCAAAAATATATTTCCCTGTCATATATAATGCTGTTTGATATATATACAATGTAAACTGTACATGACAAAATGGCCAAGCTAGTCTGTGCATGTAAATACAAGTTCATCTACGGATCAGGGTACATGCGAGCTAGCAAGACCAACATGGCATCCCTCTCAGATGAAGGAGGTAAAGCTGTAGTCTCCTGGATGAGAATATCCACACGACCTAATAGATCTGTAGCCATCTGCATGATGACTATATGCTCATCAATATAAGCGTTCATCTCTGCGATCGTACCAGTGGTAAGGGACCTCGTTGTAGTACTATCTGTGACAGCTACATCCCGGGCAGATATGGCAATATCCCGCTCAACTACCACTGCGTCTATTGCTGACCTGGCCTCATCACGTTCAGTGACGGCGGCATCTTTACGAGTCAATGCCTCGTCTCTCTCTAATAGGGTGGAGACCCTCACATCAAGAGCAGTCGACATCATAGATCGAATCTGATCTCTCTCAAAGGTCATCAGATGAAGACTCTGCTCTAAGTACTGTACCGAGTGCTGAATCACAAAAGTACTGGTACTAGGAGAATCCAGAAGAAATGCTGGCAACCCAGCAGCAGTATCCTCCTCGATGTAGGTATCAATGTCCTCCATAGGCTCTACATCATATAACTCGCTCTTCGGTACTGCAAATACTGCTGCAGCTGATAAAACCTCCGTCTCCATCCATGCGGAGTACTCTGCGGAATAACCGGGACGACTGGCAGGAAAAGTAGCTAGCTCATGCTGATCCCAGCAAGCGTATACACGAGATCGGTCCTCGGCTGAGAGGTATCGAGAAGCTGAACGCTGACCTGCCGCCTCCTCGAAAGAATAAAAATCTTGGAACTGGTCGAACTGCGACATCACGGCTAATGGGTGATAAGTAGTCACGCCACTCAAGCCATCCAAATGTATGAAATCCATGCCCATAGCATGAGTAATGAAGCTTTATGGTGAGCAAAGCCCCGAGCACAACAATATGCTAAATGGATCTCTGATATCTGCCAAAAATGCGGACTAGGATTGAGCATCTGTACACTCCAATGGTTAAAAGGAGTATAACATAGCCACATCATGGGAAAAGCAATACCCCTGCCATCTAAGGGTACCAACCGATCGCACGTGTGACATAAACCACACATACAGGATGACCGAACTCCCAGTAAACACGCCTGACGGGTAAGTACTGCAGTAGGATGCTGATTGCAGGGTCTCTGCCACGATCATAGGTACAATGGTACGACCCTCCTTGAGAGCTCTCACAACCATGATAACCCCTATATCTATCTCATCCATATACTGCGTCATATACACGTATGACAGTACACATAGCATCAGTACATCAACTCTGGCCAAACGCCAATGATCCTCCGGCACGGTGAAATCCCCAGAATATCGTGAGTAGCTATCCTCCGCGCCAAATCTGTCATACAGAAAACGCTGAGAGATCACGTGGCCAGATGTCAGCTCATCATGCACTACTCCGTGCCTCAATCCTGTGAGAGTCATGAATCGCCTACTCATGTCTCCCAAAGCCATGTGCACGCAGGGTCTGTCTAAGGGCAGCATCGTCAAACGTGTATACTCCTCTAGAGTAGGAGTCAACTCATGGGTGCCAAAACGGAATACCTGCCTATCTGGTAGCCAATGCTCTATCATCCCGTCCATGAATCCTGCAGGAACCTGAAATACCAAAAGGGTCATGGTATGCTGCAGCAACAAATCTACAGTCACCCTGTCTGGTGGCGACATGCTATCGTACCACGATCGCATACCCAATGCCACCATTGACGGTGGGGTATAATCTATACGGCTAACTGTCGAAGAAGACATCTATACAGACCGTGTCAAAAGACCATCTAGGGGTCAATGCCGAATATCTCTGGACATACATACATATGCGTAACATGATACATGCATAACAGATAATGGATGGAAATATGATATAGGGAATGAAAAACGGTGCATACATTCCTAAATATATCATCATCTAATACATCAGCTCTATACATCTACAAATACATTAAAAATGGGGCTCAGATGCCCTACTACTAACAAAGGCCTATTAAAAGATATAATGAGAATGGGGAACATCCACCCAATATCTAACAGAGGCCTATCAAAAGATATAACGAGAATACACATCAGAAGATGACCAGGGTCTCGATGTCCACATCCTCAATCTTGTCCACCTGATGTAACTCCTCCTGAGTCACTGGATCTTTATTGACAGGGATGTCAGGCCTATAAAGAGGAGGATCCGCACCGACAAAACCAAATGGGTCGTCTGAAGGGCCAGCACATGTTCCTGGTCCAACTGTCGGGTTAAACTATCAATCTGGATCAGATGAGTCGGAGCTCGGACACAAGCCACCCAATCCGTCATCATCAATGATCCTGGAACCATGTCCCCTATAAACTGTGTGGCACAGGACTGGGCCCCAATAGTGTGAGGGAACCACCAACGATGGAATATCTCCTGAGTACATGGACCCTCGGATAAATCAAAACCGTCAACTCCCAATAATGGAATATCAGTGATGGGTGACTATGATGCAGGCCAATGACGCCTGACAGGAGGCAAGATTGGTATACGAATCTCCCCTGTGGTGCTCCTAATAGGACGCTCTCCTAAATAGAGCTCCCAGCCTCCATCTGTGAAGAGAAGAAATCTCCGTGTGGAAATCAAATACTCTACTCCAGTAGGGTGTCCATTCTCAAAACCGATGGTCAAATGATCCCTTGAGTATGGAAGCCATGTGACGACGTCAGTCGTTAGCAACTCAAGCTGCATACGGCAGTGAGTGAAGCCCTCAGATACAGGGACCTCTTGCAAAATAGAATGGTGCCATCGTCGTCCTTGTGGATAGGTATCTAAGCCTAACACACTCATGGGATGCAAATATGGAAGCCTCTCATATGCCCAAAACTGCCAACACAATGGCAAAACATCTGCTATCAGTAAACACTCTTAACCTGTGAATGGAAAAAGACAAGAGAAATACTCACCAGCAGAAACGGGTAAAATCCTAGCCTATCCTCGGTCAAACCCTGTGAGCGCAGACGCATGCCCCGGAGGAAATAGGCAAATGTGTAAGAGCCCCAGTCATACTCTCCTATACGGTCCACATCGCGTGTGGCGCTGACCAAAGCGAAAGATACCATGGAAGAGTTATCTGCTATGAAGGAGTCTCGAATGATCATCAGGAACAATCGCTGCAGAACACGATCCCGGATCCTGACATCATCAGGCATAGGCTCACTCAATAGCACACTTAAAACATCTACGCTCAAAGGACCTGAACGGACAGTCCTCCCTTTGAGCGCCTTCGCCGGAACTCCTAATAAGGATCTGATGGCAGTGGGGGTAATGTTCGCCATGCAAGGGACTGGCTCCCCTCCAAACTCTATACATGTGATAAATCGCCAATCCATAGGCATCATCATCACCTCACAATCCAGCAGGTAGAGTGACTGAGTCTGATGAAACTATCGCTCAGACAATGCCCTGAGGTAACCCCAGGGACAACGATGGGGAAGGATGGAGAAAAATGCCCCAAATCCCCACTCATGCACTACTGCTCTATAATCAAGATGAAACGCCTGGTACATGGAGTGGATGCTAAACCAGTTCCCTCGAGGCTGTGTAAAACCTAGAACCTGCATGAAATGCAGATCAACATCAGAACCCTTTAATCCGCATCAACAGGAAAGAAGGAAGATAAAGTCTAACATCATACCTCGTTAGCATGCAAGTACATCGATGGGTGTCTACCTAAATCACCTAAAAACTTTGGGTTCACCACCTGGATGCTCGGAAGCTCCATGCGAGGGATATGTGCAGCATGAACAGGATCCTCAATATCCACCTCCTCGTCCTTGACGTCTGGAACATCTACCTGGACAGGACGTATCACAACCTTCACCAACCGACGAGGCTGTCTGACAGAACGGAGACGAGGCACTTCAGAAGCCTTCCGCCGTACGCCAGAAGCGGTCCTGTAAGAACTGCTCGGCTGATCCGGATCCATTAATGTCTGGACAACAAGTCTACAAATCACCTCAAAAAGGGTGTGGTATTTCCTTACCTGGAGCTTTTTAAAATTCATTTATAACTATATGCATGCATGCATTTTCTTTAACATATAATAGAGTTAAAATGCATGACTACCCAATGCCTACATTTGGAAAAATTTCGCCATAGTCCCCGTTGAAAATAGGACTATCCACATGCACACATTCATGTTTAGGTGGCCATTCAGTAGCACACCTGTCCCAAAGTCATATACATAATATATGCATTAAAAATCAAAATCATCATGCATAAGGCCAACCTCAATGCTAGGAGTATTTTGCCTTTCTACCTTTTGCTCATTCGACGTCAAATAGGATAAAAAATAATAGAAAAAGGTGTCAATTTGACTGTCTCAAAAGTCAAATTTTTTCACATCATTATGTTCAACATGGTTTAATACTAACATTTATGTTGAATATTTTTTATCATGTCATTTGTGCATACATAATCACTACTATGTGTTTAGATGCATTTCATGCAATATCTCACAATCTAACGGACAGAAACTAGAAAAAAATGCATTCATACGTTACCAGGATAGTGTAGAACACTTGTACGGTGACATAATTTATAGAAAGCAGCCCGAACTCAGCAGATCTGAAAAAGGCTCGCAATTTTTTCTAAACGAAGTGAGTTAGAAATGAACTTGCAAAGGAAGACTGCAGGATTTATCATCCACACCTCCAGCTCCTCTATGTGGGTCCCACCCCTCCGGCTCGGTCTAGTTCGAGTTGAAACGGAGTTCTTACGGGCTAGAAAGGTCAAATCTGGAATAAAAATGCCACGCGATTGAGCAAAACAACATACAATCCTGGTCTTCTCGGATGAGACTTTGAACTTATGCATCACTCATTGGTAGTCACCCGAACACGAGGTATACCCTGCCAATGATCCCATTTGTCCCAAATCACATCCGACAATACCTCGTACAGGTCCGATGCCGCCAACTCCGAGTTATTACCCTACGTGAATCCCCGACGGGGGTTACAACGTAGATCCCCGACGAGGGTAACAACGTAGATCCTCGACAGGGGTTACAACGTGAGTCCCCGACGGGGGTTACAACGTGAATCCTTGGTGGGGGTTACAACATGTTCATCCGTTGACAATTCTATCAACGAAGGTCAAGCAGCCTTGACATTCTTTCAGCCGATGGCAGGTAAACCCATCGAAGCGTTGAGAACCATTCGGTAGTTGCGTACGTACTCATGCGTCCCCAGTAGATCCCCGATGGGGGTTACAACGTATATCTCCGGTGGGAGTAGCAACGCATGCTCAGCCGTTGACTCACATATTAACTAAGGTCAAGCAACCTTGACGCCATTTCAGCCGATAGCGTTTAAACCTATCATAGCTATAGAGATGTTTGAGGTTCTCATACCCAGCTTCTCATATTCCCTACCGGATCCCCAATGGGGGTCACAACGCAATGCTCCGTTGATCTACACGTCTGCAAAGGTTAAGCAACCTTGACGATCTCCTCACAGAGTTTCAGCCATTGATTCACACGTCAGCAAAGGTCAATCAACCTTGAAAGTATATCCCACATGATGTTTTAGCCGTTGATTCACACGTCAACGAAGGTCAGGCCTCCCTGACAGCATTTGCTATTGGCAGTAAATCCAACAGAATCGTGACATATTCTGGCGATACTAACCAGGAGAGGTCAACATTATCAAAGAGGATAGATGATGGAATCTGTTATATACATCCTCAAACAAATCAAGCTTTATCCCCATAGATCTCTTACACATAAGAGATACCACTTCAGGATCAAGTCGTTATCAAGAACACATGAATTTGGTGATAAATTCAACATCAACATCCTAACAGTTTCGGCTTGCACATCAGATCTGGTCAGTATTGCCAATCCCCAGTTGACGCAGCAGGGAGCCAGCAATCATCCCCAGCATGTTGGGCCACAACCCCGTACACATGCATCATACATTTGCACCATGTTGCTATCCATAGTACCATATTTATCTTGTTGCGTTTCAAGTGTCTAGGATTCTTTATCCTACCCATACATCACCATGCCTGAGTATGATAAAGAGGGGCATCTGTAGACACTCGAAATTTTCTGTACTACTGTTACTGACATTGTAGGAGGACATATTCGTCTTTTAGGAGAGAACCCTTAAAGACAATCCAAATCCATACCGGATACTACCGGGAATTCAACATCAACCCCAGATCACACTCTAGGAGCAACAGTTCCAACCTCAGATATAACCCCGAGACCTGCAGATACAATACCGGAACACACACCGGAGAAGACCGATTAATCTCAGAAATAATCCCGAGATATCCAGTCTGTGACAACCCGATATTTTCTGTATAAATAAATCTTAAATTTTGCGTATAAATTTTTTTATTTATTTTAAGGATGAGGATTTGTACAAGATTATGTGTATATGTATTTATGTGGTAAATGAAAATATATTTATTACATGAATATTTACAAGTAAATTTATTTTAGAATTATTGATTATTATAAAGTATATTTTTATAATAATTAATTTTAAGATAGAAATGTTTTTATTAATTATTTTCCATAAATATATAATCATATATTATTTAAATAATATATGAAGTGATTTTTTATAGAATAAATATAATAATTATTTTATTATATGAATTTTTGTACAGATTATTAAGTTAAATATTTTACCCTAATTGTTAAGGTTAAATATGAAAGAATAATCAGATATGGAATCCAAACCCTAATTTTGGATTATTGTCAAGGTATTAGAATAATAATATAATATTAATTATATTTTGATTTTTCAGTGCTATGAATGTGTACGGTATGTCCGTATTGATAATGGTTGGTCAATTACGGTGTATTTTGACCAAACCCTAGTAATAATGTTAAACCCTAATTTGAGATCCAAATTAGAAGTGTGAGATTGTTTTATAAGTGTGTTAGATAAATTATGTCGTGTATTAAATGTATTAATTAGGTAAACCCTAATTAAAATTCTGGAAACCCTAATTGCTATAATTAGTAACCCTAATTTGAAATTAGAGTTTGAGATTGTTGGTAAGTATTGATAATGTGATTAATTAGCAAGTATTATGATTATAATTATTAAATTTAGAAACCCTTAGTAATTGGAAACCCTAATTGTAATTTGGTAACCCTAATTATCAAAAGAATAAACCCTAATTGCTAAATTAGCAAAGTCAACAATAATTATATGATCTAAACCCAAATGTCCATTTGTTAGATAATTACAAACTTACTTTAATTAACAAAGTAATTATTTTCAAAATTTTAGAAACTAAAATTTAGTTATTTTATTTAATTTAATTTTTTGTGCAAACCCTAGTTGAAAAATCCTACAATTTGTGCTAAACCTTAGGGTTAAACCCTAAAGGTTTGCATGATTACAATTTTGCCATTAATTGGAAAATTAAAAGACCAAAATACCCATTTTAGCATTAAAGAGGCTAGATTATAAGTTTTGACATTAGGGGAGGTGGTTCACCAAACCAACAACTCCACATGCTCTTTATTTGACAGCAACAAGTAACAACTCAGCTCATTCATGCACCATGATAGCCTATATATAGATTGAGAGAGAGAGAAAAATCCTTTTGTTCACTATATTTTGCACAAAAACTTACTAAACTCTTTCAAGTCCCAAACCTCCGAATTTATCTAGCAATTCAGTCACATAAACAAGCCCCACGTCCATCCCTAACGAATCAGAAGCATAGAAATCAAAATCGATCAAGAAGGTATAAAACCCTACCTTGAATTTCTGTCCAAAATTTGTTGTTAGATGTTGTGTTTAAGTGTTAGAATATATTGTTTATGTTATCTAGAGATGATCTGGGTTGCTAGATGTTAGATCCATAACATCTAGAAGCTCGGATTTGAAGATTTGTTGAATCTGGAAAATTATTTTTTTGTTCTCTGACATCGAATGTCAGAGGCTGTAGATTGTTGTGTGTTTATTATTTTTGTTGTTTAAGTGTTTAATTTTGTAGTCTTGTATGAGATCTTTCATCTAGTACAAGAATTAAAGTCAGATCTGTTGTGGATATGAAGTTATGAACGGTCAAACCTAGTTGACCGATCACAAAAAATTACTTTCTGGGCAGCCCAGAAAATTTCCAGAAATGTCTATGTTGTCTGACAACTTTTTGAAGCTCTTGATCTTGATACTGGTAGTGGTTTATGACATAATGTTAGTTTGATGTTATAGCTGGACATATGGACTACACGTATATGCTGTCATATTACTCAGATCCTTAACTGATTCGTAGATAATAATGGTCAAACGACCGTTGACCGTATGACCTGATGAAGATTCTGGGAAAACCCAGATCTTCAAGACCCGTTTACTGACCCCTTGTTTGACTGGCCATAATCTCTTTGATTCGGTGTTGATATGATGTTCTGATTTTATGTCGTTATACTCTGTCATGTGGTCTACAAGATTGGATCAATAGATTACACAAAACAAGTCCAGGATGTTATAACTTAAAGCTGAAAACTAGCTCCCGCGTCTGTTCTTCATTTTCTTGAAAACCCAGAAAATGAAGAACAGCGTTGTCAGACATTTGGCTAGCTTAGATCTTGCATTGTATTGATGTTATGGCCTAGATAAAAGTTGTATCATGTAGTATTACGTCAATACTACATGATGAATGTCTAACATGATCCAGAAGCTTTATAATCTGTAAGATAATTGTGGTCAAAGGAGGCCACTCGGTAACTGTGTATGAAGATCTGGGTTGTATGAAGAACATGAAGAACACCTATAGCGACGGTTCTGTCGCTATAGGTGGTCTTTAGCGACAGATATTTATATAATTTCCAAAAATTAATAAAAAATAAAAAAAAATAGTTTTTAATTATTAAAAATACAAAATAAATTATTATAAATTATTTTAAATTCTGAAAATTAGTTTTTAATTATTTTAAATCTATTTCATAAATATTTAATATTTTTGGAATATTAAAAGTAATTAATTTATTTAATTATAATATTAAATAAATTATTTAAAAATAATTTTAATTCATGAAAAATCATTTAAAATTATATTATGATATAAAAAAATATTTTAAGTTATTTTTAATAACTTTTAATATTATTTGATAATTTTCATTAATAAATTAATATTAATGATAATTAAGTTATTTATTAAATAAATTAAATAAATGAAGTAAAAAAATGATTTTATTATATTAAAAATTATTTTAAATAATAATAATGTATTTAAAAATATTTTAAGTTATAAAATATAAATTTTAATATTTAAAGGCAAATTTCATTAATTAATTATTATTAATGATATTAAAGTTATTTAATAAATATATTAAATAATTTAGTTTAAAAATGATTTTAATATTATAAAAATCATTTTAAATGAAAATAAAGTGTTTAAAGATATTTAAAGTTATAAACTATAACTTTTAATATTTAAAGGATAATTTCATTAATAATTTAATATTAATAATATATTAATGATATTAAATTTATTTAATAATTATATTAAATAAATAGTTTAAAAATGGTTTTAATTATTTAAAAATCATTTAAAAAGGATATTAATGATTTAAAAATATTTTAAGTTATAATTATTGAATTTTAATATTTGAATAAATAGTTCATTAATATTTAAATATTAATGGTAATTATTTAATAATGATTTTAAATGTTTTGAAAATCATTTAAGGGTATTATAAATACTTTAAAAATATTTTGAGTTATTATACATAACTTTAATATTTTGGCAATGGTTTCATTAATAGTTTAATTTTAATTAAATATTAATGATAATAGAAATGTTTAATATTTAAATCATTTCATAATGATTCTGATATTTCAAAAATTTTGATAAATGATAATAATTATTTAATAATTATTATAAGACCATGAAAAATAGTGCGACTGATGTTTAAATTATTTAAATGGATAATGAACTACGGTTTAGAGTCTTAGACTCGATATTTACCCGATAAAGCTGTCGGTAGACCGACATGTTTCAGAAATTGATCTGGACTTAAATAATTTAATTGAATATGTGTTTATTTGTGATTCAATGGTTATTAAGGTTGTATAACAATGTTATTAGGAAGGTGTTGATGTTTGATTATGAGTCAACGATTGTTGAACATGTGTGATAATGTGAATAAGGAATGTGCTGACTGCAATAGGCAGTGTTATATGTACGTTATGTTGTACTAATCAGTAAAATGATCTGATTAATGATAGGTCGAGATAGAAAAGATAAATCTAAGTTGCGTAAGTGTAAGCAGCGCATCAGGCAAGTATCCTAACTTTGCATTTTCTTTATGCAATGGACAGAAGTGAGAAGTTCAGAATTATTATTATTAATGTACAGATGGTAAAACCTATATTATATATGCCCATTGATTATCAACATGTTAGTATATGATAATTCAGTTATATATATTCTGTTCGTTAATTTCTAGAAATGATTATACAAGTGTCCCCACTTGGATAATCATTGTATTTAATCGCATGTTGATACACCTTTGATATACATATATGTTGAACTATAAATAATTGTTGAACAAGATAAGATCTTTGTTATGAAAACCCGACAGGTATGAACATCCCGATAATGGGAAAATTTTTATGTGCCCAAGGCGGACAGAGTGAACGATAACATCGTTCTTATACATGTAGTATTGATCAATACAGGGTACAATGGGGCTGATCACCCTCCGTGCCCGTAAGTCATGACGGTTTACAGATGAATTTCTGTTCAAACCTTTTCGAAAATGAAAACAATGTTCATAGTATGTCACAGAAACCCATGTATAGTCAATACGTAGTTTCAAAATTTTGAAAAAGGGTTGTTATGATATTATTATTGGTATAGATGACTTCACAACTATTGATTGGTTGTAGAAGGGTATTATAAAGAAGATATTTAAAATCTTTCAGCTTATATATATATATAATACTTGCTGGGCACTCAAATGCTCATCCTTGCTTAATTTAAATGTTTTTCAGCTAAGTGTGAAGAACCAGAAGGCTCATGCCGAAACAAGGGAAATGGAAAGCTAACCAAATAAGATTTATGGTACTGTTTGTAATAGTTTTAGATTATGAAGACTATGATATTTAAATATCTAATATCATGTAATGAATGACTAAAGGTTGCTTACTTGGGAGAAAGACTCTGATGTATATGTAAATTTAAGTTATGTTTTATATTATTAGTATTATTCCGCTCATAGAAATGGTATCGTGAAGTATTTAATTTGGGTTTCAAGTATCCGGGTTCGGGGGCCTCACACAGTCTCAATCCCAACCATGGGAATAGCCACCAACCTTGGTGATAACCCCAAGGAATGCAGTTTCGGAGATAACCCTGAAAATGCTTGTTTTAAATGCCATCATCTTCAATCTCGGCACTCACAAAGAGATACATTGTACCAACCCGACAATAACATCGGGAAGACAGGCACGCCTCAATGATGACAATGAGGACCTTTAATAATTGAAGCAGTCCAATCTCATCGAAGTCTGAGCAACGTCTACTTTATCGGCCCAATTCGGCGATAACACCGGTGAGGGGCAACATCATCATCTCGTCCAACATAATGCCACGTCACGTCTCTATGCAACGATGTCCCACAAGGCTAACCAACCCCGAGTGACTATTGTGCGGGGTAACGGATGAAAGTTGAAGCTTGAAGACCGGAGGGCATCGTCCCATATTTAATGACTTCGTATAAACTCTAATCCCATGCCATCGTACAACTCTCGACAACGGCTGTCCGGAATAGGTCCTGTATACCTCAAACGGATGTCCGGATTGCACTTTTGAAAAACTGAGTGTACATTACAGTGCCTGAGTGCACTTACTTCGAGACGACCCGACCCGATAAACCCGGACCAACCCGACCCACCTCTGGTACACCTGCGGCTCATATTACCTATAAATATAGGGCTTGGGGTGCTAATTTTTAAGAGAAAAAAGACGGGGAAACCCTGCACAATTTGCTCTGCACTCGTCATATAGTTTATTTTCCCACTTTTAAACACATGTGAGCTCATATATAGCCTCTTTTGTACCCGCAAAAGCAAGTGTTTACCCACTCTAAAGATATAGAAGCCTTTTTTATCAGTTAACTGTAAGCCTTCTCACACACTTTAGAGTCTTTCTCTTCATCTTTGCACACACCCTTCTACACGTTGAGAGTCGTGTTGCTTGCTTTTGCCCAGACTTCGATCCGTGGTTTCATTCCAGTCTGTATATATATATATATATATATATATATATATATATATTATATATATATATATATATACATATACTTATATATATATTGACTAATATTATCGAGTTATGCCTCAATTGAGCCTAGACTTCTATCTAGAGCGTTTACTTGCTTTTCTATATATATATATATATATATATATATATATATGAACTGTGTGTCGAACTTTGTTCGATGAGCCTAGACTTTGGTCTGGAGCGTTTATTGCTTTAATATATATATATATATATATATATATATATATGTACATTTATATATATGAACTGTGTGTCGGACTCTGTTCGATGAGCCTGAATTTTATATCCGGTGCGTTTACTCGCTTTTATATATATATATATACTTATATATATGAACTGTGGTCGAACTCTGTTCGATGAGCCTGGATTTTACATCCGGTGCATTTACTGCTTATATATATATATATTTATATATATATATTTTCCGTCTTGCTTGGAGTTTTCTTCGTGGCAGTTGATCGATTTACAGCTTTATTTATGTTTTGTCCCGCCTGGAGTTTCCTCCGTGGCGGTTGATAGCTTTTAACATCTTTATTTACATTTCTGATCCCCCATGGAGGTGCTTCATGGTTGGTGATCTTGTCTGTATATATATATATATATATATATATATATATATTTACAGCTTTTATATATATCTGCTTACTGCTTTCATATAAACTGCAGTATTTTGTGAGCCTAGGAATCATGTGATCACAGATTCATCCCATTGGATCTAGATTCGGTTCCCGTGATGGACGTTTTTCAGCTGTAAGCAGCTTGTAAATTATTCTGCGATGTCTGAATTTTCTCAGATGATTTCCATACCCACGAGGAAGTCGACATTATTTTTGTATATTATTTTCATACGGATGCCTCACATCCGTCAAATAAAATCAATCCAGCCGATCACTTAATAAAAATGGGAGTGTAAAAGGTCTCAATTCCTATTGAGCATCAGGATTTGAAAAACCTCTTTTATAAAACATCACTGCCATATCTTGCTAAAAACTGAATTTTTACATAAATTCAAGCCATGTGTATATAGGTTCGAACGAGGCCTCGCACAACTTCCATATAACAGCACATTGACCCCCCCCCCCCCACACACACACAGATAATAGTTTCTTGAAATAGGGCGGTCACCATAGTAACACGGATGTCGGGGGGGGGGGGGGTACCTAACACCTTCCCCCCGCATAACCAAGTCCCCGGACCCTAAACGAATCTCGGTTTCGCCGACCCGTATATCAGTGTCACATCACTGGGTCAATGTGCAAACCTTTTATCTGTTGTGTTGGTACAACCATTTAAAAAACCAACTGACGACTCTTAACAGTCCAATCGTCGACATTATACATGTCGGCCCTTTTTTACTTATTTTTTCAAACAAATCTCACCTAAAACGAGAGCACCAAAGAACAAGTAACGGAAAGGGACACCCAAAAAACCCGACGTCGACTGTTTCTTCCTATGTTGTTCAAAGAAAGAACAATAACATTTCAATAAACAAAGTGTGTGAGAAACTTTTTACTATTGCTCAAGGATGATCGACAAAATGATAAAAAGAAACTTAAACGAGACAAGGTTTAAACCTTACCAAACCCCAAAACAGGAAGACCCTCGTAGTTAATATAAAACTTCTAATAACCCTGTGTGCTATTAATTTTACATCCTACTTTCACTATGGTCTTTTAATACATTCATTTTCCCCAATTTGAGTCATACTTGGATTATAAATATATTGCTTCTAACATGTCACATCTCTTATGTTATATACTTTCTATGTCCAAATTTAGTTATCCTAATTTGAAAATGAACGTGTATTAAGAAAAAAGAAATTACCAAATTATCTATGTTATCTAGTGTACTATCATCTTTATTTGTTTTAATTAATTTCCCAATTTTTCTTGAAATAATAAAATAGAGGGGAGATAGAGAGAGGAGAAAAAAGAAGTATAGTTGTTGATAAGTGGGTTTTATACCTAAGAATCGGCTTCTAATTCGAGCTTAAACGGTGTTAATTCTTTGTTTTTATGTTTCTTTTTTACTTGTTTAGTGTTGTTTCGTGTTTAGGTTTGGTGGAGTAGTAATTGGACTTCAAGGGTGAAAATATGGCGAAATTTGTCAAGTTCAGGAGCTAAAATGGACAAATAGCAGAATGTATGCCAGCCGGGGCAGACTTTCCATGTATAAAACCCCCGTCGGGGGGGGGGGGGGGCGTGGTGCAAGAGAATTGATAGAAGACAGGCCCGCTGGGGTGGGCTAATTACACAGCAAAACCCCCGCCGAGGCGGAGGTACCGGAAGATAGTGTCCTGCTTGGTTTGAACTGCTGCAACAACTAAAGATTAGTGATGGGCTCGGATTGAAACTTATTTAGGCGAGAAATTAGAGTCAGAATACATGTCTTAGTCATATAATTAACAACAAACAACAAGATTGCAGGATATACATGCAATTAACATCATTGAAGACAGATTTTTTGTGCAAGAGCATTGGAGGAAGACTTTGAAGGAGGTTTCACAATAATTATAGATTGAGGCTAGAGAGAAGGGTGGTTCTGGATTTATTCTTCTTCTTTAGTTTAATATTTATAATTAGGATGATGTTTACTTTATTTAATTTAGTTTTTATTTCATTGACGATGAACTAAATTCTTTATTAGGCTTATAACGGATCTTTGGGTTGAACGATGATTATGTAACTTTGATTTTTAGTTTAATAAGCTATCTTTCAGTTTATCTATAATGATTTGTGCTTGAATTTATAAATTGCTTGATCACCAATTTTATGTGGACTTGTACGGATTCGAGAGAGGAAATACGAGTCTAGAATTAGTAAATATAGCATGTGTTCTTGAATTCTGTGAATGAATGGAATCTTGATAAATGTTAGGGTAGAGATATGCCTAGCATCGCATGTAGTCAGATAGAGAACTTGAACTTAAATCTTCTTTGATTGTAATTCACATAGAGATATAGTGGGTTAGTTAATTAAGGTGTTTAACTTAAATTCTATCTAATTTGTGGATTTGAGTTAATATGGTATTAGTGCATCGAGAGGTGGCTAGTTCTGCTTGAGTGTTCTTGATTAATAAATTGGGATACTGAATTCAACTGGAATAAGGTGTAATAATCAGAGTGATGCTTAGAGTGAAGTTGTAAGCCTAATTCTGAAATATTTATTTGAAATTTTAGTTTATAGGGTTTGTCTATTGTTTGGTTTTCTTAGTATTTTTACTATTTTTAGTTATAATTCTTAATTTGGATAGTTTAATAAAATTTGGATTAATAGGAAATTGGTAATTGTGAGGGTTAATTTCTTGCTAATCTTTGTGGGAACGATACTTGACATATCACTTTATTACTTGTTAAAATAAAGAAAAATTATAGTTCTTCGTTCTTACCATTTGATTCTTAGTGTTCTTAGTCGACGATTGGTTTGATCCATTATTTCCACGTCTTTCTACGTATAATACCCGAGCTCTCACTTCCTCTCATAAATTTTCTAGAGTTTTCTCTCTTAAAATGGTGAATTGGTGAAAAAAGGAAAATAAACGAGCTTGGTATTATAGGAAAACCAAAGTGAGAGCAATTTAGTCTTTTTCCTATTTTTCATGGCTAATTACGCTTATGCCCTTGGCATATTCTTAGAATATGTCATCCTTAACTTTTAAGAATGGAATATGCTTTGGCATATGCTTTATTAATCTTATCACTTAGAATATTGTTGGTCGATTTTGCAACCGATAAGCACGCGCAAGTATACACGGTCAACAAGTAATATAATGATAAGAGAGTTGTCGAATCCACGAGGAATTATCTCTAATGATTAACCAAGTACTAACTTTATATCGCATCAGTCTTATTTAAACAGTTGATTAAAACGATAAATTATGATTACAATTAATCAAAATAACAGAAAAACAAAACATAGATAGATAGATATATAAAGAGCTAAGAACACAATATCCACACACAAGCATTTTGTCAAACACTTGGCGTGCATCACTTTGTTCACATTTCTTAACTCTCTTTATGATCATGGCGGCCACTATGAATTAACAATACATAAATTATGCATAACATAATCAAATGCCCTTATATTTTTGGTCTAAATCGATAATTCATTTTCCAATTTCAAATAGATTACCAAACTAATTACCAATTCCTTAGTAATTAAACATTAAGCACGAAATGTAAAGAACCAATTCGTATGACACCAATCAAAAGGAAAGCAAATTAGAAGTTTAATTCATAAAAAATAAATCAAACTATTCCAAATATTAGGTAATCACTCATGGATAATACCAGTATCAAAGAAAATTTAGAAACTTAATTCAATTCCTTACCTCCATTGGTGTTACAAGTGTTTGTGCACTAGATCCTCAAGCATGAGTTCTAGCCTTTAGAGGAAGAAGAAGGAAAAGGAATGACTTCCCCTTGGTTTCTAGATGAAGCCCACCATTGAAGCACTTCTAATATTGTTGAACAATTATGGCACAAGGCCATGGCCTTCCTTCTCCAAGATCTTCCACCTCCTCTCTCTTTTCTCCCTCTAGGTTGTAAGTTAGAATGAAAGATTAGTTCATTGGGTCATTAGGTTGAGCATTTAACAGCTAAAATCTGTCAAAAAACCATCCCTTGCGCTGCAGCGCCAAATTTTCCTTGAAAAGGGGTGCTTCAGCGCTGCAAAATTGGTTGAGCTACTACTATGTGGCACTGCAGCGCCAGATTTTGCCTTGGTAGGGGCGCTGCAGCGCCTGTTCATTTTCCGCTTCGACGTCTATTGGTAAAATGGCAATTACTTCTTCATAAAAACTTCGATTGAGGCAATTCAAGATGATCTGGAAAGAGGAGAGGGAGATCTACAACTTTCATTCTTTGAGTTCTTTGAAATAATGGCTGGAACAATGCTTAAATTGGACATGAAGTGACTACTATGCAAATGCCAGTTGGTAGTTTCCAAATTTGACACCCATTGGCAAAATGGACATAACGTCTTCATACAAACTCCGATTGAGGCGATTTAAGATTATCCAAAAAGAGGAGATGTTGATCTACAACTTTCATTCTTGGAGTTTGGACAGATAATGGCTGATTCATAGCAAAAATAGGACTTCACGGGACTGCTATGTCAATGGCAAATCGAAAATACGAATTTGGCGATTCCAACCATCGACCCAAATGACATTCCATCCAATTCCTACAAAATAAAGTAAAAGCACATAAAACTAATACAAAAATACATAAAAGCCATATAAAACTACATTACACAATAATACAATAAAAACACATAAAAACGAAACAAACCAGCTTAGGATTTATAAATTATCAAACTCAAAAGTACCTAATTTGTGTATATAAGACACACTCATCAAATATACCCTACATTATCCCCAGCATATTCCTTCTAACACCTTTTACCCTTATACTAGTATTATTTTTCCAATTTAATTGAATTTTACTAATAAAAAATCTCATATTACTAAAATTTTAATTCCTATACTTCCATTAAATTATGGGAGAGGTTTTACCAAACTTCTCCAACAAGTTTCGTCTTTCTATCGCATAACTTTTGTATACAGCTCATTTTATCCTTCGTTAACCTCATAAAATCCGTTACACAGGCAAAAAATTATGTTTTTTGATTTCAAATTTTATTTGAAATTTCTTCTTTTCTCATTATACTGACTTTGGCTTATTCATCGAAAAATTGAAAAAAAAAATGTTTTTACATTTTTGGATGAACAATGATTTTTCGGCTTTTTCTAGAAAAAAAATTATTTTCTCATACGATCCTAAAACTCGTAAATTTCATCACAAAATTTTGTTCCACCACAAAAATTCCACTTTTAACTCATCAAATAGAGCAATATTCATAATATCTTATTTTATTCAATAATATTTCAAAATACTTAATTTTAAACTAAGGATTCCGTCACATTCTTCCCTTTTTATAAGGATTCAGCCTCCGGAATCACCACTTAAAATTACATCAAAACGTAGAGGTCTTTTCTTTACAACCTTTATCAAAAATATTATCTCACTCCTACATATATTTTACGAGTTTTGATTACCACTGCTCTTTCCCTTACTTATACTTCCCCCTTTCGTCTCTTTTTTTATTTAATAGTTCAACGTACTAACTCACTTAGGTTTTATATTACCTATTTTATTTCTTTCCTCAACAAATTCTTATAGGTTGCATTTCATAACCTTTTTTAAACTTGATTATATTTCGAGTAATATCCATTCTTTAAATCATCAACTCCCTTTTATAAGGATCATCATATATCACAATTACCATAAGTTAGTCATCATGTTTAACTATACTCCTAATCATTCGGGATATCACATTCACCCCCTCTTCTAAGAATTTCTTTCTCGAAATTACAACATATTAATCCATGTTCATTCTGTTCACCAAAACTAGATTTTTAATTTAACCTTTTTTCTAATCACATCTCATAACAACCTCCCGTTGAACGGAATAATTAGGAAATAGAAAGATTCCTTTAAAACTTTTCATACCATGTTGAGGGGACCTAAAGACCATGAACTCTTAACTAGGTTTAACGGTATTCCTACCGCAACCATATCTTAAAACATTTTTTACCAGGTATATATACAATCATGAAGAAGGTAAACTACCTCTTTCAGTACGTTAGGTGATCAGGATATCGTATAACAACTATGCGTTAATATGTCCCCCTTTTTTCGGGGTTGTTTACCTCAGACTTAGCACAAGATTCCGCACCAAAATAATTTGGTTTGGCATTAATTCTTAAAGAAGGCTCGATTTTCATGAACATGATTTAACAGTTGTCTAGTTGAATCAAATAGCTTAGACTTATACCAATAATTTGGACATCAATCAAAATATTTGTCTAGTCAATTCAATTGGCATCTACTAATCTTTAAACAGTTTAAAAGACCACAAATCATTTTATAATGTCATGATATCGTACTGCCTTGACATTACATTGACAATTTTGTCATTTTATGATTTTATCATACTACATCATACAATAGTGGGCTGACGATCCTATGATCACATCCAACACTAGGTTAGATTGCATTGATAAGTCCATCATTTATCATCTCTGCACCAAATGTATTAATGATATATAAAATATATTTTGATATTTTCATATCATTTTTGTCTAGCCGAAACAATTAGCATAGCCATATAAATAATAGTTCTTTTAAAACTCATTGGTTCAAAAATCTGATCCAATATTTTTTCAAAAAATGTACATATTAACACAATGTCAATCTAGCATAGCTAGAAGATGTGGAACATCTATTTTTCTTCATCCACTTTAGCTTCCTCCACTTTCTCCACTATGTAACAATTCTATCTTTCTCTAACACCATCAATGCTCAATATACTGAAAATAATTAGTTCTCAGTCTATAACCTTCTTATACACCAATATAGTTCATCAAACTTACCACACCTTATGTGTTCAGGAAATTTTCACAATACTATGAGTTTAGGAACTTGTCCTAGTAATATGTAATCCAAGAATCAATCAAGGATTATCCATACAATTAGGGGCTCAAAATATACCATATGATTATGAGTTATAAACTTACCATAAGCATGAGTTTCAAGAGCTCGTACCTAATCTTAATATCTTCTATCTATCAAATATACCTCTGAGGAAAGAATTACCTCTTCATCATTGGTATATCGATATCACTACACCAATATTTCAATAATTTTCAATGTGAGAAACCAAGTGATTGTTAAACCAAGCACAAAACCCCCGCCCATGCCAAGGTTTGTACAACTTAGTCACCACATGAGTCCTCGATTAAAATTCCAACTAAATTCTAACTTCCTCTTGCTCAACAAGAAAACTCTTAATCCATATCTTATCATTAACAACACTTTTTGAGTTTATCTTATACTATTTCATAGTACATTTCCTATACAACATTCTGCTATAAATTTTCAATCATTCGATTGATAATCTTATCATTTTATGACTTAATCAGATCACGTCATGAACTTTTCCTAATTTTTTAGGTCAGGTGTTCCCTGATCCTTTAACTTTTCACTTTTACTATAGCTCTTCTAGATTCTTCTTCGAATCCTTTTATGCGTATTTTAAACCCTTCATTATAAATTTCTAACTTACTTCTTATTGTTCAAACTCTATCAGAGTTTATCGTATTACTATCTTCCATACTTTCTCTCAGATTATAGCCTAAGGTTTATAACCTATCAGCTCTGATACAAACTGGTAACTCGATTCACATATCAGATAAGGAACACTCACCGAGCGTCGCAATTTCCCTGTACAAGGCCCCGACCTATGGAAATTACGTTGGAGAAGTATCAGATGAGCTACCTCTCATCCAACCGCCTTGGTATCAACATATCAAGGAATATCTGCAAGATGGATATACACCCACTATGGCGAGCCTGACTGAAAAAAGGTGGATCCATCGTTTTGCTATGAATATCTACCTGGCTGGAGATGCGCTCTACAAAAGAGATGCAGGACTAGGTCTCCTCAGATGTCTAGACAAAGATCAAGCCCAAAGGCTTATGGATGAAATCCATGGCGGAGTCTGTGGCCCCCATATGAGTGGCTCCCTCCTTGTCAAGAAAGTTCTCAGGACGGGACATTATTGGATATCTCTCAAAGCTGATTGCAACGACCACATCAAAAGATGCTATCAGTGCCAAATTCATGGGAATGCTATACACGCCCCTCCACGGGAACTCCATAATATGAGTTCGCCTTGACCCTTCTCAATGTGGGGAATGGACGTTATCGGGCCCATTGAGCCTAAAGCCAGTAATGGTCGTCGGTTTATCTTTACCATGATCGACTACTTTACCAAGTGTGTAGAAGCAGCCTCCTTCCCCAGGGTCACTAAAGAAGTAATCATTGCTTTCATCAGAAATAATGTCTTTTGTCGATATGGACAACCAGAGGTGATTGTGTCAGACAATGCCAAAAACCTCAAAAACAAAATGCACTACTAGAAAATCAGCCTATAGCGACGGTCGCCGACCGTATCTATAGGCCAAAAGACCGTCGCTAAAAGTTTTAGCGACGGTCGTCGACCGTCGCCATAGAACCCATCGGTAAAGCCTATAGCGACGGTCTTTTGGCCTATAGCGACGGTCACTGACCCTAGCTATAGGTCATGGCAAAATCATGTATTTGCTCTTTACTAACGGTCGTTGAGAGTTATTGCTACGGTCATGACCGTAGCTATAGATGTCTATAGCGACACTGTGTGACCGTCGCTATTGAGATGTGTTTTATAGAACACTATAGCTACGGTCGATGACCGTCGCTATAGCCTTTTCATATTTAAAAAAAATTAATTAATAATGCACATTTATTCTACAAACACAAATAAAATATAAAATAAAATATAAAAAATATTAAATACATCATTTAAAATCATTCACATTACAACATTACAACATAATAGTTGAATAATTAATAACTTTTACATAATCATTCACATTACAAAATTATTAACTTTTACAATCTGAACTCGAATATGGTGAACGATGTTCCATTTTTGGAAGTAGCTTTACTGTCTCAGCAAGAAAATCTATCATGTAAACAAGACAAAATAGTAAAAGAGCAACTGAAACCTGAAACAAGAAGAATAACATATTAGAAAAGGTTAGATATCTCATAAGAAATGCAGAAGTTATAGTTTCAACATGCCTCAAATATGTACTTTTCGGGAAGAAAACGTGCCTACAAACAACATCTGCCTAATCACTGCTGCCCTTTTATTGTTATCAAACAATAAAAGACATGTTATGCAGAAAAGAGACCTGTCATACAACTAATCACTGCTTCCCTTTTATTGTTATCAAACAACATCTGCCTACAAAAGGAAAATACTATTGATTCATAATAAATTCTAGCCATAATTTAACAGTCACATGGCTGAAATCTTACCTTATAAGCAACTGAAATACAGATTGTCTAGAAACAACTATGTAACGCAATATGTTAGATAACAGAAATAAAAAGGGAGGTCACATGTAATATGTATTACTTTTTATATTGTCTACAAACAGCTATGTAACGTAATATGTTAGATCCTCGCAAGAGACCAAGCAATTTTGTTCTCAAATTCTGATCCAAGCAAGAGACCAAGTACTTATTCAGGACACAAAAATGAAGACATAAAATAGACAAATATTCATTGATATGAATCTAACGCACGGTTCAAACAACAATAATATATAAACTGTTGTTCAAACTATGTTTGGGCAACATATTTTGAATTGAACAACGATTGCATCTGTTAACAATATTCATTTTACAAGTGTCCAAGATAAGATGAAAGTTTCAAAATTAGACATTATGTCAAAGGAATACCCTTAGCTTCAAATAGAAAAAGCCTTATCATCTTGGTCCAACTTATTCTGAATTACTCCAGGGGTTATCTCAATATCTAAACTAAAACTCCTGCCAAAGATGACATTTTTGAATGCACTTCTGAAAGGGAGAGCCTCAGAACCAGCCTGCACTTAAGTAAGACAATAGTTTTCAGGTTAAGTTATAAATGTAAATATAAAGCATTGCAACATGCATTTACAAATTATAGCACCAATACCCCCACAATTCCGACACATAGGCTTTTCGTTTCCCTCCAAAGCAACTGCCTTAGGTTCAGACATAGAAATGCCAGAAGTTTTAATTAAAGCTAAAGGTGAACCTAAAAAGGTTAAACACAACCTTCTTGATGTCAATACTTGAGATCCCTATTGAGATGATTTACAATTTTATAAATTAGAAGTAGAAAATTGAGAAAATCCAAACTTAGGAATACATTAATAAACTAAATAAACTAAATAATTAGGGATCTTTTAGCTAAATAAACTAAATAAACTATTAGCATAATTCATTAATAATTAGTAGGATAATTCATTAATAATTAGGAATACATTTCTAATTTCTGAAGGCACGTGAACAAAAACCTAAACTTCGTGAGCTGCAATTTCTGAAGGCATGTGAACAAAAACCTTCTGGCTTTTCTGAGTAGAATTCTGTGACCATGAACAAGAATAAGCAAGTCAAAGATCCACGTATGAAAAACTTAAATGTTCAAAGGTGAGCACAAACTTTCTGATCTATTAACCTCTTGTTAATATTGAAAGAGTAACTAGATAGTACAATAGTGCTCAATAGTAACTGGATAAATATATTTTACAAGAAAAATGAGATAGTACAATAGTGAAGCACCCAAAAACCAGTAGGACACACTATAAGCAGAAAGAGCAACTATAAGTTACCTGTGCCGTGGCTGGAAGATTTTTCAGCTGTGAATCCACTTCAGAGAGAGCTGACTTGAACATCTCAATGTCCAACTCTTTTTCTGCCTGCAAACTCTTCAACAAATGAACAAAATTATTCAACTGAATAATTTTTTGTTCAAGATTATTCATTGATTAAAGAGGAAACGAAGTTTAAACCTAAAAAGGATGCAGACATATAAGACATCAAAGCCCCAAATTCCAATATATAGGACACAGACAAACAAAACAAGTAGATGATGAGATATACAACTATTAATTTTTTGATGAGATTTCCCAATGTAGGTTTCAACACCAGATTTCACATCAGAACCCAGTGATCGTATGACATGTTCTAGTTAAAAATTAAATTCTATGTACAGGGGCCAATAACAACATAAAACTAAAAGTACTATGAAGAATTCACATGATTCAGAACTGTTAGGAATTTTCTCTACAAGTCAAATGTTTAAATAGAGTGTGGAGGTAAAAGTACAAGTTTAACAGCAGAGCCAGAGACAATACAAGATCAGCAATTTTTTTTTTTCTGTGAAAGTTCCAATATCAATATCAAACAATAATACTGCCACACATTGGCCAATATAAATAGTTGGGAACTTAGGCTTTCTGATATTTGTGGTGTTGATTTGGGGAAAACTAAAAAATACCCAGTTATACATGCAACCACAATCTAAATATGAAGTTTGATTAACATTCTCTTTCAAAAGATGAATGCAGACAATATATTGACAAAACTTATGAGGGAAGAAAAACCAACCATTATGGCACAACCGAATCAATTCATAATCGTAGTAGAATCGATCTTTGTATAAGAATCGTACGAATCACAGCTGAATCGCATGTAGTGAGCGATAGATCGATACTCCACTGATACAGAAATACGGGTAAAAAAAAAGCCCAAATAAAAAAATTATTACCTATTTACCCCCATCGCGCTCGATTCCTATAGCCAACAATCGCGAATTCAAAATGGGTTTCAAACCCATTTTTAGATCATTAAAAATACTTTCAAATTAGTCCAAGAAACTTCAATCAACTTCTTTGATTAGCCCCAAACGTGAGTTACGTGTGAGACCTATAGCTTCCATCATAATCTTCGACTCTCTATCAGTGTCAATCATCATCGGCGACTCTATAGCTTCAATCAAAGTTGTTACGTGTTTCGTTTTGAATCCATGTCCAACTAAAGTCATACAGGATCACCACCGTCGCATATCCTAAACCCTTGTTTGCTCCAGTCACAATCGCCAACGTCTCCTTGGACCACCATCTGCACCAAAACCCTAAGTACTACTGCACCGTTCGTCTGTAACGAGAGAGAGAGAGAGTGAAGATACTGAAATGATTTGGGGGAAAGTAGGAGGTTTTTATCTTTAAAAACCTCTATACCAACGGTTTCGTGCCGACTGTCACTATTGATACGCTATAGCGACGGTTTCGTGCCGACCATTGCTATAGCTCGTCGCTATATGTCAAATTTCTAGTAGTGATGATGGAAGAATTATGCAGTAAATTCTACATCAAACATCTTAACTCTGTCATCTATCATCCGAAGATGAACGGTGTTGTTGAAGCGGCTAACAAAAATATCAAGAAGATTATGCAAAAGATGTCCGCCAACCACAAAGATTGGCCTGACCTATTACCTCTTACTTTGTTAGCCTATAGAACCTCCACGCGCACTTCAACTGGGGCAACCCCCTATGCTTTAACCTATGGGATGGAGGTAGTGCTCCTCATAGAAGTTAAGATGGAATCTCTCAGAGTATTGATCGACGTTCAGCTGGATGAAGACCAATGGGTACAGTACAGGTATCATCAATTGTCTCTAATAGACGAAAGGCGAACCGCGGCTATCTTCCATGGTCAGTTATATCAGCAAAGGATCGTCAGATCCTACAACAAAAAAGTCCAAATATGGAAGTTTAAACAACATGACTTAGTTTTAAAGAAGATTCTTGACAACCAAGATCAGGTTAGAAAAAATTCGCTCCTAACTGGGAAGGACCGTTTATTGTCAAGGAAGTATTGACAGAGGGCGCTCTCAGATTGCAAGAAATGGACGGCGATGAATTTCCACAACTCATCAACTCGGACGCCGTGAAACGGTATTATGTCTGAAGTAACCAGCAAACACCCTGGTGCATCATCATCAGGTCACCAGTCATTCCGGTTCTTTAACCCTTTACCACATACAACTTATCTACACTTTGTCCCTCAGGGAAACGTACTCTTCTAGCCAGCAGCCTGGCTTTCTCCTTTGCACTCATAGAATTCAGGTCATCCCACCGCGGATTGAACCTCTTCCGTTTGTAGTTTGGCCACCCATTCTTGGGATCAAACTTTTCACCTGCAATTTATCCTCAACCTAGGATTAAACTTTATTTTCCCTGCACCCTGACCTGCACATGGGATTACGCTTTTCTTCTCACCCTGAGGGGTGAACTACGTCAACCTGATCTCCTTTTCAATAGGAGTACGTAGGCAACCATTTCATATGGCCCGGTCGCAATAAAACAAAAACAACAAAAACATTTCTACCCTCTTCTCCTCACAAAAATAACCAAAAACATTCCTACATCATGTCGGCCATATACAGCGTTGAACCTTTTACACCAGGTTCGAACTACGCAGACGACCTTATCTCCTCTTCAATAGGAGTACGTAGGCAGCCATTCATGGTTCGGTCTCACCCCCTACCAAAACACAAACCATTGTCAACGGGTATTGAGATTATCTTTCAATCCACTACATTTCATTCGGCTTCAGACCAAAGGGATAGAATTACCTGAACTCCTCCCAAATAGGAGATTCGGTGACCATCTAAGCTGTGGTCATACCTCGAAGAGCAACACCAAACCATAAAAGGTGGAATTAACTAGGCTTCTCCTAATTAGAAGTATTGGCGACCATCTGTGGTACAGTCAATCTCAGAGAGGAAAGCCACATTCCTCTCCATTCTCCATTCAAAAACAAATCCCAAGACACCAAAGATGGTAGGGATACATAGATCGATGATTCATTCTAAACTATCCAGAGACCACATTCCTCTCCATTCTCCATTCAAAAACAAATCCCAAGACACCAAAGATGGTAGGGATACATAGATCGATGATTCATTCTAAACTATCCAGAGACAACTAAATGTCCTTCCACCCAGGAGGAATTCAGAATACATCAAGACCACAAGCCCTGAAGCAGCAGGCAAAATATCAAGCAAATAGCAAGGCATATCTAAAAGGGAAGTGATCCAAAAATATATTTCCCTGTCATATATAATGCTGTTTGATATATATACAATGTAAACTGTACATGACAAAATGGCCAAGCTAGTCTGTGCATGTAAATACAAGTTCATCTACGGATCAGGGTACATGCGAGCTAGCAAGACCAACATGGCATCCCTCTCAGATGAAGGAGGTAAAGCTGTAGTCTCCTGGATGAGAATATCCACACGACCTAATAGATCTGTAGCCATCTGCATGATGACTATATGCTCATCAATATAAGCGCTCATCTCTGCGATCGTACCAGTGGTAAGGGACCTCGTTGTAGTACTATCTGTGACAGATACATCCCGGGCAGATATGGCAATATCCCGCTCAACTACCACTGCGTCTATTACTGACCTGGCCTCATCACGTTCAGCGACGGCGGCATCTTTACGAGTCAATGCCTCGTCTCTCTCTAATAGGGTGGAGACCCTCACATCAAGAGCAGTCGACATCATAGATCGAATCTGATCTCTCTCAAAGGTCATCAGATGAAGACTCTGCTCTAAGTACTGTACCGAGTACTGAATCACAAAAGTACTGGTACTAGGAGAATCCAGAAGAAATGCTGGCAACCCAGCAGCAGTATCCTCCTCGATGTAGGTATCAATGTCCTCCATAGGCTCTACATCATATAACTCGCTCTTCGGTACTGCAAATACTGCTGCAGCTGATAAAACCTCCGTCTCCATCCATGTGAAGTACTCTGCGGAATAACCGGGACGACTGGCAGGAAAAGTAGCTAGCTCATGCTGATCCCAGCAAGCGTATACACGAGATCGGTCCTCGGCTGAGAGGTATCGAGAAGCTGAACGCTGACCTGTCGCCTCCTCGAAAGAATAAAAATCTTGGAACTGGTCGAACTGCGACATCACGGCTAATGGGTGATAAGTAGTCACGCCGCTCAAGCCATCCAAATGTAGGAAATCCATGCCCAGAGCATGAGTAATGAAGCTTTATGGTGAGCAAAGCCCCGAGCACAACAATATGCTAAATGGATCTCTGATATCTGCCAAAAATGCGGACTAGGATTGAGCATCTGTACACTCCGATGGTTGAAAGGAGTATAACATAGCCACATCATGGGAAAAGCAATACCCCTGCCATCTAAGGGTACCAACCGATCGCACGTGTGACATAAACCACACATACAGCATGACCGAACTCCCAGTAAACACGCCTGACGGGTAAGTACTGCAGTAGGATGCTGATCGCAGGGTTTCTGCCACGATCATAGGTACAATGGTACGACCCTCCTTGAGAGCTCTCACAGCCATGATAACCCCTATATCTATCTCATCCATATACTGCGTCATATACACGTATGACAGTACACATAGCATCAGTACATCAACTCTGGCCAAACGCCAATGATCCTCCGGCACGGTGAAATCCCCAGAATATCGTGAGTAGCTATCCTCCGCGCCAAATCTGTCATACAGAAAACGCTGAGAGATCACGTGGCCAGATGTCAGCTCATCCTGCACTACTCTGTGCCTCAATCCTGTGAGAGTCATGAATCGCCTACTCATGTCTCCCAAAGCCATGTGCACGCAGGGTCTGTCTAAGGGCAGCATCGTCAAACGTGTATACTCCTCTAGAGTAGGAGTCAACTCATGGGTGCCAAAACAGAATTCCTGCCTATCTGGTAGCCAATGCTCTATCATCCCGTCCATGAATCCTGCAGGAACCTGAAATACCAAAAGGGTCATGGTATGCTGCAGCAACAAATCTACAGTCACCCTGTCTGGTGGCGACATGCTATCGTACCACGATTGCATACCCAATGCCACCATTGACGGTGGGGTATAATCTATACGGCTAACTGTCGAAGAAGACATCTATACAGACCGTGTCATAAGACCATCTAGGGGTCAATGCCGAATATCTCTGGACATACATACATATGCGTAACATGATACATGCATAACAGATAATGGATGGAAATATGATATAGGGAATGAAAAACGGTGCATACATTCCTAAATATATCATCATCTAATACATCAGCTCTATACATCTACAAATACATTAAAAATGGGGCTCAGATGCCCTACTACTAACAAAGGCCTATTAAAAGATATAGCGAGAATGGGGAACATCCACCCAATATCTAACAGAGGCCTATCAAAAGATATAACGAGAATACACATCAGAAGAAGACCAGGGTCTCGATGTCCACATCCTCAATCCTGTCCACCTGATGTAACTCCTCCTGAGTCACTGGATCTTTATTGACAGGGATGTCAGGCCTATAAAGAGGAGGATCCGCACCGACAAAACCAAATGGGTCGTCTGAAGGGCCAGCACCTGAGCTGGAAGGAACAAATGACTCTGCCTTTGTTGGATCTCTGCCCAAATGTCGAATAAATACATGTTCCTGGTCCAACTGTCGGGTCAAACTATCAATCTGGATCAGATGAGTCGGAGCTCGGACACAAGCCACCGAATCCGTCATCATCAATGATCCTGGAACCATGTCCCCTATAAACTGTGTGGCACGGGACTGGGCCCCAATAGTGTGAGGGAACCACCAACGCTGGAATATCTCCTGAGTACATGGACCCTCGGATAAATCAAAACCGTCAACTCCCAACAATGGAATATCTGTGATGGGTGACTATGATGCAGGCCAATGACACCTGATAGGAGGAAAGATTGGTATACGAATCTCCCCTGTGGTGCTCCTAATAGGACGCTCTCCTAAATAGAGCTCCCAACCTCCATCTGTGAAGAGAAGAAATCTCCGTGTGGAAATCAAATACTCTACTCCAGTAGGGTGTCCATTCTCAAAACCAATGGTCAAATGATCCCTTGAGTATGGAAGCCATGTGACGGCGTCTGTCGTTAGCAACTCCAGCTGCATACGGCAGTGAGTGAAGCCCTTAGATACAGGGACCTCTTGCAAAATAGAATGGTGCCATCGTCATCCTTGTGGATAGGTATCTAAGCCTAACACACTCATGGGACGCAAATATGGAAGCCTCTCATATGCCCAAAACTGCCAACACAATGGCAAAACATCTGCTATCAGTAAACACTCTTAACCTGTGAATGGAAAAAGACAAGAGAAATACTCACCAGCAGAAACGGGTAAAATCCTAGCCTATCCTCGGTCAAACCCTGTGAGCGCAGACGCATGCCCCGGAGGAAATAGGCAAATGTGTAAGAGCCCCAATCATACTCTCCTATACGGTCCACATCGCGTGTGGCGCTGACCAAAGCGAAAGATACCATGGAAGAGTTATCTGCTATGAAGGAGTCTCGAATGATCATCAGGAACAATCGCTGCAGAACACGATCCCGGATCCTGACATCATCAGGCATAGGCTCACTCAATAGCACACTTAAAACATCTACGCTCAAAGGACCTGAACGGACAGTCCTCCCTTTGAGCGCCTTCGCCAGAACTCCTAATAAGGATCTGATGGAAGTGGGGGTAATGTTCGCCATGCAAGGGACTGGCTCCCCTCCAAACTCTATACATGTGATAAATCGCCAATCCATAGGCATCATCATCACCTCACAATCCAGCAGGTAGAGTGACTGAGTCTGATGAAACTATCGCTCAGACAATGCCCTGAGGTAACCCCAGGGACAACGATGGGGAAGGATGGAGAAAAATGCCCCAAATCCCCACTCATGCACTACTGCTCTATAATCAAGATGAAACGCCTGGTACATGGAGTGGATGCTAAACCAGTTCCCTCGAGGCTGTGTAAAACCTAGAACCTGCATGAAATGCAGATCAACATCAGAACCCTTTAATCCGCATCAACAGGAAAGAAGGAAGATAAAGTCTAACATCATACCTCGTTAGCATGCAAGTACATCGATGGGTGTCTACCTAAATCACCTAAAAACTTTGGGTTCACCACCTGGATGCTCGGAAGCTCCATGCGAGGGATATGTGCAGCATGAACAGGATCCTCAATATCCACCTCCTCGTCCTTGACGTCTGGAACATCTACCTGGACAGGACGTATCACAACCTCCACCAACCGACGAGGCTGTCTGACAGAACGGAGACGAGGCACTTCAGAAGCCTTCCGCCGTACGCCAGAAGCGGTCCTGTAAGAACTGCTCGGCTGATCCGGATCCATTAATGTCTGGACAACAAGTCTACAAATCACCTCAGAAAGGGTGTGGTATTTCCTTACCTGGAGCTTTTTAAAATTCATTTATAACTATATGCATGCATGCATTTTCTTTAACATATAATAGAGTTAAAATGCATGACTACCCAATGCCTACATTTGGAAAAATTTCGCCATAGTCCCCTTTGAAAATAGGACTATCCACATGCACACATTCATGTTTAGGTGGCCATTCAGTAGCACACCTGTCCCAAAGTCATATACATAATATATGCATTAAAAATCAAAATCATCATGCATAAGGCCAACCTCAATGCTAGGAGTATTTTGCCTTTCTACCTTTTGCTCATTGGACGTCAAATAGGACAAAAAATAATAGAAAAAGGTGTCAATTTGACTGTCTCAAAAGTCAAATTTTTTCACATCATTATGTTCAGCATGGTTTAATACTAACATTTATGTTGAATATTTTTTAGCATGTCATTTGTGCATACATAATCACTACTATGTGTTTAGATGCATTTCATGCAATATCTCACAATCTAACGGACAGAAACTAGAAAAAAATGCATTCATACGTTACCAGGATAGTGTAGAACACTTGTACGGTGACATAATTTATAGAAAGCAGCCCGAACTCAGCAGATCTGAAAAAGGCTCGCGATTTTTTCTAAACGAAGTGAGTTAGAAATGAACTTGCAAAGGCAGACTGCAGGATTTATCATCCACACCTCCAGCTCCTCTATGTGGGTCCCACCCCTCCGGCTCGGTCTAGTTCGAGTTGAAACGGAGTTCTTACGGGCTAGAAAGGTCAAATCTGGAATAAAAATGCCACGCGATTGAGCAAAACAACATACAATCCTGGTCTTCTCGGATGAGACTTTGAACTTGTGCATCACTCATTGGTAGTCACCCGAGCACGAGGTATACCCTGCCAATGATCCCATTTGTCCCAAATCACATCCGACAATACCTCGTACAGGTCCGATGCCGCCAACTCCGAGTCATTACCCTACGTGAATCCCCGACGGGGGTTACAACGTAGATCCCCGACGAGGGTAACAACGTAGATCCTCGACAGGGGTTACAACGTGAGTCCCCGACGGGGGTTACAACGTGAATCCTCGGTGGGGGTTACAACACGTTCATCCGTTGACAATTCTATCAACGAAGGTCAAGCAGCCTTGACATTCTTTCAGCCGATGGCAGGTAAACCCATCGAAGCGTTGAGAACCATTCGGTAGTTGCGTACGTACTCATGCGTCCCCAGTAGATCCCCGATGGGGGTTACAACGTATATCTCCGGTGGGAGTAGTAACGCATGCTCAGCCGTTGACTCACATATTAACTAAGGTCAAGCAACCTTGACGCCATTTCAGCCGATAGCGTTTAAACCTATCAAAGCTATAGAGATGTTTGAGGTTCTCATACCCAGCTTCTCATACCCAGCTTCTCATATTCCCTACCGGATCCCCAATGGGGGTCACAACGCAATGCTCCGTTGATCTACACGTCTGCGAAGGTTAAGCAACCTTGACGATCTCCTCACAGAGTTTCAGCCATTGATTCACACGTCAGCAAAGGTCAATCAACCTTGAAAGTATATCCCACATGATGTTTTAGCCGTTGATTCACACGTCAACGAAGGTCAGGCCTCCCTGACAGCATTTGCTATTGGCAGTAAATTCAACAGAATCGTGACATATTCTGGCGATACTAACCAGGAGAGGTCAACATTATCAAAGAGGATAGATGATGGAATCTGTTATATACATCCTCAAACAAATCAAGCTTTATCCCCATAGATCTCTTACACATAAGAGATACCACTTCAGGATCAAGTCGTTATCAAGAACACATGAATTTGGTGATAAATCCAACATCAACATCCTAACAGTTTCGGCTTGCACATCAGATCTAGTCAGTATTGCCAATCCCCAGTTGACGCAGCAGGGAGCCAGCAATCATCCCCAGCATGTTAGGCCACAACCCCGTACACATGCATCATACATTTGCACCATGTTGTTATCCATAGTACCATATTTATCTTGTTGCGTTTCAAGTGTCTAGGATTCTTTATCCTACCCATACATCACCATGCCTGAGTATGATAAAGAGGGGCATCTGTAGACACTCGAAATTTTCTGTACTACTGTTACTGACATTGTAGGAGGACATATTCGTCTTTTAAGAGAGAACCCTGAAAGACAATCCAAATCCATACCGGATACTACCGGGAATTCAACATCAACCCCAGATCACACTCTGGGAGCAACAGTTCCAACCTCAGATATAACCCCGAGACCTGCAGATACAATACCGGAACACACACCGGAGAAGACCGATTAATCTCAGAAATAATCCCGAGATATCCAGTCTGTGAAAACCCGATATTTTCTGTATAAATAAATCTTAAATTTTGCGTATAAATTTTTTTTTTATTTTAAGGATGAGGATTTGTACAAGATTATGTGTATATGTATTTATGTGGTAAATGAAAATATATTTATTACATGAATATTTACAAGTAAATTTATTTTAGAATTATTGATTATTATAAAGTATATTTTTATAATAATTAAATTTAAGATAGAAATGTTTTTATTAATTATTTTCCATAAATATATAATCATATATTATTTAAATAATATATGAAGTGATTTTTTTTAGAATAAATATAATAATTATTTTATTATATGAATTTTTGTACAGATTATTAAGTTAAATATTTTACCCTAATTGTTAAGGTTAAATATGAAAGAATAATCAGATATGGAATCCAAACCCTAATTTTGGATTATTGTCAAGGTATTAGAATAATAATATAATATTAATTATATTTTGATTTTTCAGTGCTATGAATGTGTACGGTATGTCCGTATTGATAATGGTTGGTCAATTACGGTGTATTTTGACCAAACCCTAGTAATAATGTTAAACCCTAATTTGAGATCCAAAATAGAAGTGTGAGATTGTTTTATAAGTGTGATAGATAAATTATGTCGTGTATTAAATGTATTAATTAGGTAAACCCTAATTAAAATTCTAGAAACCCTAATTGCTATAATTAGTCACCCTAATTTGAAATTAGAGTTTGAGATTGTTGGTAAGTATTGATAATGTGATTAATTAGCAAGTATTATGATTATAATTATTAAATTTAGAAACCCTTAGTAATTGGAAACCCTAATTGTAATTTGGTAACCCTAATTACCAAAAGAATAAACCCTAATTGCTAAATTAGCAAAGTCAACAATAATTATATGATCTAAATCCTAATGTCCATTTGTTAGATAATTACAAACTTACTTTAATTAACAAAGTAATTATTTTCAAAATTTTAGAAACTAAAATTTAGTTATTTTATTTAATTTAATTTTTTGTGCAAACCCTAGTTGAAAAATCCTACAATTTGTGCTAAACCTTAGGGTTAAACCCTAAGGGTTTGTATGATTACAATTTTGCCATTAATTAGAAAATTAAAAGACCAAAATACCCATTTTAGCATTAAAGAGGCTAGATTATAAGTTTTGACATTAGGGGAGGTGGTTCACCAAACCAACAACTCCACATGCTCTTTATTTGACAGCAACAAGCAACAACTCAGCTCATTCATGCACCATGATGGCCTATATATAGATTGAGAGAGAGAGAAAAATCCTTTTGTTCACTATATTTTGCACAAAAACTTACTAAACTCTTTCAAGTCCCAAACCTCCGAAATTATCTAGTAATTCAGTCACATAAACAAGCCCCACGTCCATCCCTAACGAATCAGAAGCATAGAAATCAAAATCGATCAAGAAGGTATAAAACCCTACCTTGAATTTTTGTCCAAAATTTGTTGTTAGATGTTGTGTTTAAGTGTTAGAATATATTGTTTATGTTGTCTAGAGATGATCTGGGTTGCTAGATGTTAGATCCATAACATCTAGAGGCTCGGATTTGAAGATTTGTTGAATCTGGAAAATTATTTTTTTGTTCTCTGACATCGAATGTCAGAGGCTGTAGATTGTTGTGTGTTTATTATTTTTGTTGTTTAAGTGTTTAATTTTGTAGTCTTGTATGAGATCTTTCATCTAGTACAAGAATTAAAGTCAGATCTGTTGTGGATATGAAGTTATGAACGGTCAAACCTAGTTGACCGATCACAAAAAAATTACTTTCTGGGCAGCCCAGAAAATTTCCAAAAATGTCTATGTTGTCTGACAACTTTTTGAAGCTCTTGATCTTGATACTGGTAGTGGTTTATGACATAATGTTAGTTTGATGTTATAGCTGGACATATGGACTACACGTATATGCTGTCATATTACTCAGATCCTTAACTGATTCGTAGATAATAATGGTCAAACGACCGTTGACCGTATGACCTGATGAAGATTCTGGGAAAACCCAGATCTTCAAGACCCGTTTACTGACACCTTGTTTGACTGGCCATAATCTCTTTGATTCGGTGTTGATATGATGTTCTGATTTTATGCCGTTATACTCTGTCATGTGGTATACAAGATTGGATCAATAGATTACACAAAACAAGTCCAGGATGTTATAATTTAAAGCTGAAAACTAGCTCCCGCGTCTGTTCTTCATTTTCTGGAAAACCCAGAAAATGAAGAACAGCGTTGTCAGACATTTGGCTAGCTTAGATCTTGCATTGTATTGATGTTATGGCCTAGATAAAAGTTGTATCATGTAGTATTACATCAATACTACATGATGAATGTCTAACATGATCCAGAAGCTTTATAATCTGTAAGATAATTGTGGTCAAAGGAGGCCACTCGGTAACTGTGTATGAAGATCTGGGTTGTATGAATAACATGAAGAACACCTATAGCGACGGTTCTGTCGCTATAGGTGGTCTTTAGCGACAGATATTTATATAATTTCCGAAAATTAATAAAAAATAAAAAAAAATAGTTTTTAATTATTAAAAAAAATACAAAATAAATTATTATAAATTATTTTAAATTCTGAAAATTAGTTTTTAATTATTTTAAATCTATTTCATAAATATTTAATATTTTTGGAATATTAAAAGTAATTAATTTATTTAATTATAATATTAAATAAATTATTTAAAAATGATTTTAATTCATTAAAAATCATTTAAAATTATATTATGATATAAAAAAATATTTTAAGTTATTTTTAATAACTTTTAATATTATTTGATAATTTTCATTAATAAATTAATATTAATGATAATTAAGTTATTTATTAAATAAATTAAATAAATGAAGTAAAAAAATGATTTTATTATATTAAAAATCATTTTAAATAATAATAAGGTATTTAAAAATATTTTAAGTTATAAAATATAACTTTTAATATTTAAAGGCAAATTTCATTAATTAATTATTATTAATGATATTAAAGTTATTTAATAAATATATTAAATAATTTAGTTTAAAAATGATTTTAATAGTATAAAAATCATTTTAAATGAAAATAAAGTGTTTAAAGATATTTAAAGTTATAAACTATAACTTTTAATATTTAAAGAATAATTTCATTAATAATTTAATATTAATGATATATTAATGATATTAAATTTATTTAATAATTATATTAAATAAATAGTTTAAAAATGGTTTTAATTATTTAAAAATCATTTAAAAAGGATATTAATGATTTAAAAATATTTTAAGTTATAATTATTGACTTTTAATATTTGGATAAATAGTTCATTAATATTTAAATATTAATGGTAATTATTTAATAATGATTTTAAATGTTTTGAAAATCATTTAAGGGTATTATAAATACTTTAAAAATATTTTGAGTTATTATACATAACTTTAATATTTTGGCAATGGTTTCATTAATAGTTTAATTTTAATTAAATATTAATGATAATAGAATTGTTTAATATTTAAATCATTTCATAATGATTCTGATATTTCAAAAATTTTGATAAATGATAATAATTATTTAATAATTATTATAAGACCATGAAAAATAGTGCGACTGATGTTTAAATTATCCAAATGGATAATGAACTACGGTTTAGAGTCTTAGACTCGATATTTACCCGATAAAGCTGTCGGTAGACCGACATATTTCAGAAATTGATCTGGACTTAAATAATTTAATTGAATATGTGTTTATTTGTGATTCAATGGTTATTAAGGTTGTATAATAATGTTATTAGGAAGGTGTTGATGTTTGATTATGAGTCAACGATTGTTGAACATGTGTGATAATGTGAATAAGGAATGTGCTGACTGCAATAGACAGTGTTATATGTACGTTATGTTGTACTAATCAGTAAAATGATCTGATTAATGATAGGTCGAGATAGAAAAGATAAATCTAAGTTGCGTAAGTGTAAGCAGCGCATCAGGCAAGTATCCTAACTTTGCATTTTCTTTATGCAATAGACAGAAGTGAGAAGTTCAGAATTATTATTATTAATGTACAGATGGTAAAACCTATATTATATATGCCCATTGATTATCAACATGTTAGTATATGATAATTCAGTTATATATATTCTGTTCGTTAATTTCTAGAAATGATTATACAAGTGTCCCCACTTGGATAATCATTGTATTTAATCGCATGTTGATACACCTTTGATATACATATATGTTGAACTATAAATAATTGTTGAACAAGATAAGATCTTTGTTATGAAAACCCGACAGGTATGAACATCCCGATAATGGGAAAATTTTTATGTGCCCAAGGCGGACAGAGTGAACGATAACATCGTTCTTATACATATAGTATTGATCAATACAGGGTACAATGGGGCTGATCACCCTCCGTGACCGTAAGTCATGACGGTTTACAGATGAATTTCTGTTCAAACCTTTTCGAAAATGAAAACAATGTTCATAGTATGTCACAGAAACCCATGTATAGTCAATACGTAGTTTCAAAATTTTGAAAAAGGGTTGTTATGATATTATTATTGGTATAGATGACTTCACAACTATTGATTGGTTGTAGAAGGGTATTATAAAGAAGATATTTAAATTCTTTCAGCTTATATATATATATAATACTTGCTGGGCACTCAAATGCTCATCCTTGCTTAATTTAAATGTTTTTCAGCTAAGTGTGAAGAACCAGAAGGCTCATGCCGAAACAAGGGAAATGGAAAGCTAACCAAATAAGATTTGTGGTACTGTTTGTAATAGTTTTAGATTATGAAGACTATGATATTTAAATATCTAATATCATGTAATGAATGACTAAAGGTTGCTTACTTGGGAGAAAGACTCTGATGTATATGTAAATTTAAGTTATGTTTTATATTATTAGTATTATTCCGCTCATAGAAATGGTATTGTGAAGTATTGAATTTGGGTTTCAAGTATCCGGGTTCGGGGGCCTCACACAGTCTCAATCCCAACCATGGGAATAGCCACCAACCTTGGTGATAACCCCAAGGAATGCAGTTTCGGAGATAACCCTGAAAATGCTTGTTTTAAATGCCATCATCTTCAATCTCGGCACTCACAACGAGATACAGTGTACCAACCCGACAATAACATCGGGAAGACAGGCACGCCTCAATGATGACAATGAGGACCTTTAATAATTGAAGCAGTCCAATCTCAGCGAAGTCTGAGCAACGTCTACATTATCGGCCCAATTCGGCGATAACACCGGTGAGGGGCAACATCATTATCTCGTCCAACATAATGCCACGTCACGTCTCTATGCAACGATGTCCCACAAGGCTAACCAACCCCGAGTGACTATTGTGCGGGGTAACGGATGAAAGTTGAAGCTTGAAGACCGGAGGGCATCGTCCCATCTTTAATGGCATCGTATAAACTCTAATCCCATGCCATCGTATAACTCTCGACAACGGCGGTCCGGAATAGGTCCTGTATACCTCAAACGGATGTCCGGATTGCACTTTTGAAAAACTGAGTGGACATTACAGTGCCTGAGTGCACTTACTTCGAGACGACCCGACCCGATAAACCCGGGCCAACCCGACCCACCTCTGGTACACCTGCGGCTCATATTGCCTTCTCACACACTTTAGAGTCTTTCTCTTCATCTTTGCACACACCCTTCTACACGTTGAGAGTCGTGTTGCTTGCTTTTGCCCAGACTTCGATCCGTGGTTTCATTCCAGTCTATATATATATATATATATATATATATTATATATATATACATATATTTATATATATATTGACTAATATTATCGAGTTATGCCTCGATTGAGCCTAGACTTCTATCTAGAGCGTTTACTTGCTTTTCTATATATATATATATATATATATATATATATATATATATATATATGAACTGTGTGTCGAACTTTGTTCGATGAGCCTAGACTTTGGTCTGGAGCGTTTATTGCTTTAATATATATATATATATATATATATATATATATATATATATATGTATATATATATATATATATATGTACATTTATATTTATGAACTGTGTGTCGGACTCTGTTCGATGAGCCTGAATTTTATATCCGGTGCGTTTACTATCTTTTATATATATATACTTATATATATGAACTGTGGTCGAACTCTGCTCGATGAGCCTGGATTTTACATCTGGTGCATTTACTGCTTATATATATATATATATATATATATATTTATATATATATATTTTCCGTCTTGCTTGGAGTTTTCATCGTGGCAGTTGATCGATTTACAGCTTTATTTATGTTTTGTCCCGCCTGGAGTTTCCTCCGTGGCGGTTGATAGCTTTTAACAGCTTTATTTACATTTCTGATCCCCCATGGAGGTGCTTCATGGTTGGTGATCTTGTCTGTATATATATATATATATATTTACAGCTTTTATATATATCTGCTTACTGCTTTCATATAAACTGCAGTATTTTGTGAGCCTAGGAATCATGTGATCACAGATTCATCCCATTGGATCTGGATTCGGTTCCCGTGATGGACGTTTTTCAGCTGTAAGCAGCTTGTAAATTATTCTGCGATGTCTGAATTTTCTCAGATGGTTTCCATACCCACGAGGAAGTCGACATTATTTTTGTATATTATTTTCATACGGATGCCTCACATCCGTCAAATAAAATCAATCCAGCCGATCACTTAATAAAAATGGGAGTGTAAAAGGTCTCAATTCCTATTGAGCATCAGGATTTGAAAAACCTCTTTTATAAAACATCACTGCCATATCTTGCTAAAAACTGAATTTTTACATAAATTCAAGCCATGTGTATATAGGTTCGAACGAGGCCTCGCACAACTTCCATATAACAGCACATTGACCCACACACACACACACACACACACACACAGATAATAGTTTCTTGAAATAAGGCGGTCACCATAGTAACACGGATGTCGGGGGGGTACCTAACACCTTCCCCCCGCATAACCAAGTCCCCGGACCCTAAACGAATCTCGGTTTCGCCGACCCGTATATCAGTGTCACATCACTGGGTCAATGTGCAAACCTTTTATCTGTTGTGTTGGTACAACCATTTAAAAAACCAACTGACGACTCTTAACAGTCCAATCGTCGACATTATACATGTCGGCCCTTTTTTACTTATTTTTTCAAACAAATCTCACCTAAAACGAGAGCACCAAAGAACAAGTAACGGAAAGGGACACCCAAAAAACCCGACGTCGACTGTTTCTTCCTATGTTGTTCAAAGAAAGAACAATAACATTTCAATAAACAAAGTGTGTGAGAAACTTTTTTACTATTGCTCAAGGATGATCGACAAAATGATAAAAAGAAACTTAAACGAGACAAGGTTTAAACCTTACCAAACCCCAAAACAGGAAGACCCTCGTAGTTAATATAAAACTTCTAATAACCCTGTGTGCTATTAATTTTACATCCTACTTTCACTATGGTCTTTTAATACATTCATTTTCCCCAATTTGAGTCATACTTGGATTATAAATATATTGCTTCTAACATGTCACATCTCTTATGTTATATACTTTCTATGTCCAAATTTAGTTATCCTAATTTGAAAATGAACGTGTATTAAGAAAAAAGAAATTACCAAATTATCTATGTTATCTAGTGTACTATCATCTTTATTTGTTTTAATTAATTTCCCAATTTTTCTTGAAATAATAAAATAGAGGGGAGATAGAGAGAGGAGAAAAAAGAAGTATAGTTGTTGATAAGTGGGTTTTATACCTAAGAATCGGCTTCTAATTCGAGCTTAAACGATGTTAATTCTTTGTTTTTATGTTTCGTTTTTACTTGTTTAGTGTTGTTTCGTGTTTAGGTTTGGTGGAGTAGTAATTGGACTTCAAGGGTGAAAATATGGCGAAATTTGTCAAGTTCAGGAGCTAAAATGGACAAATAGCAGAATGTATGCCAGCCGGGGCGGACTTTCCATGTATAAAACCCCCGTCGGGGGGGGGGGTGGTGGTGCAAGAGAATTGATAGAAGACAGGCCCGCTGGGGTGGGCTAATTACACAGCAAAACCCCCGCCGAGGCGGAGGTACCGGAAGATAGTGTCCTGCTTGGTTTGAACTGCTGCAACAACTGAAGATTAGTGATGGGCTCGGATTAAAACTTATTTAAGCGAGAAATTAGAGTCAGAATACATGTCTTAGTCATATAATTAACAACAAACAACAAGATTGCAGGATATACAAGCAATTAACATCATTGAAGACAGATTTTTCGTGCAAGAGCATTGGAGGAAGACTTTGAAGGAGGTTTCACAATAATTATAGATTGAGGCTAGAGAGAAGGGTGGTTCTGGATTTATTCTTCTTCTTTAGTTTAATATTTATAATTGGGATGATGTTTACTTTATTTAATTTAGTTTTTATTTCATTGACGATGAACTAAATTCTTTATTAGGCTTATAACGGATCTTTGGGTTGAACGATGATTATGTAACTTTGATTTTTAGTTTAATAAGCTATCTTTCAGTTTATCTATAATGATTTGTGCTTGAATTTATAAATTGCTTGATCACCAATTTTATGTGGACTTGTACGGATTCGAGAGAGGAAATACGAGTCTAGAATTAGTAAATATAGCATGTGTTCTTGAATTCTGTGAATGAATGGAATCTTGATAAATGTTAGGGTAGAGATATGCCTAGCATCGCATGTAATCAGATAGAGAACTTGAACTTAAATCTTCTTTGATTGTAATTCACATAGAGATATAGTGGGTTAGTTAATTAAGGTGTTTAACTTAATTCTATCTAATTTGTGGATTTGAGTTAATATGGTATTAGTGCATCGAGAGGTGGCTAGTTCTGCTTGAGTGTTCTTGATTAATAAATTGGGATACTGAATTCAACTGGAATAAGGTGTAATAATCAGAGTGAAGTTGTAAGCCTAATTCTGAAATATCTATTTGAAATTTTAGTTTATAGGGTTTGTCTATTGTTTGGTTTTCTTAGTATTTTTACTATTTTTAGTTATAATTCTTAATTTGGATAGTTTAATAAAATTTGGATTAATAGGAAATTGGTAATTGTGAGGGTTAATTTCTTGCTAATCTTTGTGGGAACGATACTTGACATATCACTTTATTACTTGTTAAAATAAAGAAAAATTATAGTTCTTCGTTCTTACCATTTGATTCTTAGTGTTCTTAGTCGACGATTGGTTTGATCCATTATTTCCACGTCTTTCTACGTATAATACCCGAGCTCTCACTTCCTCTCATAAATTTTCTAGAGTTTTCTCTCTTAAAATGGTGAATTGGTGAAAAAAGGAAAATAAACGAGCTTGGTATTATAGGAAAACCAAAGTGAGAGCAATTTAGTCTTTTTCCTATTTTTCATGGCTAATTACGCTTATGCCCTTGGCATATTCTTAGAATATGTCATCCTTAACTTTTAAGAATGGAATATGCTTTGGCATATGCTTTATTAATCTTATCACTTAGAATATTGTTGGTCGATTTTGCAACCGATAAGCACGCGCAAGTATACACGGTCAACAAGTAATATAATGATAAGAGAGTTGTCGAATCCACGAGGAATTATCTCTAATGATTAACCAAGTACTAACTTTATATCGCATCAGTCTTATTTAAACAGTTGATTAAAACGATAAATTATGATTACAATTAATCAAAATAACAGAAAAACAAAACATAGATAGATAGATATATAAAGAGCTAAGAACACAATATCCACACACAAGCATTTTGTCAAAAACTTGGCGTGCATCACTTTGTTCACATCTCTTAACTCTCTTTATGATCATGGCGGCCACTATGAATTAACAATACAAAAATTATGCATAACATAATCAAATGCCCTTATATTTTTGGTCTAAATCGATAATTCATTTTCCAATTTCAAATAGATTACCAAACTAATTACCAATTCCTTAGTAATTAAACATTAAGCACGAAATGTAAAGAACCAATTCGTATGACACCAATCAAAAGGAAAGCAAATTAGAAGTTTAATTCATAAAAAATAAATCAAACTATTCCAAATATTAGGTAATCACTCATGGATAATACCAGTATCAAAGAAAATTTAGAAACTTAATTCAATTCCTTACCTCCATTGGTGTTACAAGTGTTTGTGCACTAGATCCTCAAGCATGAGTTCTAGCCTTTCGAGGAAGAAGAAGGAAAAGGAATGACTTCCCCTTGGTTTCTAGATGAAGCCCACCATTGAAGCACTTCCAATATTGTTGAACAATTATGGCACAAGGCCATGGCCTTCCTTCTCCAAGATCTTCCACCTCCTCTCTCTGTTCTCCCTCTAGGTTGTAAGTTAGAATGAAAGATTAGTTCATTGGGTCATTAGGTTGAGCATTTAACAGCTAAAATCTGTCAAAAATCCATGCCTTGCGCTGCAGCGCCAAATTTGCCTTGAAAAGGGGTGCTGCAGCGCTGCAAAATTGGTTGAGCTACTACTATGTGGCACTGCAGCGCCAGATTTTGCCTTGGTAGGGGCGCTGCAGCGCCTGTTCATTTTCCGCTTCGACGTCTATTGGTAAAATGGCAATTACTTCTTCATAAAAACTTCGATTGAGGCAATTCAAGATGATCTGGAAAGAGGAGAGGGAGATCTACAACTTTCATTCTTTGAGTTCTTTGAAATAATGGCTGGAACAATGCTTAAATTGGACATGAAGTGACTACTATGCAAATGACAGTTGGTAGTTTCCAAATTTGACACCCATTGGCAAAATGGACATAACGTCTTTATACAAACTCCGATTGAGGCGATTTAAGATTATCCAAAAAGAGGAGATGTTGATCTACAACTTTCATTCTTGGAGTTTGGACAGATAATGGCTGATTCATAGCAAAAATAGGACTTCACGGGACTGCTATGTCAATGGCAAATCGAAAATACGAATTTGGCGATTCCAACCATCGACCCAAATGACATTCCATCCAATTCCTACAAAATAAAGTAAAAGCACATAAAACTAATACAAAAATACATAAAAGCCATATAAAACTACATTACACAATAATACAATAAAAACACATAAAAACGAAACAAACCAGCTTAGGATTTATAAATTATCAAACTCAAAAGTACCTAATTTGTGTATATAAGACACACTCATCAAATATACCCTACATTATCCCCAGCATATTCCTTCTAACACCTTTTACCCTTATACTAGTATTATTTTTCCAATTTAATTGAATTTTACTAATAAAAAATCTCATATTACTAAAATTTTAATTCCTAGACTTCCATTAAATTATGGGAGAGGTTTTACCAAACTTCTCCAACAAGTTTCGTCTTTCTATCGCATAACTTTTGTATACAGCTCATTTTATCCTTCGTTAACCTCATAAAATCCGTTACACAGGCAAAAAATTATGTTTTTTGATTTCAAATTTTATTTGAAATTTCTTCTTTTCTCATTATACTGACTTTGGCTTATTCATCGAAAAATTGAAAAAAAATGTTTTTACATTTTTGGATGAACAATGATTTTTTGGCTTTTTCTAGAAAAAAAATTATTTTCTCATACGATCCTAAAACTCGTAAATTTCATCACAAAATTTTGTTCCACCACAAAAATTCCACTTTTAACTCATCAAATAGAGCAATATTCAAAAAATCTTATTTTATTCAATAATATTTCAAAATACTTAATTTTAAACTAAGGATTCCGTCACATTCTTCCCTTTTTATAAGGATTCAGCCTCCGGAATCACCACTTAAAATTACATCAAAACGTAGAGGTCTTTTCTTTACAACCTTTATCAAAAATATTATCTCACTCCTACATATATTTTACGAGTTTTGATTACCACTGCTCTTTCCCTTACTTATACTTCCCCCTTTCGTCTCTTTTTTTATTTAATAGTTCAACGTACTAACTCACTTAGGTTTTATATTACCTATTTTATTTATTTCCTCAACAAATTCTTATAGGTTGCATTTCATAACCTTTTTTAAACTTGATTATATTTCGAGTAATATCCATTCTTTAAATCATCAACTCCCTTTTATAAGGATCATCATATATCACAATTACCATAAGTTAGTCATCATGTTTAACTATACTCCTAATCATTCGGGATATCACATTCACCCCTCTTCTAAGAATTTCTTTCTCGAAATTACAACATATTAATCCATGTTCATTCTGTTCACCAAAACTAGATTTTTAATTTAATCTTTTTTCTAATCACATCTCATAACAACCTCCCGTTGAACGGAATAATTAGGAAATAGAAAGATTCCTTTAAAACTTTTCATACCATGTTGAGGGGACCTAAAGACCATGAACTCTTAACTAGGTTTAACGGTATTCCTACCGCAACCATATCTTAAAACATTTTTTACCAGGTATATATACAATCATGAAGAAGGTAAACTACCTCTTTCAGTACGTTAGGTGATCAGGATATCGTATAACAACTATGCGTTAATATGTCTCCCTTTTTTCGGGGTTGTTTACCTCAGACTTAGCACAAGATTCCGCACCAAAATAATTTGGTTTGGCATTAATTCTTAAAGAAGGCTCGATTTTCATGAACATGATTTAACAGTTGTCTAGTTGAATCAAATAGCTTAGACTTATACCAATAATTTGGACATCAATCAAAATATTTGTCTAGTCAATTCAATTGGCATCTACTAATCTTTAAACAGTTTAAAAGACCACAAATCATTTTATAATGTCATGATATCGTACTGCCTTGACATTACATTGACAATTTTGTCATTTTATGATTTTATCATACTACATCATACAATAGTGGGCTGACGATCCTATGATCACATCCAACAATAGGTTAGATTGCATTGATAAGTCCATCATTTATCATCTCTGCACCAAATGTATTAATGATATATAAAATATATTTTGATATTTTCATATCATTTTTGTCTAGCCGAAACAATTAGCATAGCCATATAAATAATAGTTCTTTTAAAACTCATTGGTTCAAAAATCTGATCCAATATTTTTTCAAAAAATGTACATATTAACACAATGTCAATCTAGCATAGCTAGAAGATTTGGAACATCTATTTTTCTTCATCCACTTTAGCTTCCTCCACTTTCCCCACTATGTAACAATTCTATCTTTCTCTAACACCATCAATGCTCAATATACTGAAAATAATTAGTTCTCAGTCTATAACCTTCTTATACACCAATATAGTTCATCAAACTTACCACACCTTATGTGTTCAGGAAATTTTCACAATACTATGAGTTTAGGAACTTGTCCTAGTAATATGTAATCCAAGAATCAATCAAGGATTATCCATACAATTAGGGGCTCAAAATATACCATATGATTATGAGTTATAAACTTACCATAAGCATGAGTTTCAAGAGCTCGTACCTAATCTTAATATCTTCTATCTATAAAATATACCTCTGAGGAAAGAATTACCTCTTCATCATTGGTATATCGATATCACTACACCAATATTTCAATAATTTTCAATGTGGGAAACCAAGTGATTGTTAAACCAAGCACAAAACCCCCGTCCATGCCAAGGTTTGTACAACTTAGTCACCATATGAGTCCTCGATTAAAATTCCAACTAAATTCTAACTTCCTCTTGCTCAACAAGAAAACTCTTAATCCATATCTTATCATTAACAACACTTTTTGAGTTTATCTTATACTATTTCATAGTACATTTCCTATACAACATTCTGCTATAAATTTTCAATCATTCGATTGATAATCTTATCATTTTATGACTTAATCAGATCACGTCATGAACTTTTTCCTAATTTTTTAGGTCAGGTGTTCCCTGATCCTTTAACTTTTCACTTTTACTATAGCTCTTCTAGATTCTTCTTCGAATCCTTTTATGCGTATTTTAAACCCTTCATTATAAATTTCTAACTTACTTCTTATTGTTCAAACTCTATCAGAGTTTATCGTATTACTATCTTCCATACTTTCTCTCAGATTATAGCCTAAGGTTTATAACCTATCAGCTCTGATACAAACTGGTAACGCCCCCAAATCCGGGTCTACCTTAAAACCCGAGTTTGGTGTATCACAAGTGATAATCATTCCATACATACATCCATATATTATTACGATCTAATTAAAACTCCAAAATACAACAATATATTTCCTTAAATCCCAAATTTTATTACCTTAAAATTTTTATACATACAAATAATGATAATTATATTATTCTTTAATTACAAGTGTGACTTTCATCCACCACAACAGATACATAAAAGTTTAACTAATTACACTTCAAGTCGATGACTTGATCTTTTCCTTCAATCGTCACTGGTTTCTTCAATTCTTCTAGCTTTGCTAAAAATATTTTTTATTTTAAAAGCCCAGTAAATTATAGTAGTTGAAGAACAACAATATCAAGAATCGAATATTCTATCTTTAGAAAACATCAATAACTACACAATTGTTATGAAGCAGCTCGAATAAACAGGAATAATTCAGATTCCTATTATTTTAACATCACTAACATCTATCTTTTCATAACCATTAACACTAACGCTTCTTATAACACTTCTAAGAATCAACTCAATCATACATAAATATATATGTGAAAAGAATCACCTTTTTGACACACACACACACACACACACACACACACACACACACACACACATATATATATATATATATATATATATATATATATATATATACACACAACAACAACAACACAACCAGGTTTTGTAATAGTTATCAACATAGTAAACTGAGTGGCTCCCCACCGAAAACTAATGAATTAGTATCCCATCTCGTCTACACTGTCTTCACAGTGAGTTAGATCGGTTCCTGATTTATCTTAAACCTTTGCCCATACAATGGATTTTTTTAACTCAGTTACTACAAGCTAACGATTAAAATACAACTCACATAAACCTTAAACTTAATTGTCGCCTTAACATTTGCCTAGCTAAAATATCTAGCCTATACTCTTTCTTACGCAGTTCATGCTTTAACAGAACTATAACAACTTGAGCAATTCATCTTACAAGTACATAGCACAATAAATTGATAAATATCTTGCACAAATGTAAAACATTTGCATATAGATAATAACTTGCTCAGTTACAACATTTGAGTAAGTTCAAGAAACTTGCACATAGTAATATCATGTGCAGGTTAGGTTAGGAAACGTACCTTAAGCGTTGCTTAAAATTTCACGCTATATCATTCTTTGAATTCCCTATATATCATATAAGGACAACACATCAATTAAACACATAAAAACGTTGATTATCAGCTTACGTTAACTTTATTCATTTCTTTTTATATCAATGTTATTAGACTTACAACACTTTCCTTAACGTCATTCATAATTGAGACTTAAATCTCAAAGTCACCTTTTATGTCTTTAATATCTTCATTTCATTTCATATGGATCACATTTTATAGATTAACTTATATACGTGACCAACTCCAATAGTATTCATTTGCATCGTTGTGTTCAAGAACGTCTCGACAATCATACTCACGGTAACTCACCCTTCTTGTCGATTAAATCTATCTTTGTCCAACCTTCTTAATGTTCTTTATTATTACAATCGAAAAATTATGCTACACCACATCTTTAATACTTGGTATCGTCCCTCAAAACATACGTAACGCTCGTGAAACAATTCCCCAAAAATTTCTCCTCTTACGCGTACTTTAAACATTTACATTTTTTTAACGAATTTCACGTTACAATGTTTATCTTTTTAATCTTTCTTTCACCATTAGGAAAGATTTGATCACTTGTTATCGCGATACTCAAGTTCAATACTAATGTTCCTAATCATTCTTTACATTTCCTTTCTTTCCTTATTCGTAAACAAACTTCTTTGTGCCCCGACCCGACCCGATGTTGCGGCGCTCGAATTGGTTTTGCAACCGGCGCTGCAATATGAGGAGGCTACTGCAGAGTTACGCTGTGACGCCAGAAATGTACTGGGATGTCGGCACCGGCCTAGGGTTTTTGTTGCCCAAGTCATTTTTCTGCACAAATGATCCTGGAGACAACTTCGCGAACCCGTAACTTCGTCATCCCACCTCAGAACGAGTCCGTTCTTAAGGCATTTTCTTACCCTCATGACATAATTCAAATTCCCTCAGATAGAATAGTTTTCTGGATTCTCTAACAAACCTTAAAATTTGCTAAAAAATCCCTCGCCGCTCAAATTTTCATTTTTACGTTCTTAACGTTTTAAATTTTCAATTCTTTGTAATTTACTCATCCAACGTCAGAATGAGTTCATCCTTGAGCTTATGGCTCTGTTTTACTTAATTCTATATTTCCTCCATGAAATCTTCATTATTCCAAGTCATTAATTACCATTAACAATTCGTTCGAAAATCGTATTAAACTATGATTTAAACGTTTAGCGTCTTTTACTTAATTTTTCGTCATAATTTTGTTATAGCTTGTTTTTAATCCATTCCACTTGGAATACTTCACCAATTCATATACGTCTATTTCCTTCTTCTCTGACATTAAAACCAATTTACGAACGATGGTTTTAAATTTATCCATCAACAACATACAAAAGATTGTTTTAAATTTGTCCATCAATAACATACAAAAGATGATTTTAAATTCGTGCATCAACAATAATTACTAACTTTTAAACTATGAATTATATTTTAATTAGCTCGTTTATTCAATAATTACTACGTTCTTCGTTCATTATTCATTTGTTCTTCATTTTAACTCGTTATTTGATACGATTCCACTTCTCATGCATCTATTAGTGTTTTAAACCCACTGATTCTTCCTTATTTCTCCGAAACACTATATAATTCATCATGAACCATCCATTCACCAACAATCACTTCGATTAATAAACTATAAAGCTTAAAATAAAGAAAAACTAGAGTTCTTTGTTCTTACTATTTGATTCTTAGCGTTCTTAGCCGACGTTTGGTTTGATCCAGCGTTTCCACGTCATAAATTTTCTAGAGTTTTCTCTCTTAAAATGGTGAATTGGTGAAGAAAGGAAAAGAAATGAGCTAGGTATTTATATTAAAACCTAAGTGAGGGATATTTAGTCTTTTTCCTAATTTTTTATGGCTAATTACGCTTATGTCCTTGGCATATTCTTAGAATATGCCATCCTAAACTTTTAAGAATGGAATATGCTTTGGCATTTACTTTATTAATCTAATCACAAGGAATATGCTTGGAATATGCCCTAGCATATTCCCAACATATTCCTTCTAACACCTTTTACCTTTATACTGGTATTATTCTTCTGATTTAAAATAATTCTCATATTACTAAAATTTTAATTCCTAGACTTTCATTAAATTATGGGAGAGGTTTTTACCAAACTTCTCCAACAAGTTTCGTCTTTCTACCGTATAACTTTCATATTCTGCTTGTTTTATCCTTCGTTAAACTCATAAAATTCATTACGCAAGTGAAAAACTGCTTTTTTTATTTTCAAATTTTATTTGACATTTCGACTTTCCTCATTATACTGAATAATGATTTTTATATTTTTAGATGAATAGTGATTTTTTAGCTTTTTCTCGAAAAATAAATTATTTTCTCATACGATCCTAAAACTCTTGAATTCCATCACAGAATTTTGTTCTGTCACAAAAAATCCACTTTTAACTCATCAAATAGATAAATATTCCTAAAATCTTATTTTATTCAAGAATATTCCAAAATACTTAATTTTAAGCTAAGAAAAATATTTCCAGGTCATTACAGTTACACTCAACGAATCACTAAGATTTCTTCAAGTCATAAAGACTTCGATACAGTAGATCACTAAGATCTCTTCAAGTCACTAAGACTTGGTTACATATGGTCATTAAGACCTAAACAATCACTAAGAGAAAGTGTAATTTGGGGTGTTGCTAAGTAGCTTAAAGTTCGGTAATAAAAGACTTAGCAGCAGAACAAGTTATCCTAGAACGTATAGTAGAGCTCTTGTTAGTTTGGCATCATTTCAACTTTTCTTAATCTTGATCGTTACTGTTGGATTGAATCAGCTTGCCTTTTATAGACATTCCTTTAAGATTTTTCCATTAGAAAGTTGTCGTTGCTCATTTAATGTTTTGATCCTAGAATATCTCTGATTGTTGACTTGTAGAGAGGATATGTCAGCTTGCTTTCGCATGTGATATGTCACATCAGAACTGCTATTGTGACATTTAGGTGGGTGTAGTCACTTTAACAAACTAGCCGTTAGACATAATTTGATATGATATTCTCTTTAATCTTAAGAAATTTAGCGAACTTCCTTAGGATCTTCACTCTACGAATCTTGACATTGTCAGTGCATTATCAAAAATGTTGTATTCTACTATTTTTCTAAACGTAGAGTTTCATAATGGTCGTAGAGTATATCTGGCTAGGTGAACTCTACGAAACATCAGTGTACTCTGCAATACTTCTCTAAGTCTTTGGCTCTTCAAACGATCTTCAATCTTGCTATAATCATTTGGTTATTGTTTTCACTTGTAGAATCTTGAGTAATGACTTCATAATTTTACAGACTTAGAACACCAAAAGTTGTCCCTCTACGATATGTAAGTTCTACGATTCTGAGTAAACTTTGCAATTTTCGACAGACTCTACAATCTTCATTAGACTTTGTGATACTCACTATACTTTACGATCTTTGAGTAGAGTGCTCTAAGATCTTTGGCAGACTATGTGAACTTGACCAGTATACTCTAGATCTCTAGTAAACTTTATGATCATCTAATTACTTAAAGTCTATATATTAGATTTACTCGAGAAAATAGATCTACCTAACAAGTTTGATCTTCTAAACTAAGTCATTTTGTATCATTTTTATTATAAGGACTTTACAAACGTTACTGGTTACAAATATACATTATATCATCATCAAATCAAATATATGCATTGTACTAACACGTTTAAATTTAGGAGTATGAAAGAAAATGATATCACTTACAAGTATGAAAGAAAATGATATCCCTTATGAGTATTAAAGAAAATGATACCCTTTACGAGTATGAAAGAAAATAACATCTCTTTGAAAAAAAAATGTTATTTCTTACGAGTATGAAAGAAAATAATATTTCTTACTGTAACGGGACGAACTTAATTGAATCATGATTCCAGGGACAGAATCCTTATAAGGGGGAAAAGATGTGATGAACGAGATTTTTGTAATTTATTTTAAATATTTATTAAATTAAATAAATATTTTTGTGACTTAATTATGGAGTTAAATAAACATTCGATGTCATTGTTGTAGATTAATTTAATTAAATGTGTTACATTAATTAAATTAATGTTGGATACTGTTATAGTTCAAAGTGTGAATTTAATGGGGATAATTAAATTAAATGAGCTATTAAATAACTACGATGTTGTTCTAATTAATTAGAGATTTATTTATTTGTTATAATTAATAAATGAGAATTTTAATTATGTAAAAATTTGTTTTAATGAGTAATATTGGCTTTAATTTAATTGAATTTAAATATTAAAATTTGATTAATTAAAGTGTGACGAATAAACTATATAATAAATGAGTTAATTAAAATAAACTAAAAATGAGTTTTTAAGCAAACCAAACATGGGAGCAGTTAAGGCCATAAAACACTTAACCGCTACCCATGTTGCGCCAGTAAATTTTATACATATAATTATATTAGCTTATTTCAGTCTTTTTGAAAACACAAGTCAGATAAATACAGAGAGAGAGAGAGAGAGAGAGAGAGAGAGAGAGAGAGTTTGAGAGAATTTGAGATTTAAGAAGAAGATTAGGGAATCAAATGAGGGTTTTCTATCATCTAAAGAAGAAAGCAAGGGTAAATTCTTAATCTCAAACTTTAAATTTATGTTTTTAAGTTTTCTCCATGAACGTATATTTTAAGTTCTCTGTTAATTAAGTCTAATGATTAAATGGTTGAAAAGTAGTTGGAATCATTAATATCACTACTAAAAAATTCTCATTTGTGATGACCAAAATCCATCACAAAAAGTAGGAAAACCATCATGAAAGGTTTACGTGATGGCTTTAAGCATCACAATTGCCGTCTTGTATACGCCCATCATGGAAGGTTTTACGTGATAGTTTTGGCAATCACACAAACACTTAGTGCTTTTGTAATGATTAATACAATCACATTAACATATAATCTATTGTGATTGTCAAAGTCATCACAAAAAAACAAGACTTTAGGGATCAAATGTAAGAATGTGAATCCCTATTTACGTATAATTTATTTCACTATATTAATTATATCTACATTAATTGTATCAAATGATACTTGTAGGATTCGAACTCTCTCCCATTTGTAAACTAAAAAACGAGTATTACCACTACACCAAAGTTCAAATCATGATTATAATTTGAAAACAAAATATAAAAGGAAACATATGTGAGTTGACTTACTAAACAAAATTACTTCCACATAAGTTTTGGTGATTACAATGGCAGTCACAAATACTTTATAATGATGGTAAAATTAGTCATCACTAATGGCCATCATATATTTTATTGTTTAGTGACGGCTTGAAAATTCCATCACAAAATACTTTCTTTTTGTAATTACAAATAAAAGTCGTCACAAAAATCTATCTTTTTAATGATTGTCACAACCATCATAAAATATTGTTTTGATTATTTCTTATATTAAAATATTAGTGATAGTTTAAATGAAATTATGAAAAAGGGTATATCTATAAGTGATGACTTAGTGTGTCACAAATTTTTTTTTATTTTGCATGAAAATATTGGTGTGATTGACATGGCCATCACAATTATAATACATTGATGGCAAGATTAGTCAGCACTAAGAGCCATCATATATACTATTATTTTGTGATTGCTTAAAAAGTCCATCACAAATTATTATCTTTTGTGATTGTTTTTAAAAACTGTCACAAAATTCCGTCACATATTCTTATTTTTCTAGTAGTGTATGCATGTACAATCTACTATACGATGTTTATAAACTATTTTAGTGTAATTAATCCATGAAATTCTGTTTAAAATAGAGTTTTGAAGTTTACAGAGAAATATGTATTAATATGGCTTAAATGTATGAAATTTGATGCTTAATTTGTATATTAATTGGTAAATTGATGATGGATTATGTTTATACATTAAGAAACGAAAAGAACGAAATTTGTATAGACTGCTTTGATTGAAAAACGAGTTCATAGTAATTAAATTCATAAATGATGTATAAAAATGGATTTTTTACAAAAACAATGAATTTATGGGTTTTAATTTGGTTGTTTAAGTTGTCTAAGTTGTTAAAATCATGCTAGAAAGTTAGGGTAATGATCATATATGAACTATAGTATATGAGTATGCTTAAATTGATGCATGAACAAAGAAATTGGAAGTTTATGGCCATGTTCTGTGATTTTTACGAACTTCAGATTTTGGAACTAGTGTGTCGCGCTGCAGCGCCATATTTAAGCTTATAATCCAAGCTGCAGAGTCAGCCGAGCTGTAGCGCTAGACTTAAGCCTAAAGTCTGAGCTGCAGTGTATGTCGAGTTGCAGCGCCAGTCTTAGTTTAAATGGTGGAGCTGTAGTGTCAGCCGAGCTGCAACGCCAATTTTAGTTCAAATGGTGGAGCTGCAACGCCACTTAGCAAAACTGCCAGAAAAATTCTACTTGATTGTTCAAGTCCAAAAAATGTGATTTAAGCCTAATCTAAGGAACATGGAAGTGTATTAATCATATATTGAGATATTAAAACATATTGTTAACGTGTCAATGACGATTTTTCGTGATGAATTTAATGTGTATTTAAACTCGTTATTCGTTAAGTCTAATAATGTGTTTAAGAACTAATGTTTGTGATTTGATTAATATAATCAAACTTAAAGTTAAGTTAAGTTAAAAGAGAATTTACTCATGATGCTAGATATGTTATAATTAATTGGTATTATGAATGTAATGGTATGTAGGATTAATTGAGGAACGTGAATAGTAATTATTTAAACTACGCACGAGGCAAGTTTCCTTACCCAATCTCAATTACAATTACGCAAGTTTCTTAACTCTACTTTATATTGAGCAAGTTCATAAACCTTAATTTTACATTGTACAAGTTTCCAAGTTCATAAGTCCTATCCTTATATTGAGCAAAGTCTTACTCTTGTTTATTCAAGTTCATGATTTCAATGAGATGTTCTAATTCTTCTAAAGTAATACTTTAGTTATACAATGTTTATTCAACTGTATACATTTGAGATTCACTATTTGATTTGAGTATCAATTATATTATTGAACCTTGAATGACTAGTGAACCCTTATTAATTCGACTAGTCCATAGTTGATGAGCGTTTTAAATTCTAGAACTTCTATTAAAGCTTATCCAAACCAAACTTCCTTTGGTGCAGACTTTGATGTCAAATTGAGATGAACAACCCTTTATAGGGGATTATATTATACGATAGCGTTGAGATGTTGTGCACATATGTAAGACTCCAACTTTTTATAAATGAAATTAAATTTCCTCTATTTATTATTTTGAAATAGTAATGGTTGATTTGATTAATGTGGTTAGTTATGGGTAAAATGCACAAATATTATAAATAAGTAAGTGGTTATAAAATATTCATTGTTGTCGGGGAATATTTGTTTGGTCGGGGAATATTCTTCCTGTTGGGGAATATTCGTACGACGACGCAGCCTTTTATGGGCCCCATAACGGAAATCGATTGGATGAAGAAAATAACAAGTATAAGTTGTTTATAAATAACGAAGTAGTTGTTACCGTTAGTACTGTTGGAATACCCGGTGGTTAAAATACAGTAGCACACAATATTGCACCAATTATTGATTCTTACGTAAGAAGGCACTACTCAATAATTGTTACAATAATTACTGTTTAATATTTTATTTTATTGATTCAATAATTACTACGTTGATATTTTATATTATTATTGTTTCAATAATTGTCACTATACAGTATTTTCCATTATCAGATCAATAATTAATATTATTTGAATAATATTATTAGATAGCATTATTGGCAATGTCTAGAAAGTTCTGTCTAATGAGAGGTTTGGTCACCTAATTGCGCGCCAGTAAGTAGAAATCCTTATTAGAAATCCCCCTTTTTCCTGGGAACGGCCTGGTTGTTAGTATTGTGATTCTGTAATATTATTTGTGAATAATTAATTATTGATAAGGAAAATATTTATTTTATGTAGATATAGATGGAGAAATTTTTTAATGTGACAATTGTTGAAAACTGATATTTTATCTTTTCTGATAAAATAATTTATTTAAATATATTATTATATTATAATAATATAATAATGGTGATATTTTTATAATGAATGTGAGATATATGAATAAATGAGGAGGAATAGTATTTGTGTTATTAAAAAAATTTAAAACATGTTTTTCATGTTTGTGGACCCCATTTCTCAACTAAAATTTGATTATAGCATGTAAAATCATCCGTATGTGGATTTCGGTCAATTTCTGTTTGGAATTTGGAAAAACTTAAAATTTCAAAGTTGTAGAGAATTGAATTTCCTATGGAATGGACATAAGATTCGAATTTTTCTGATAAAAGTTGTATTTGTTTATGTACCATGTATTTGGCAACTCAGAATAGGTGATGTATACCTATTTTGGGGGTGTCACAGTTTGTATTAGAGCTTAGAGTTATGGTCTTTGGCGAAGATCGGGGAATAGTACTAGGAGGTGGGATGTGACGCCCCAAAATTCAGGTATTTAAAACCCGAACTCAGTGCTTCACGATACTATTTTTATGAGCGGAATAATACTAATAATAATATCAATAATATAGATTATCAAATTTAATTTATATATTATCAGAGTTTTAAATCCCAAGTACGAAACCTTCAAACATTCGTTACATTACATGATAATTAATATATATCATCATTATCCTAATAAAGTCTATTTATTAAAACAGATAACATTATCTTTCATTCAGCGACCTTCCCTTTCCCTTTGTTCTCGGCAGAGCCTTCAGGTTGTTCATACTTAGCTGAAAATATTTAAATTAAGCAAGGATGAGCATTTGAGTGCCCAGCCAAGTAATAGCAATGATAACATTTAGTTGAACAAATCAAATATTTTCTTTGAACGATACTTCTACAATGAATCAACAGTTGTGAAGTAAGCTGAATCAATATTAAACAAACTATCATTTCGATTTCAAATTTTTGATACTACGTATAGACTATAGATGGTGATCATTTGACAGACTATGAACATTGTTTTCTATTTTTGAAAAGGTTAAACAGAACTTCATCTGTAAACCGTCATTACTTACGGGCACGGGGGGTGATAAGCCTGTTATGCCCTGTATTGATCAATACTACATTATAGGATGATATTTTTGTCCAGCATTTTCGCCTTAGGCACATAAAAGTTTCCCATATTTTGGATGTTCATACCAGTCTTGAATCCGAACCAAAATAATTTAGTTGGATAACAATAAAGTTCTTATCTTGTTCAACAACAATTTTTTTTAAGTTAGTGTCTAGCCAGATCAAATAGCTTAGACGGCTTTTAATTCAACTTATACATACTGGACACCGATAAGTATGTATCAACATGTGATAAAATATAATGATTATCCAAGTGAGGACACTTGTATAACCATGTTTAGAAATTAACGAACAAGATATATTTCTTGATCTACAATAACAGAATTAAGGAACCTGTACAACATATTATAATTTAATAATTTACTTATAAAGAATCATTGCATAAGTATATACAAAGGTTGAAATATTTGAACAATTGAAAAGAATAGTTTATATATTATCTCACGCATGTCCATTGCATAAAGTAAATGCAAAGGGTTAGATACTTGCCTTGTCTACTGCTTACACAACTTAGATTTATCTTTTATATCAAGCCCTATCATTAAATAGATGATTCGTTCGATTAAAATAACATATCATGTCATATTATACTGCTATTTGCAGTCAGCACATAACCTAATCACATTGTCATGTAAGTTTAACAACCATTGAATCACAAATAATCACTTATCTAATAACATTATCTAAGTCCATATCAATTTCTGAAATGTGTCGGTGTACTGACAACTTTATCGGGTAATTATCGAGTCTAAGACTCTAACCCGTAACTTAGTATCAGTTATATTATTTTTAAATGACTTATAATAATTTTTAAACCTTTATTATAATTTATTGCGAATTTTAAAACATCAGAATCATTATTAAATGATTTAAATATTAAATAATACTTTTACCATTAATATTTAATTACTATTATACTATTAATGAAATCATTTCTAATATGTCAAAGTTATTTATAATAACTCAAAATACTTTTAAAGTATTAATATTATTCTTAAATGATTTTTAAAACATTTAAAATCATTTTAAAATAATTATCATTAATATTTAAATATTAATGTACTATTTATCAAATTATTAAAAGTCATTAATTATAACTTAAAATATTTTTAATTCATTTATATCCTTTTTAAATGATTTTTAAAGTAATAAAACCATTTTTAAACTATTTATTTAATATAATTATTAAATAAATTTAATATCATTAATAATAATTAATAATTATTAATATTAAATTATTAATGAAATTATACTTTAAATATTAAAAGTTATATTTTATAACTTTAAAATATCTTTAAACACTTTATTTTCATTTAAAATCATTATTATAATATTAAAATCATTTTAAAACTAATTTTAATTAAATAATGAAATTTACCTTTAAATATTAAAAGTTATATTTTATAACTTAAAAATATTTTTAATTACCTTATTATCATTTAAAATGATTTTTAATATAATAAAATCATTTTTAATTAATTAATTTAATTTGTTTAGTAAATAACTTAATGATCATTAATATTAATTTATTAATGAAATTTATCACAAAATATTAAAAGTCACTAAAAATAACTTAAAATATTTTCTTATATCATAATATAATTTTAAATGTCATGTATTAAAATCATTTTTAAATAATTTATTTAATATTATAATTAAATAAATTAAATGCCTTTAATAGTCAAAAAATATTAAATATTTATGAAATATATTCAAATTAAATAAAACTAATTTTCGGAATTTAAAATAATTTTAATAATTTATTTGGTATTTTTAACAATTAAAAACTATTTTTTATTTATTTAATATAATTAAATAATTTTATAAGGAAACAGTCGCTAAAAGGCCCTATACCGACAAAACTGTCGCTATAGGTTTTCTTGAGGTGTTCTTCATGAAACCCAAAACATCAATCCAGTTACCGAGTGACCAGGTTTGACCAGGTCTAATTTCGTGTGTGTTGTGTTTCTGGACATGTTGTTTGTCAGATCGTGTAGTGCTAATGTAAGACTACAAGATCCAACAACAAACAAGATTAAAACATGCACTAATTGAAAGATCTAACCCTTCAAAGTAGATGTCAGAACTGTTCTTCATTTTCTGGGTTACCCAGAAAAGAAGAACAGTTCGACCTGTCTATTTTGGGCTTCCACAACTTGGATTTCTGTTGATGTTTTAGTGATATTAAGCGTTCAGTGTGTAGACCACATATATGTAAGTCTACAGATTCATTACATAAAAATATTTTAAAAACATCACATAAAGCAGATATGGGCCGGTCAAAGTAGTGGTCAGAAACTGCTTATGAAGGTTTCTTGGTTACCCAGAAAATTCATCCGGCAGTTTCGTCCTTACTACTTTGACCACAGATTTCTTTGATTCAGAGAAGGATATAATGATTCTAGAGGCATGTTCATGTAGCCTAGACGTCAGACAACAATATTACAACAATAACAGGGTCTAACACGTAAACAGAAGTAAGATCTAAACGCATGAACAAGCAGTCAGACTTTCTGGGCACGTTCTAGGTTACCCAGAAACGTGTGGTCAATGCTGGTCAACGTGGTTTGACCACTAATAACTTTCCACCGGCTTACGATCTGACTTTGATTCCAGTTTCAGATCAAAGATCTCATAGCATACTACTAGATTAAAGCTCAAAAACACAAAAACACATAACAGGACGAGATCTATGGGACCTGACATTTGGTTGTCAGACCATATTTCTCATTTTTTCCAGATTTTATAAATCTTCAAATCTGAGCCTCTAGATGTTATGGATCTAACATCTAGCAACCCAGATCATCATTAGACACCTTATATAACATGTTTAACAAAAAAAAATCTAACTTCTAACAACATAATTTTGGGCAGATTTCATGGCAAGGGTTTATACCTTCTTATGAACAATCTTGGATTCTAGGCTTCTGATTTGGTTGTGATGTTCGTGGGGCTTGGTTGTGGAACTGTAATACTAATATATTTCGGAGGTTTTGGGGTTGAGAGAGAAGAGTTGAGAGTTGGGCAAAATGTAGTGAACAAATAAATTATTTCTCTCTCCAATCTATATAAGCTTCACTTCACATACACAATGTATTTGGTTGCACAAATGGCTGATTGCTGGCATTATTGAGCATGTGGAGTTGTTGGTTTGTTCACCCACTTCACCTAGAGTCAAAACCTAAGTTTGTAGCTTTAATAATGCAAAGAGGAAAAATGGTCATTTGTCTTTACAATTTAATGGCAAAAATGGAACTTGGCAAACCCTTAGGGTTTGACCCTTAGGGTTTAACGGTAAGACCCCAACTTATTATAAATAAAATTGAATTTCCTCTAATTATATTTGTGAATAATAAGGTATTAATTTGATATAATTCTCTGGTTATGGGTTAAATGTGCAAATTTTGCAAAATATGCAAGTGGTTATAAAATAATCATTATTATCGGGGAATATTCGTTTGGTCGTGGAATATTCTTATTGTCGGGGAATATTCGTATGACGGCGCAGTCATTTGTGGGCCCCATAACAGAATAACTGTCAGATGAAGAAAATGACAAGTTTGAGTTTTTATAAATAACGGCATAGTTGTTACCGTTAACACTGTTGGAATACCCAGTGGTTAAAATACAGTAATACGCGTGGATGCACAGTATTGATGAATTATTGATCCTTACGTAAGAAGACACTACTCAATAATTGTTACAGTAGTTACTGTTTAATATTTTATTTTATTGATTCAATAATTGCTGCGTTGATATTTTATATTATTATTGTTTCAATAATTGTCACTGCACAGTATTTCCCATTATCAGATCAATAATTCATATTATTTGAATAATATTATTAGATAGCATTATTGGCAATGTCTAGAAAGTTCTGTCAAGGAGAGGTTTGGTCACCTAATTGCGCGCCAATAAGGAGAAATTCTTATTGGAAAGCCCCTTCTTTCCTGGGAATGGCCTGATTGTCATAAATATGATTCTGTAATATTATTTGTAAATAATTAATTATTGATTCATATGATAAGGAAATATTTAGTTTATGTGGATATAAATGTTGGATATATTTATTGTTGTTAAAAATGAAGGAGTTAATGTTGAGGTGTTTTATCAGTATTTTTGTCGGAATGAAGGTATTAAAAATTAAACTAGTGTTTTTGCGATATATTGTGTGAGTTATAATTTTTAATCCGACCGTTGGATCGTTGTAATTTTTGGATATGTTATACATATATAAGTTGAGTATATGTCCACAAATTTTGAACCGTTAAAAATGAACGTATGATTTGTTATGAATTTTAAGAGGTGACTGATTCAGAAATTAGGTTTATAAATGATTTTGGTGGAAAATTCTAGAATTGAGTGGGCCCCACATGTGGTTGGTGAAGAAATATGCTAAATTTATTTCAAATGTGGTGGGTGGAAATAGTAGCAAGTAAAGCCATCAGGTTGTAGGTCAAGTCTGCTAACATTTTCCTATAAATAGAGGGCTAAGTTAGAATTAAAAATCACACCAGAAACAAGTTTTCTCTCTTTCTCTCTCTAGATTATTGAGTGTATTTTGTGAGTATTTAGATACTTTGTGAGTTTCTATTCGTCAGTGTAAGTTTCCTTCAGCCTTATACCGATATTCCGATCAGAAGTACTGATATTTTGAGGTAAGGGATGTTATTTTCTTCATATATGATATTATTTCTTCAATATCATTGTGCCAAAATATTGATCTTAATTTTTATCAAATTTGGAACTTTTTGTGTCGGGGTTACTATTCACGTATACAGTACTATTCACGAATACGACACTATTCACCGAAAAATGATATTTTCTTCTTTTTGTCCAAGATGTCTATTATGGTTACTATCTTTCATTGTATCCATGTTTTGATCTTTATTTTTGAATTCTGCTACAAAATTGGTATTTATGAAGTATTATTGATCTTGGATAAACTGTTATACGAATCTCTACTATTTGTCCTTCCGTTTCACTGGATTCGTTTTCTTTAAAATATTTTTCATCATCCTCAGTCCTAAATGATGATATTACTAAATATCTTCGGCCTGTAGTGCAAAGATAAATGATTAACTGATGAATATCTTTGGCCCGTAGTGCAAAGATGAACAGGTGTTGAGATGAACATGACCAACTGGTGATACAAATGAATATCTTTGGCCTGTTGTGCAAAGATAAATATTTGATTAAAGATGTATATTGATTGTTGTTATAGGGATAAAATATTGATGATGGACTTTTAAATCTTAGAAGATAGTAGAACTCATTCTCTACTTGACTCTTCTAATGGATTGTTATTTCCGCTGTAGTTGTTGATCTAAAACTTGTTGGCTATTATATTTTATCAGATTTTTCCCTGTTGAAGACTAACGAAAATTTATTGTATATTATCTTAGTCATAATATTCTTTACTGGGCTAGTTGAGCTCACCCTTTTCATTTTTGTTCCATTTTTCTCAGGAGGTGAGAACATAGCAGGAACTAGCCGGGGTACGGAGTGATGGTTCTAGAAAGATGTTTTAGCAGTCCACACTATTTCTGTAAAATAGTGTTTGAATAATTGTAACGAGGACTTATTTGAGTGTGGATATTGTCTAGAAGACAATATTTGTATTTAAACTCACAGTATGTGTTGTCGTATTTTGCACGACAATTGTATTATTGAAGTTGTAGTTTTCTTTCTGTACCATATATTTGGCGACTCAGAATGGGTGTTGTATACCTATTTTGGGAACATCACAGTTGGTATCAGAGCTTAGGGATATGGTCTCTGGCAGAGATCGGGGAATAGAACTAGGAGGGGAGAGATGAGTAAATCCTTCGCTAGTGTGTCTTATCTAAGCTTATTTGTTGGTCAATCATAATATAGGGATATTATGTGATATGTTAATTTGTTTAATTAACCCTTGTTTTATGACAGTATTTAAGAATGGCCGCTGAGAACGTTAACAATGGAGTGTATGAGACTGTGGAACAACCTTTAGTTACAAACCAGGAGAACGTGCAACAGGAAGGCAACATTCCTCCTGTAAACAACACTACCGAGCAAACGATGAATGATGGAATGTTTAGGAGCTTTTTACAGTTCATGCAAAACCAGACGAGGGAGACTCGTGCACAAAATACGGGTGGAAATGATAGCAATGCGCGGCTTGTCACAGCCAAGCAGTTCAAGGTGTTGGGACCACCAGAATTTAAGGGAAAGCCAGATCCAATCATGGCGGAAATGTGGGTTAAGCAAATTACCAAGATATTCGATGTCTTGGGATGCACAGAGGAAAAGAAGGTTCCATTTGCCACCTTTATGTTCCGCGGTGAGGCAGACTACTGGTGGGAGTCTGTGAAGTGTACCCAGCCAGCCGCACTCAGCATGTCTTGGGAAATGTTTTAAAAACTATTCAATGACAAGTACTTTCCTGAAAGTATTCGTCATATGAAGGAGGTAGAGTTTATCAGACTGGAACAAACCAACAAGACGGTGTCCCAGTACGAGGCAAATTTTGCTGAGTTATCCAGGTTTGCACCTCATTTGGTCGAAAATGAAGAACAAATGACGAGGATGTTTCTGAGAGGTCTAAAGCCAGAGATTCGGCAATATCTTATATCTCATAAATTTTCTTTATATTCAGATGTTGTAAACAAGGCTCAACTATTAGAGCTAGATAATGAGTATGTTCAACCGAGGGACCACAACCAGGGTCATACCGGTGACAACAGTCATCAGAGCGATGATAACCAACGAGGAGGGAAAAATACGAACAAAGGCGGTAACCACTCGGGTGGTCATCGTGGCCATGATAATAGGAGAGGTAAGTCAAGTGGAAATTTCTGAAAGAGGAGATTCAACAATGACGGGAAGACATCAACAGCAGCACCAGCACCAACAACAAATTCTAGGGGAGGAGAACGACCGCTAGTTAGATGTTACAAATGCGGGAAAGAGGGACATATCAGCCCAAACTGTCCACAACAATCCAAGGTATGTTACAACTGTGGAAAGGAAGGCCACATAGCTCGGGATTGTTCTGTAGCAAAACCAAGTTCAACGGGGATGATGACTCCAAGGGCTGTCCCGGATAAGTCGAAATCAGCGGTTCCTGGAAGAGCGTTTGTCGTGACTGGCCAAAATGCGAGGAACCCGAACGAGGTGATTACGGGTAAGCTAATCTTGAACTGTTGAGAAGTTTATACTTTACTAGATACCAGTTCTACCCATTCTTTTATCTCCCCTGCTTGTGCTCAACGTTTAAACTTGACTCCGAAGAAATTAGACTTTGACTTATCTGTTGAAACTCCGCTGGGTGAAACCTTTGTTACATCTACAGTTTATAAATCTTGCATGATCCAAGTTGGCACTATCACATTACCTGTTGATCTTATATCTTTAAAGATACTTGCTTTTGATGTGATTCTAGGAATTGATTGGTTAACCACTCATTATGCCAAAATTGATTGTTTTCGTAAGGTTGTTAGTTTTCATATTCCTAACCAACCTGTCATATGAATTCAAACAACTAACCCACTAAAATCAGTCACTATCATATCAAGCCATAAAGCTATTCGTTTATTGAAAAACGGATATCAAGCTTTCTTAGCCCATGTTATGGATTTGAACAAAGACAAGTCAGATTTGAATATTATTTCTGTTATTAGAGAATTTTCTGATGTATTTCCTGAAGAACTTCTCGGTCTATCCCAGAACGTGATGTTGAATTCTTTATTAACCTTAAGCCGGGTACAAAACCCATTTTTAAAACCCCATATCGAATGGCTCCTATTGACTTCAGGAGTTAAAACTCCAACTATAGGAATTGTTAGACATAGGTTTCATTAGTCCTAGTACATGTCCTTGGGGTGCTCCTGTTTTATTCGTAAAGAAGAAAGACGGGAGTATGTGACTTTGTATTGACTACCGAGAATTAAACCATGTCACTATCAAGAATAGGTATCAGCTACCTCGCATTAATGACCTGTTCGACCAGTTGCAAGGAGCACAATTCTATTCAAAGATCGATCTTCGTTCTGGATATCATCAGCTGAAGATTAAAACTGAGGATATTCCAAAGACTGCCTTCAGAACTCGGTACGGGCATTATGAATTCTTAGTCATGTCTTTTGGATTAACTAATGCTCCTGCTGCTTTCATGGATATGATGAATCGTGTATTCAAAGAATATTTGGATCAGTTTGTTGTTGTCTTTATTGATGACATCCTCATCTATTCTAAAAGCCATGAAGATAATGAGCACCATTTGAAGCTGATACTTAAAAGGCTTTGTGAAAACAAACTTTATGCCAAGCTGAAGAAATGCGAGTTCTGGCTTGAGGAAGTAGCATTCCTTGGGCACGTGGTGTCAAAACATGGAGCATCTGTCGACCCGGCGAAGATTGAAGCAGTACAAAGTTGGGAGCAACCAAAGTCGGTGACCGAAGTGCGTCGCTTTCTGGGCTTAGCTGGTTATTATCGGAGATTCGTGGAAGGATTTTCCCAAATCGCTACTCCGTTAACTCAGTTGACTCAGAAAGATATAAAATTTGTATGGAGCGAGGAATGCGAGAAGAGTTTCCAAGAGCTCAAGAGGAGACTCATTTCGACACCTGTTCTGACAATACCATCTGGTACGGATGGATTTGTTATATATAGCTATGCTTCAGGCAAAGGGTTAGGATGCGTTCTCATGCAACATGGGAAAGTCATAGCCTATGCCTCACGACAACTGAAAGAATATGAGAGGAATTATGCTACTCATGATCTAGAGTTGGCAGCAGTCGTATTCGCGTTAAAAATTTGGAGACACTACTTGTATGGGGAGAAAGTGGAGATTTATACGGACCATAAAAGCCTCAAATATTTCTTCACCCAAAAAGAACTCAACATGCGGCAATGACGTTGGCTTGAACTATTGAAAGATTACGATCACACTATTCAATATCATCCTGGAAAAGCGAACGTAGTAGCTAACGCATTGAGTAGAAGATCATATGCGAGTACGAGTGCGATATTGTTAATGCAAAGGCCTATTCTGTATGAATTGCAAATGATGGAGGTAGAATTAAAGACTCCAGGGACCCACATGATGATGGCGAATATACGAGTGGAACCGACTTTAATTGATAAAGTTAAAGCTGCTCAAACTATGGACCTGGAGCTGATACGTATGAAGAAGAAAGTGCAAGAAGGAGCTATTCCAGAAGAGAGAATCGATGAAGAAGGAATACTTAGATTCAACTCCAGACTTTGTGTTCCTAACGATTCTGACTTAAAGCATAGAATCATGATGGAGGCACACAACACCCAGTTTGTAATCCATCCTGGGAGTACCAAAATGTATCATGATATTCGACATACATTTTGGTGAAACAATATGATGAGAGAGATCGCGGAGTTTATCTCGAGGTGTTTAACTTGTCAACGTGTAAAGGCGGAGCATCAATTGCCAAAGGGTCCATTACAACCACTTGAGATTCTGAAATGGAAGTGGGAACACATTACTATGGATTTCATTACAGGTCTTCCCAAAGTTTCTCAAGGCATAGATGCGATTTGGTTTATTGTTGATAGATTAACCAAGTCTGCCCATTTCTTACCGATACATGAGACTTATTCCCTTGAACGTCTTGCTCGCATGTATGTGAATGAGATTGTGAGATTTCATGGCATGCTAGTATCCATAGTTTCGGATCGTGACCCAAGATTCACTTCACGATTTTGGGTTAGCTTGCAGAAAGCTATGGGCACGGATTTACGATTCAGTTCGGCATACCATCCTCAAACGGACGAACAATCAGAGAGGACTATTCAAACCCTTGAAGATCTATTAAGACTTTGTGTCCTAGATTTTAAAGGAAGTTGGGATAAGTACTTGCCACTGGTGGAATTCTCCTACAACAACAGTTATCAACCAAGTATAGGCATGGATCCATTTAAGGCGTTGTATGGACGAAAGTGTCGTTCTCCAGTATGCTGGGACGAGGTGGGAGAAGCAACGTTGTTGGGACCAGAATTAGTATGCAAGACTATAAAAAAGATCCAAATGATTCGGTAACGTATACAAACGACACAAGATCGACAAAAGAGTTATGCGCATCTTCATCGAAAAGACGTGGAATTTAATATTGGGGATCATATATTGTTACGTGTTGCACCATGGAAGGGAGTTACAAGATTTGAGAAGAGAGGAAAGCTCAATCCACAATTTGTTGGTCCATTTGAGATTCTTGACCGAATAGGAAATGTGTCCTATAGACTCGCATTACCTCCAAGTATGTCTCGTGTTCATAATATTTTTCATATATCCATGCTTCGTAAATATGTGAAAGACCCGAACCATATTATTGCGTTAGAACCAGACGAGATAGCCGAAGATTTAACGTACGAAGAAGTACCTATTAAGATCTTGGATAGGAAAGAGCATGTCCTACGCACCAAGGTTATACCAGAAGTTAAGGTTTTATAGAGAAACCATGCTATTGAAGAAATGACCTGGGAGTTGGAATCAGAAATGAAAGCGAGGTATCCTCACCTTTTCGAAACACCAGGTACATATGTCAATTTCGAGGACGAAATTTCATAAGGAGGGTAGGTTGTAAGACCCCAACTTATTATAAATAAAATTGAATTTCCTCTAATTTTATTTGTGAAAAATAAGATATTAATTTGATATAATTATCTGGTTATGGATGAAATGTGCAAATTTTGCAAAATATGCAAGTGGTTATAAAATAATCATTATTGTCGAGGAATATTCGTTTGGTCGTGGAATATTCTTGTTTTCGGGGAATATTCGTACTACGGCACAATCATTTGTGGGCCCCATAACAGAATAACTATCGGATGAAGAAAACGACAAGTTTGAGTTTTTATAAATAACGTCGTAGTTGTTACCGTTAACACTGTTGGAATACCCGGTGGTTAAAATACAGTAATACGCGTGGATGCACAGTATTGACGAATTATTGATCCTTACGTAAGAAAGCACTACTCAATAATTGTTACAGTAGTTACTGTTCAATATTTTATTTTATTGATTCAATAATTGTTGCGTTGATATTTTATATTATTATTATTTCAATAATTATCACTGCACAGTATTTCCCATTATCAGATCAATAATTCATATTATTTGAATAATAATAATAATAATTCATATTATTTGAATAATACGCGTGGATGCACAGTATTGACGAATTATTGATCCTTACGTAAGAAAACACTACTCAATAATTATTACAGTAGTTACTGTTCAATATTTTATTTTATTGATTCAATAATTGTTGCGTTGATATTTTATATTATTATTATTTCAATAATTATCACTGCACAGTATTTCCCATTATCAGATCAATAATTCATATTATTTGAATAATAATATTAGATAGAATTATTGGCAATGTCTAGAAAGTTCTATCAATGAGAGGTTTTGTCACCTAATTGTGCGCCAATAAAGAGAAATTCTTATTGGAAAGCCCCCTCTTTCCTGGGAACGGCCTGGTTGTCATAAATGTGATTCTGTAATTTATTTGTAAATAATTAATTATTGATTCATATGATAAGGAAATATTTATTTTATGTGGATATAAATGTTGGATATATTTATTGTGGTTAAAAATGAAGGAATTAATGTTGATGTGTTTTATTAGTATTTTTGTCGGAATGAAGGTATTAAAAATTAAACTAGTGTTTTTGAGATATATTGTGTGAGTTATAATTTTTAATCCGACCGTTGGATCGTTGTAATTTTTGGATATGTTATACATATATAAGTTGAATATATGTCCACAAATTTTGAACCGTTATAAATGAACGTATGATTTGTTATAAATTTTAAGAGGTGACTGATTCAGAAATTAGGTTTATAAATGATTTTGGAGGAAAATTCTAGAATTGAGTGGGCCCCACTTGTGGTTGGTGAAGAAATGTGCTGAATTTATTTCAAATGTGGTGGGTGGGAATAGTAGCAGGTAAAGCCATCAGGATAAACTGTTATACGAATCCTTACTATTTGTCGATGTTTTGATCTTTATTTTTGAATTCTGCTTCAAAATTGGTATTTATGAAGTATTATTGATCTTGGATAAACTGTTATACGAATCCTTACTATTTGTCCTTCCGTTTCACTGGATTGGTTTTCTTTAAAATATTTTTCATCATCCTCAGTCCTAAATGATGATATTACTAAATATATCTTCGGCCTGTAGTGCAAAGATAAATGATTAACTGATGAATATCTTTGGCCCGTAGTGCAAAGATGAACAGGTGTTGAGATGAACATGACCAATTGGTGATACAAAATAATATCTTTGGCCTGTAGTACAAAGATGAATATTTGATTAAAGATGTATATTGATTTTTATTACAGGGATAAAATATTGATGATGAACTTTTAAATCTTAGAAGATAGTAGAACTCATTCTCTACTTGACTCTTCTAATGGATTGATGTTTCCGCTGCAGTTATTGATCTAAAACTTGTTGGCTATTATATTTTATCAGATTTTTCCCTGTTGAAGACTAACGATAATTTTTTGTATATTATCTTAATCATAATATTCTTTACTGGGCTAGTTGGGCTCACCCTTTTCCTTTTTGTTCCATTTTTCTCAGGAGGTGAGAACATAGCAGGAACTAGTCAGGGTACGGAGTGATGGTTCTAGAAAGATGTTTTAGTAGTCCTCACTATTTTTGTAAAATAGTGTTTGAATAATTGTAACGAGGACTTATTTGAGTGTGGATATTGTCTAGAAGACAATATTTGTATTTAAACTCACAGTATGTGTTGTCGTATTTTGCACGACAATTGTATTATTGAAGTTGTAGTTTGCTTTATGTACCATATATTTGGCGACTCAGAATGGGTGTTGTATACCTATTTTGGGAACGTCACATTAACCCTTAGGTAATTTTAACCCTAAGGTTTAGTACATAACATCTGTAGGATTTAGCAATTAGGGTTTGCAAAAAAAATAAAAATAAAATGAAAATTTTAGTTTCTAAAATTTGTAATTAGGGTTTTCTTAAATAAATTAGTTTTCTAATTACATTATACAGGAGCATTATGGTTTAATAACGTTAATTATAATTAAGATAACTGATTTATCAATTAGAGCATCCATTTGATAATTAGGGTTAACAATTTACTAATTAGATTTAACAATTTAATAATTAGAGTTAAAATTTTGTAATTAGGGTTTTTAATCACATTAATCATTATCATTAGGGTTTAAAGTCCGCTAATGAGTATTAAACATCCTAAATTAGCAATTAGGGTTTCCCAATTTGACAGTTAGGGTTCCTAAATATCGGTTAGGGTTTTAATTTCACAATTAGAGTTCCGAGTCAATAATTAGGGTTGACCTAATAAGTATTTATATTTAGAATATCTGACATTGATTACATTATTACGATTTCCTAAAAATATTTTGAAATCTAATGTGTATTTTAAATTAGGGTTTCACATAATAATACTAGGATTTGTCATATAACGCCATAATTGACCAACCATTATCGGTCCACGTGTACAATACATATTTATAGCACTGAAAATCAAAATATAATTAATATTATATTATTATCATTCCTTATTCCAAAACCATAATTAGGGTTTGGATTCCATATCTGATTTACCTTGCATAAACAACTTTATTAATTAAGTTAAAATATTTAACTTAATAATCCAAACTAAAATTCATGTAAATAAATAATAATTATAATAACTACAATAACCATTCCTAATATTATTTAAATAATATAATATCATATTTCCTTTGAAAAATAAATAATAAAAACATTTCTAGAATACAATTAATTATTAAAAAATATAATTTATAATGATCATTAATTCTTAAATAAAATTATTTGTAAATATTCATGTAATAAATATATTTTTATTTACCACATAAATACATATACACATTATCTTGTACAAATCCTTATCCTTAAATTAAATTAAAAATTTATACGGAATTTTTTTTTATTTATATAGAAAATATCGGGTTATTACAGGAGAGACGAGTAAATCCTTCGCTAGTGTGTCCTACCTAAGCTTATTTGTTGGTCGGTCATAATAAAGATATTATGTGGCATATTAATTTCTTTAATTAACCTTTGTTTTATGGCAGCTGAGAATATTAACAGTGGAGTGAATGAGACCGTGGAGACACCTTTAATCACCACCCAGGGGAACGTGCAACAGGAAGGCAATATTCCTCCTATAAACAACACTACTGAACTAATAATGAATGATGGGATGTTTAGAAGCTTTTTGCATTTCATGCAAAATTAGACGAGGGAGACTCGTGCACAAAATAAGGGTGGAAATGATAGCCAAGCGCGACTTGTCACAACCAAGCAGTTTAAAGAGTTGGGACCACCAGAATTTGCGGGAAAGCCGGATCCGATCAAAGCGGAAATGTGGGTTAAATAAATTACCAAGATATTTGATGTCTTGGGATGCACGGAGGAACAGAAGGTTCCATTCGCCACCTTTATGTTCCGTGGCAAGGCAGACTACTGGTGGGAGTCTATGAAGTGTACCCAGCCTACCGCACTCAGCATGTCTTGGAAAACATTTTAGAAACTTTTCAATGACAAGTACTTTCCTGAAAGTATTAGTCATATGAAGGAGGTAGAGTGTATTAGGCTGAAACAAAATAACATGACGGTGTCCCAGTACGAGGCAAAGTTCGCAGAGTTATCCAGGTTTGCACTTCATTTGGTGGAGAATGAAAAACGTATGACGCAGATGTTTCTGAGAGGTTTGAAACCCGACATACGTCAGTATCTCATTTCTCATAAATTTTCTCTATATTCAGATGTTCTCAACCGGGCTCAATTATTAGAGCGAGATAACGAGTACGTTCAATCGAGGGACCACAACTAGGGTAATACAGGTGACAGCAGTCATCAGACCAACGATAACCAACTGGAAAAGAAAAATACGGACAAAAGCGGTAAACACTCTAGTGGTAATCATGGCCATGAAAATAGAAGAAGCGAGTCGGGGGGAGATTTTAAAAAGAGGAGATTCAACAATGATAATCTGAAGACGTCAGCACCAGTAGCAACTGGTTCTAAGGGAGGAGAACGACCACCGGTCGTATGTTATAAATGCGGGAAAGAGGGACATATCTGCCCAAACTGTCCACAACAGTTCAAGTATACTATAATTGTGGAAAGGAAGGACATATCGCTCGAGATTGTATGATAGTGAAACAAAGTCCAGCGGGGATGGTGACTCAAATGGTTATCCCAGAAAAGTCAAAGTCAACGATTCCTGGAAGAGCGTTTGTCGTGACTGGTCAAAGTGCGAGTAACCCGAACGAGGTGATCATGGGTAAGCTAATCATAAACTCTTACGAAGATTATACCTTATTATATACCGGTTCTACCCATTCTTTTATCTCTCCTGCTTGTGCTCAACATTTAAACTTAACTACGGAGAAATTAGACCTTAACTTATCTGTTGAGACTCCGTTAGGAGAAACTTTTATTACATCTACTGTTTATAAATCTTGCTTGATTCAAGTTGGAACCATCACATTACCTGCCAATCTTATTTCGTTGAAAATACTTGCATTTGATGTGATTTTAGGGATTGATTGGTTAACCACTCATCATGCTAAAATTGATTATTTTCGTAAGGTTGTTAGTTTTCATATTCCAAACCAAACTGTTATGTGAATTCAAACAACCAAACCACTAAAGTCAATCACTGTCATATCAAGACATAAAGCTATTTGTTTACTGAAAAATGGATGTCAAGCTTTCTTAGCCCATGTCACGAACTTGAACAAAAACACGTCAGATTTGAATAAAATTTCTGTTGTTAGTGAATTTCCTTACGTATTTCCTGAAGAACTTCCCGGTCAACCTCCAGTACATGAAGTTGAATTCTTTATTGACCTTGAACCTGATACAAAGCCCATTTCTAAAACCCCATATTGAATGGCTCCTATTCAACTTCAGGAGTTAAAGGTCCAACTACAAGAGTTGTTGGACATCAATTTCATTCGTCCTAGTACATCTTCTTGGGGTGCTAGCTCTTGTTTTATTTGTAAAGAAGAAATATGAGAGTATGCGACTTTGTATTGACTATCGAGAATTGAACCATGTCACCATAAAGAATAGGTATCCGCTACCTCGTATTGATGACCTGTTTGACCAGTTATAAGGAGCGTAAATCTTTTCAAAGATCGATCTTCGTTCTGGATATCATCAGTTGAAGATTAGAACTGAGGATATTTCAAAGACTGCTTTTAGAACTCGGTACGAGCATTATGAATTCTTAGTCATGTCTTTTGGATTTACTAATGCTCCTGCTGCTTTCATGGATATGATGATCCGTGTGTTCAAAGAATATTTGGATCAGTTTGTTGTCATCTTTATTGATGACATCCTCATCTATTCCAAAAACTGTGGAGATCATCACTACCATTTGAAGCTGGTACTGCAAAGGCTTCGTGATAACAAGATATATGCCAAGCTAAAGAAATGTGAGTTCTGGATTGAGTAAGTAGCATTCCTTGGGCACGTGGTGTCAAAACATGGAGTATCTGTTGACCCAACGAAGATTGAAGCAATACAAAGTTGAGAGCAACAGAAGTCGGTGACCGATGTACGTAGCTTTCTAGGCTTAGCTGGTTATTATCAGAGATTCGTGGAAGGATTTTCTCGAATAACTACTCCGTTAACTCAGCTGACTCGTAAAGATACAAAATTCGTATGGAGCGAGGAATGCAAGAAGAGTTTCCAAGATCTTAAGAGGAGACTCATTTCGGCACCTGTTCTGACAATACCGTCTGGTTCAGATGGATTTGTTATCTACAACGATGCTTCGGACAAAGGGTTAGGCTGTGTTCTCATGCAACATGGGAAAGTCATAGCCTATGCCTCGTGACAACTTAAACAATATGAGAGGAATTATCCTACTCATGATCTAAAGTTGGCAGCAGTCATTTTTGCGCTAATGATCTGGATGCACTATTTATATGGGGAGAAAGTGGAGATATATTCAGACCATAAAAGTCTTAAATATTTTTTCACCCAAAAAGAACTCAATATGCGGCAACGACGTTGGCTCGAGTTGTTGAAAGACTACGGACATACCATTCAATACCATTCTAGAAACGTAAATGTGGTAGCTGACGCATTAAGTAGAAGATCTTATGCAGGAACAACTGCGATGCTGTCAACACAAAGGCCCATTTTGTGTGATTTAAAAAAGTTGAAGATAAAATTCCAGACTCTGGGGACCCATGCAATGATGTCAAGTATACGCACAGAACCAACTTTAATCGATAAAGTTAAAGTTGCTCAAGCTACAGATCCGGATCTGATGCGTATGAAGAAGAAAGTACAAGAAGGTGTTATTCCAGAAGCAAGAATCGATGAAGAAGGAATACTTTGAGTCCACTCCAGACTTTGTGTTCCTAACGACTCTGGTTTGAAATACAAGATCATGCTGGAGACACACAATACACCATTTGCAATCCATCCTGGAAGTACCAAAATGTATCGTGATCTTCGACATACATTTTGGTGGAACAATATGAAGAGAGAGATCGCAAACTTTATCTCGAGGTGTTTCACTTGTTGATAAGTGGATTTTATATACACGAATCGATATTCATTTCAAGTTTAATTTCCTAGTTTTCTTCAAGTTTTGTGTTTATTTTTACTTATTTCATGTTATTTTATGTGTAGGGTGGTTATGGATGCAAGTGGTGAGGAAAGGCGGTCTTTTTGGAGCAAAAATGAAAAAAAGTTGAGAAAAGAAAATCTTGAAGTCAGTAGCACCCCCCGCCGGGGCGGGCCTATTGTGCACTGTAACCCCCGCCGGGGAGGGGGTCCCGATTTCTGGGTATCCTGTTCTGTTTCAACTTCTGCTGGTGCTCGGTTTGTGGGACTTGAATGATGTGTATTGACTCTAATAAAAAGAGATTTCGGCCAGAAGAGAAGGAGAGCTTGCTATTAGGTAGAAAAACAACAATTATACAACAAAAATGCATTAATTCAAGAGCGATTTCAAGGATTCAAGAGCAAACGTTGCAGGAATAATTTTCAGAGATTGTCACAATAGTTGCGAATCATGACTACGTGAAGGGGTTTTCATTATTCTTCTTCTCTTTAGTCTTATTTGTAATTGGAAGGATGTCTTCAACAAATTATTCAGTTTTTAATTCATTCGTTATGAACTAATTTACTTATTAGACTTGTGATGGATCTTTGGGTGAAATGATGATTCTATAACTTTGATTTCCAATTCAATAAGATATTTACAATTTATCTATGTTAATTTGAGCGTGAATTTATGAATTGCCTGATCAACAGTTCTTTGTGGATTTGAAAAGAATTTAGAGAGGAGATTCAAATTTAGACCTAGTTAATATAGCATGTGTCATGAATTTTGTCGATAACAGATTTGTGATTATTGTTAATGTAGAGATACGCTTGACATCACATGTAATCGTATAGAGAGCTTAAACTAAAACTTTCTTAGATTGCAGTTCACATAGAGATATAGTGAGTTGGTTAATTTAGGTGTTTAACGGATTTCTATTTTAATTGTGGATTGATGTTAATATGGTATTAGTGCATCGAGAGGTGGCTCTTACTACGTTCGTGTTCTTGATTAATAAACTGGAATATTGAATTGAGTTGGAATAAAGGTTGGAAAATCAGAGGGAAGCTTAGGGTGAAATCATAAGTCTAATTCTCCATTAATTGTTAGAAATTCTGGATTTCGTTATTGGTGACTGTTTTGTGATAGTTTATTTCTTTATTAATTTAGTTTTTTTATATAATTTAAAACCATTGAATTGATTAGTTTAATAAAATTAAGGTTAATACAAAATTGATAATTATGAAGTTAAAACTCTTGATATTTTATCCTCGTGGGAACGATACTTTATTCACTACTATATTACTTGTTGACCACGTACACTTGCGTGTTTTGCGCGTATTGATTTTACCCAACAAGTTTTTGGCGCCGTTGCCGGGGATAATTTAGCTGAGATTTTAATATTTGTTTTTACAATATCAGTTTATTTAGTCCAGTTTTACTTAAACATTTTTATTTTGTTTTCTCTATTTCAGGTTTTCGACATTGGTTTATGCAAACACGATCTAAACATCCAGACTTGCTTCCTTTTGAGGATGACATTGACAGACGATTTCAAATTTGAGTAAGTGGATTGAGGAAACGAGGAACGAATTCAAAAATTCTGATAAGGAAGGAACAATGACTGTCGAAGTCCAAAAAGCGTTGAGGGATTTTGCCACACCTACGGTGATTGATCTGCAGTCGACCATTACTAGGCCTGCAATTGCTGTGAACACTTTTGAAATAAAGTCTGGGACCATTTAGATGATACAGAACTCATGTCAGTTTGGGGGAAGGGCAAACGACGATACGAATGAGCATTTGATCAGTTTTCTGGAAATGTGCGACACGTTCAAGTACAATGGGGTGTTAGATGAGGCAGTGAGACTTCGCTTGTTCCCATTCAATTTACGGGACAAGGCAAAGAGTTGGTTACATTCTTTACCGCCGGGTTCGATCACTACGAGGGAGGATTTGGCTCAAAAATTTCTTGCCAAATTTTTCCCACCGGCGAAGACTGCGAAAATGAGGAATGACATCACAATGTTTGAGCAGCAGAATGGGGAATCACTATATGAGGCATGGGAGAGATACAAGGAATTACTCAGAAAGTGCCCACATCATGGATTTCCCAAGTGGTTACAAATGAACACATTCTATAATGGGCTACATGGAAATGTCAGAACCAGCATTGATACGGCATCGGGCGGTGCATTCATGGCTAAGAGTTATGAGGACGCATACAATTTAATAGAAACAATGGTGGCAAATAACTATCAGTGGCCCACAGCAAGAATGACACAGGTAAAGGCAACTGGGATCTTGGAATTAGATGAAGTAACAGCTATACAAGCACAGCTTTCTGCACTATCCATGAAGTTTGATACGATGAATGAGAGGGTAAATACGATGGCAGGGGCTCAAGTTCAGTAGGTTATGGTAGTATGTGAATTATATGCGGGTGATCATCCGACAGAGAAGTGTGCAATAAATCTAGCATCTGTTCAGTTCATAGGCAACTATAATAGAATTCCGCAAAATACTTACCAAAACACCTTCAACCAGGGGAATAGAAACCACCCAAACCTTTCATGGAGCAATAATCAGCAAACTCAAGATCCACGACCATCATATCCATCTGGTTTTCATAGTCATCCGCAACAGATTCAACAGCAGAACAAGAAACCCGATGGGGAGGAAACATGGGCAAGGTACATGACTAGCAACGATTTGGCTATGAAGAATCAAGCTATTGCTATCAAAAACATAGAGAATCAGATAGGTCAAATTGTGTTGGCATTGAATAATAGACCACAGGGAACATTACCTAGCGACACTGAAAGAAATCCGAAGGGTAATCATGAGCAATGTCAAGCAGTTATGTTGAGAAGTGGAAAACATCTCGGTGGGAATAGTGCAGAAAATTCAGCAACACCGGAGGAAAAAGTTGATGATAGTAACGCAATGGAGGGTAACAAAAATGAGGAAATAAAGTTAAACAGCGAGCCGATTGTTTATCCTCCACTGCCGTTTCAGCAGAGGGTCCAAAAATAGAAATCAGATAAGCAGTTTGCAAAGTTTTTAGATGTGTTCAAGAAACTCAAGATTAACATCCCATTCGCAGAGGCCCTGGAGAAAATGCCGAGCTATGCGAATTTTATGAAAGGAATTCTGTCGAGGAAGAAGAAATGGGAAGACTTCGAAATAGTGGCACTAACAGAGGAGTGTAGTGCAGTGTTACAGAAAAAGCTTCCACCAAAACTCAAAGACCCGGGGAGCTTTACTATCCCATGCACGATCGGGAAGATGTCGTTTAACAAGTGCATATGTGATTTGGGGGCGAGTATAAACCTGATGCCATTATCAGTATATTCAGAATTGGGTTTGCCCGCGCCAAAGCCTACGAATATTTCATTGCAGTTGGCGGATAGGTCAGTCACATATCCGAGGGGCATTGTAGAGGACATTTTGGTAAAAGTGGATATATTTATATTCCCTGCGGACTTTATCATACTAGATTTCGATGAAGATAAGAACATCCCGATCATCCTAGGGAGACCCTTCTTGGCCACGGGAAGGACACTCATAGACGTGCAAAAAGGAGAACTTACAATGAGGGTCCAAGATCAAGAAATAAAATTCAATGTGTTCAAGGTCATGAAATATCCTACGGACGAGGTAGAATGTTATCGAATGGATTTAATTGAGCAAATTACCAGCGAAGATATGAACAAGAGTTTGATCAATGATCCGTTAGAAACAACCTTATTGGGGGATGAAGAAAAAGATGACCCAGAATTTGTGGACTTATTACAGATGCTAGACTCATTGCCAATAGTTAGCCGATTCAGAGCACCGGTTGAACCTCTGAACACCGAGGAGATAGTTACAGAAAAATTAAAACCATCATTGGAAGAGCCACCGACATTGGAACTTAAGCCACTCCCTAAACATCTCAGGTATGCGTATTTAGGCGATTTAAATTCTTTACCTGTAATTATTTCTGCTGCACTTAATAATTTGCAGGAAGAAAAGTTGTTGAGGGTGCTTAGGGATCACAAATCAGCAATTGGATGGATGATTGCGGATATAAAAGCCATTAGCCCGTCATTTTGCATACACAAGATTCTGACGGAGGATGATGCAAGTCCATCGGTGGAGCATCAACGTCGACTTAACCGAATCATGAAAGAAGTGGTCAAGAATGAAATTCTAAAATTATTGGATGCCGGAGTCATATATCCAATTTCTGACAGTAAATGGGTAAGTCCGATTCATTGTGTTCCGAAGAAAGGGGGAATGACGGTGATTCAAAATGAGGATAACGAGTTAATTCCAACAAGGACATTGACATGTTGGAGGGTGTGCATCGATTATAGGAGATTAAATAAGGCAACCCGAAAGGATCATTTCCCGCTAACTTTTATCAATCAAATGTTAGATAGGTTAGCGGGACATGAGTTCTACTATTTATTGGATGGATACTCGGGATATAATCAGATCGCCATCGCTCCTGAGGATCAAGAGAAGACAACATTTACATGCCCTTACGGCACATTTGCGTTTCAAAGGATGTCATCCGGGCTATGCAATGTACCTGCAACTTTCCAACGGTGTATGATGGCTATTTTTTCAGATATGGTGGAGAAGAATGTTGAAGTCTTCATGGACGATTTCTCGGTCTATGGAGACACTTTTGACACTTGCCTAGAGAATCTGGTCATGGTATTGCAGTGATGTAAGGACACAAACCTCATATTAAATTGGAAAAAATGCCACTTCATGGTTGAAGAGGGCATACTATTGGGCCATAAGGTGTCGGCTCAAGGATTGGAGGTGGATAAGGCAAAGTTGGACACGATCGAGAAACTACCTCCGCCGAGCTCAGTTGAGGGTATTCAAAGTTTTCTAGGGCATGCTGGATTCTACAGGAGGTTCATAAAAGACTTCTCTAAGATTGCAAATGTGACAACCCGATATTTTCTGTATAAATAAATCTTAAATTTTGCGTATAAATTTTTTTTTATTTTAAGGATGAGGATTTGTACAAGATTATGTGTATATGTATTTATGTGGTAAATGAAAATATATTTATTACATGAATATTTACAAGTAAATTTATTTTAGAATTATTGATTATTATAAAGTATATTTTTATAATAATTAATTTTAAGATAAAAATGTTTTTATTAATTATTTTCCATAAATATATAATCATATATTATTTAAATAATATATGAAGTGGTTTTTTTTAGAATAATTATAATAATTATTTTATTATATGAATTTTTGTACAGATTATTAAGTTAAATTTTTTAACCTAATTGTTAAGGTTAAATATGAAAGAATAATCAGATATGGAATCCAAACCCTAATTTTGGATTATTGTCAAGGTATTAGAATAATAATATAAAACTAATTATATTTTGATTTTTCAGTGCTATGAATGTGTACGGTATGTCCGTATTGATAATGGTTGGTCAATTACGGTGTATTTTGACCAAACCCTAGTAATAATGTTAAACCCTAATTTGAGATCCAAATTAGAAGTGTGAGATTGTTTTATAAGTGTGTTAGATAAATTATGTCGTGTATTAAATGTATTAATTAGGTAAACCCTAATTAAAATTCTGGAAACCCTAATTGCTATAATTAGTAACCCTAATTTGAAATTAGAGTTTGAGATTGTTGGTAAGTATTGATAATGGGATTAATTAGCAAGCATTATGATTATAATTATTAAATTTAGAAACCCTTAGTAATTGGAAACCCTAATTGTAATTTAGTAACCCTAATTACCAAAAGAATAAACCTTAATTGCTAAATTAGCAAAGTCAACAATAATTATATGATCTAAACCCTAATGTCCATTTGTTAGATAATTACAAACTTACTTTAATTAACAAAGTAATTATTTTCAAAATTTTAGAAACTAAAATTTAGTTATTTTATTTTATTTATTTTATTTTTTTTGTACAAACCCTAGTTGAAAAACCCTACAATTTGTGCTAAACCTTAGGGTTAAACCCTAAGGGTTAAACCCTAAGGGTTTGCATGATTATAATTTTGCCATTAATTGGAAAATTAAAAGACCAAAATACTCATTTTAGCATTAAAGAGGCTAGCTTATAGGTTTTGACATTAGGGGAGGTGGTTCACCAAACCAACAACTCCACATGCTCTTTATTTGACAGCAACAAGCAACAACTCAGCTCATTCTTGCACCATGATGGCCTATATATAGATTGAGAGAGAGAGAAAAATCCTTTTGTTCACTATATTTTGCACAAAAACTTACTAAACTCTTTCAAGTCCCAAACCTCCGAAATTATCTAGCAATTCAGTCACATAAACAAGCCCCACGTCCATCCCTAACGAATCAGAAGCATAGAAATCAAAATCGATCAAGAAGGTATAAAACCCTACCTTGAATTTCTGTCCAAAATTTGTTGTTAGGTGTTGTGTTTAAGTGTTAGAATATATTGTTTATGTTGTCTAGAGATGATCTAGGTTGCTAGATATTAGATCCATAATATCTAGAGGCTCGGATTTGAAGATTTGTTGAATCTGGAAAATTATTTTTTTGTTCTCTGACATCGAATGTCAGAGGCTGTAGATTGTTGTGTGTTTATTATTTTTGGTGTTTAAGTGTTTAATTTTGTAGTCTTGTATGAGATCTTTCATCTAGTACAAGAATTAAAGTCAGATCTGTTGTGGATATGAAGTTATGAACGGTCAAACCTGGTTGACCGATCAAAAAAAAATTACTTTCTGGGCAGCCCAGAAAATTTCCAGAAATGTCTATGTTGGCTGACAACTTTTTGAAGCTCTTGATCTTGATACTGGTAGTGGTTTATGACATAATGTTAGTTTGATGTTATAGCTGGACATATGAACTACACGTATATGCTGTCATATTACTCAGATCCTTAACTGATTCGTAGATAATAATGGTCAAACGACCGTTGACCGTATGACCTGATGAAGATTCTGGGAAAACCCAGATCTTCAAGACCCGTTTACTGACCCCTTGTTTGACTGGCCATAATCTCTTTGATTCAGTGTTGATATGATGTTCTGATTTTATGTCGTTATACTCTGTCATGTGGTCTACAAGATTGGATCAATAGATTACACAAAACAAGTCCAGGATGTTATAATTTAAAGCTGAAAACTAGCTCCCGCGTCTGTTCTTCATTTTCTAGAAAACCCAGAAAATGAAGAACAGCGTTGTCAGACATTTGGCTAGCTTAGATCTTGCATTGTATTGATGTTATGGCCTAGATAAAAGTTGTATCATGTAGTATTACATCAATACTACATGATGAATGTCTAACATGAACCAGAAGCTTTATAATCTGTTAGATAATTGTGGTCAAAGGAGGCCACTCGGTAACTGTGTATGAAGATCTGGGTTGTATGAAGAACACCTATAGCGACGGTTCTGTCGCTATAGGTGGTCTTTAGCGACAGATATTTATATAATTTCTGAAAATTATTAAAAAATAGAAAAAAATAGTTTTTAATTATTAAAAATACAAAATAAATTATTAAAAATTATTTTAAATTCTAAAAATTAGTTTTTAATTATTTTAAATATATTTCATAAATATTTAATATTTTTGGAATATTAAAAGTAATTAATTTATTTAATTTTAATATTAAATAAATTATTTAAAAATGATTTTAATTCATGAATAATCATTTAAAATTATATTATGATATAAAAAAAATATTTTAAGTTATTTTTAATAACTTTTAATATTATTTGATAATTTTTATTAATAAATTAATATTAATGATAATTAAGTTATTTATTAAATAAATGAATTAAAAAAATGATTTTATTATATTAAAAATCATTTTAAATAATGATAAGGTATTTAAAAATATTTGAAGTTATAAAATATAACTTTTAATATTTAAAGGTAAATTTCATTAATTAATTATTATTAATGATATTAAAGTTATTTAATAAATATATTAAATAATTTAGTTTAAAAATGATTTTAATATTATAAAAATCATTTTAAATGAAAATAAAGTGTTTAAAGATATTTAAAGTTATAAACTATAACTTTTAATATTTAAAGGATAATTTCATTAATAATTTAATATTAATGATATATTAATGATATTAAATTTATTTAATAATTATATTAAATAAATAGTTTAAAAATAGTTTTAATTATTTAAAAATCATTTAAAAGGATATTAATTATTTAAAAATATTTTAAGTTATAATTATTGACTTTTAATATTTGGATAAATAGTTCATTAATATTTAAATATTAATGGCAATTATTTAATAATGATTTTAAATGTTTTAAAAATCATTTAAGGGTATTATAAATACTTTAAAAATATTTTGAGTTATTATACATAACTTTAATATTTTGGCAATGGTTTCATTAATAGTTTAATATTAATTAAATATTAATGATAATAGAATTGTTTAATATTTAAATCATTTTATAATGATTCTGATATTTCAAAAATTTTGATAAATGATAATAATTATTTAATAATTATTATAAGACCATGAAAAATAGTGCGACTGATGTTTAAATTATCCAAATGGATAATGAACTACGGTTTAGAGTCTTAGACTCGATAGTTACCCGATAAAACTGTTGGTAGACCGACATGTTTCAGAAATTGATCTGGACTTAAATAATTTAATTGAATATGTGTTTATTTGTGATTCAATGGTTATTAAGGTTGTATGACAATGTGATTAGGAAGGTGTTGATGTTTGATTATGAGTCAACGATTGTTGAACATGTGTGATAATGTGAATAGGGAATGTGCTGACTGCAATAGGCAGTGTTATATTACGTTATGTTGTACTAATCAGTAAAATGATCTGATTAATGATAGGTCGAGATAGAAAAGATAAATCTAAGTTGCGTAAGTGTAAGTAGAGCATCAGGCAAGTATCCTAACTTACCTATATTATATATGCCCATTGATTATCAACATGTTAGTATATGATAATTCAGTTATATATATTCTGTTCGTTAATTTCTAGAAATGATTATACAAGTGTCCCCACTTGGATAATCATTGTATTTAATCGCATGTTGATACACCTTTGATATACATATATGTTGAACTATAGATAATTGTTGAACAAGATAAGACCTTTGTTATGAAAACCCGACAGGTATGAACATCCCGATAATGGGAAAATTTTTATGCGCCCAAGGCGGACAGAGTGAACGATAACATCGTTCTTATACATGTAGTATTGATCAATACAGGGTACAATGGGGCTGATCACCCTCCGTGCCCGTAAGTCATGACGGTTTACAGATGAATTTCTGTTTAAACCTTTTCGAAAATGAAAACAATGTTCATAGTATGTCACAGAAACCCATGTATAGTCAATACGTAGTTTCAAAATTTTGAAAAAGGGTTGTTATGATATTATTATTGGTATAGATGACTTCACAACTATTGATTGGTTGTAGAAGGGTATTATAAAGAAGATATTTAAATTCTTTCAGCTTATATATATATATATATATATATATATATAAATACTTGTTGGGCACTCAAATGCTCATCCTTGCTTAATTTAAATATTTTTTAGCTAAGTGTGAAGAACCAGAAGGCTCATGCCGAAACAAGGGAAAGGGAAAACTAACCAAATAAGATTTGTGGTACTGTTTGTAATAGTTTTAGATTATGAAGACTATGATATTTAAATATCTAATATCATGTAATGAATGACTAAAGGTTGCGTACTTGGGAGAAAGACTTTGATGTATATGTAAATTTAAGTTATGTTTTATATTATTAGTATTATTCCACTCATAGAAATGGTATCGTGAAGTACCGAATTCGGGTTTCAAGTATCCGGGTTCGGGGGCCTCACAAGTTGATATCAGAGCTATAGGGTTAGAAACCTTAGGTGGGTTAGACCCTAGGCTATAACCTTAGAACAGAGGGAAATGTTGAAATGATAAATAACTCATGTAGAGTTTAAAAAGAGATGAATTGAATAAATTCATCGTCAAACAAAATAAAAGATAATTCATACAAAACTATTATTTGACTATGTGTATATAATATATGCTAATCAAAATAATTTATGTGTGTAGATGTCGGGTGGAAAAGGCTTGCTATATGCTTATAACATGAAGAAGAATCAAACCCATACACCTGAGCTGATATCGAAGCCAATAGCTGAAATAGAAGCTCACAATGGAAACGACTTGGATGAGGTGCTCATCATAGAAAATATAATACCAGATCCGAAAATGGTGGAGCTGACAGATAGTGATTCAGACACTAAAGTTGAAGCCGAACAAGCATCAACGGAGGTACAGAATCTGAGGAACAAGGTTTCTTCTCTGGAAAGGCTATGGGAGATAAAAAAGCTATTAAATAGTCAACTGCGTCAGGCATTAATAGAAACAATGGAAGAACAGGATAAGCTTAAAATCCAAATTGATCAGATAGGAGCCTCAAGCAACATCTCATGTGCAGCTCCGAGAGATAAGGGAAAAAGAAAGGTAGAAAACTATGATTTAGGAAAACCTGATAAGAAGAAAGGGAAAAGAATTTGTTATCTTTGTGGATATGAGGGACACACTACTCTGTACTGTCCTGAATATAAACTAGGAGCATGTTTTGTCTGTGGAAACGAAGATCATCAGGCAAGAAGTTGTCCAAGAAAGAAGGCGTAGTAAATAGATAGTATAGGTTATGTTGTGTAAGCGTGTTTAATATTATATGTGTGCTTAATATGTATGTGTAATGCATTATTATAAAAATTTTGTGCAAGTGGTGATGTAAATCCCGACTTTTGTAGTCACAATGGGATAACTAATGTTTAAAGCACTCTGTGCTGTGATATGTAAGATATTTCGAAAGCAATGAATGAATATGAATCAAAGTTTGAGTTATGAAACAAGTTTAATAAGTTTAAACTTATATGATAAAGTTTAGAATGTAAGTTAATTTATGGTTTTTACTTAACCAGATAATGCCGCCAAGACGTCAAACTCGAAATCAGAGGGCAGAAGAGTCTGTCAACAATGTTGAAGGACAACAACAAGCGGACCCAATGCAGCAGTTCGCAAATATGGTAACTCAGGCTATGCAACAAGGAAAACGGCTGGATAATCACTTGGCGAATTTTAAAGATTTTAAGGCTATAGGACCGCCAGAATTCAAAGGTACGACTGACCCTGTAGAAGCCCAAACTTGGGTTAAGGAAATTAAGAAGGCGTTTATAATAGCTAGGGTAGCTGAGGGGTAAAAGACCTTTTTTGCCACCTACATGATGAAGGGCGAGGCAAATTTCTTGTGGGAAGCGAATCAGGTGAGGGCAGGAGCAGGTGTGGTAGCATGGGATAGATTTAAGACTTTATTTTTTGAGAACTATTTTTCAGCCATTATGCAGTCTAGAATGGAGGTAAAATTTTTGGAGTTGAAGAAAGGGGATATGTCAGTGGCAGAATATGCCGCAAAATTCAATGAGTTAGCTAGGTTTGCTCCGCATCAAGTCGATACGGAGGCTAGGGAGGCGAGGAGATTTGAGCTGGGATTAAAACCCTGGCTCTATAATAAGGTGGCAGTGTTGCAGATTCCAACATTTGCAGCACTCTTGGAGAAGGCGATAATTGCGGAGGAGGGAAGTGAGGCTAAGAGCCTCTACAATAAGGAGAGGAAAAACAAGGGCAAGGTCGAAGGAGCTGAGAAGGTGAGAACTAATAGTGGAAGCATGAGTGTTGATGGAAAAAGGAAGGGGAACTATTTTGGTAATGTCCAGGTTAAACAGGAAGGTGTTAAGAAGCCAGCGGTGCAGTGTGGAAAATGTGGAAAGAACCACTCCGGAGAATGTTTAAAAGGAAAATTTGTGTGTTACAAATGCGGGCAGGAGGGTCATATTTCTCCCAACTGCCCAAATCCTAGAATGAACAGTGGTTATTTTATTTGCGGATCAATGGAGCACAGGGTGAAGGATTGTCCGAACAGGAGGGTGGAGGCAGGAAAGGAGAATACTGGTAAGGGTAGCGGAACGTTAGCAATCACAGGACCGACATCATCGAACAAACCAACAAAGTCAACATCAAGGGTCTTCAACATGACGGTTCAAGACACGGTGGCAGCTGGCAATGCAGTTCCAGGTAATATTCGAATAACTTTTATTTGCGTAATTAGAATTTTTCTATTTATAGTAAATTGTTTTATAAAGAAATTTTGAGGGAGGAATTTGAGTTCTTTTAGGAATCAAATTTCCGTTTAATCAGAAAGACAAGCTTTATGTGATTAGTTAAAGATCAGTTCGATCAAAGTTGATCGAGATCTATTTACGAAGATTGTGTATGCTATGAACCCAGTTATGTATAGGTTTTAAAGTGATGATTCCGGGGACGGAATCCTTATAAGGGAGGGTGAATGTGACAACCCGATATTTTCTGTATAAATAAATCTTAAATTTTGCGTATAATTTTTTTTTATTTTAAGGATGAGGATTTGTACAAGATTATGCGTATATGTATTTATATGGTAAATGAAAATATATTTATTACATGAATATTTACAAGTAAATTTATTTTAGAATTATTGATTATTATAAAGTATATTTTTATAATAAATAATTTTAAGATAGAAATGTTTTTATTAATTATTTTCCATAAATATATAATCATATATTATTTAAATAATATATGAAGTGATTTTTTTTAGAATAAATATAATAATTATTTTATTATATGAATTTTTGTACAGATTATTAAGTTAAATATTTTACCCTAATTGTTAAGGTTAAATATGAAAGAATAATCAGATATGGAATCCAAACCCTAATTTTGGATTATTGTCAAGGTATTAGAATAATAATATAATATTAATTATATTTTGATTTTTCAGTGCTATGAATGTGTACGGTATGTCCGTATTGATAATGGTTGGTCAATTACAGTGTATTTTGACCAAACCCTAGTAATAATGTTAAACCCTAATTTGAGATCCAAATTAGAAGTGTGAGATTGTTTTATAAGTGTGTTAGATAAATTATGTCGTGTATTAAATGTATTAATTAGGTAAACCCTAATTAAAATTCTGGAAACCCTAATTGCTATAATTAGTAACCCTAATTTGAAATTAGAGTTTGAGATTGTTGGTAAGTATTGATAATGGGATTAATTAGCAAGCATTATGATTATAATTATTAAATTTAGAAACCCTTAGTAATTGGAAACCTTAATTGTAATTTAGTAACCCTAATTACCAAAAGAATAAACCTTAATTGCTAAATTAGCAAAGTCAACAATAATTATATGATCTAAACCCTAATGTCCATTTGTTAGATAATTACAAACTTACTTTAATTAACAAAGTAATTATTTTCAAAATTTTAGAAACTAAAATTTAGTTATTTTATTTTATTTTATTTATTTTTTTTGTGCAAACCCTAGTTGAAAAATCCTACAATTTGTGCTAAACCTTAGGGTTAAACCCTAAGGGTTTGCATGATTACAATTTTGCCATTAATTGGAAAATTAAAAGACCAAAATACCCATTTTAGCATTAAAGAGGCTAGCTTATTGGTTTTGACATTAGGGGAGGTGGTTCACCAAACCAACAACTCCACATGCTCTTTATTTGACAGCAACAAGCAACAACTCAGCTCATTCATGCACCATGATGGCCTATATATAGATTGAGAGAGAGAGAAAAATCCTTTTGTTCACTATATTTTGCACAAAAACTTACTAAACTCTTTCAAGTCCCAAACCTCTGAAATTATCTAGCAATTCAGTCACATAAACAAGCCCCACGTCCATCCCTAACGAATCAGAAGCATAGAAATCAAAATCGATCAAGAAGGTATAAAACCCTACCTTGAATTTCTGTCCAAAATTTGTTGTTAGATGTTGTGTTTAAGTGTTAGAATATATTGTTTATGTTGTCTAGAGATGATCTGGGTTGCTAGATGTTAGATCCATAACATCTAGAGGCTCGGATTTGAAGATTTGTTGAATCTGGAAAATTATTTTTTTGTTCTCTGACATCGAATGTCAGAGGCTGTAGATTGTTGTGTGTTTATTATTTTTGGTGTTTAAGTGTTTAATTTTGTAGTCTTGTATGAGATCTTTCATCTAGTACAAGAATTAAAGTCAGATCTATTGTGGATATGAAGTTATGAACGGTCAAACCTAGTTGACCGATCACAAAAAAATTACTTTCTGGGCAGCCCAGAAAATTTCCAGAAATGTCTATGTTGGCTGACAACTTTTTGAAGCTCTTGATCTTGATACTGGTAGTGGTTTATGACATAATGTTAGTTTGATGTTATAGCTGGACATATGAACTACACGTATATGCTGTCATATTACTCAGATCCTTAACTGATTCGTACATAATAATGGTCAAACGACCGTTGACCGTATGATCTGATGAAGATTCTGGGAAAACCCAGATCTTCAAGACCCGTTTACTGACCCCTTGTTTGACTGGCCATAATCTCTTTGATTCGGTGTTAATATGATGTTCTGATTTTATGTCGTTATACTCTGTCATGTGGTCTACAAGATTGGATCAATAGATTACACAAAACAAGTCCAGGATGTTATAATTTAAAGCTGAAAACTAGCTCCCGCGTCTGTTCTTCATTTTCTAGAAAACCCAGAAAATGAAGAACAGCGTTGTCAGACATTTGGCTAGCTTAGATCTTGCATTGTATTGATGTTATGGCCTAGATAAAAGTTGTATCATGTAGTATTACATCAATACTACATGATGAATGTCTAACATGAACCAGAAGCTTTATAATCTGTTAGATAATTGTGGTCAAAGGAGGCCACTCGGTAACTGTGTATGAAGATCTGGGTTATATGAAGAACATGAAGAACACCTATAACGACGGTTCTGTCGCTATAGGTGGTCTTTAGCAACAGATATTTATATAATTTCCGAAATTTAATAAAAAAATAGAAAAAAATAGTTTTTAATTATTAAAAATACAAAATAAATTATTAAAAATTATTTTAAATTCTAAAAATTAGTTTTTAATTATTTTAAATATATTTCATAAATATTTAATATTTTTGGAATATTAAAAGAAATTAATTTTTTTAATTATAATATTAAATAAATTATTTAAAAATGATTTTAATTCATGAAAAATAATTTAAAATTATATTATGATATAAAAAAATATTTTAAGTTATTTTTAATAACTTTTAATATTATTTGATAATTTTCATTAATAAATAAATAGTAATGATAATTAAGTTATTTATTAAATAAATTAAATAAATGAAGTAAAAAAATTATTTTATTATATTAAAAATCATTTTAAATAATAATAAGGTATTTAAAAATATTTTAAGTTATAAAATATAACTTTTAATATTTAAAGGTAAATTTTATTAATTAATTATTATTAATGATATTAAAGTTATTTAGTAAATATATTAAATAATTTAGTTTAAAAATGATTTTAATATTATAAAAATCATTTTAAATGAAAATAAAGTGTTTAAAGATATTTAAAGTTATAAACTATAACTTTTAATATTTAAAGGATAATTTCATTAATAATTTAATATTAATGATATATTAATGATATTAAATTTATTTAATAATTATATTAAATAAATAGTTTAAAAATGGTTTTAATTATTTAAAAATCATTTAAAAAGGATATTAATGATTTAAAAATATTTTAAGTTATAATTATTGATTTTAATATTTGGATAAATAGTTCATTAATATTTAAATATTAATGGTAATTATTTAATAATGATTTTAAATATTTAAAAAATCATTTAAGGGTATTATAAATACTTTAAAAATATTTTGAGTTATTATACATAACTTTAATATTTTGGCAATGGTTTCATTAATAGTTTAATATTAATTAAATATTAATGATAATAGAATTGTTTAATATTTAAATCATTTCATAATGATTATAATATTTCAAAAATTTTGATAAATGATAATAATTATTTAATAATTATTATAAGACCATGAAAAATAGTGCGACTGATGTTTAAATTATCCAAATGGATAATGAACTACGGTTTAGAGTCTTAGACTCGATATTTACCCGATAAAGTTGTCGGTAGACCGACATGTTTCAGAAATTGATCTGGACTTAAATAATTTAATTGAATATGTGTTTATTTGTGATTCAATGGTTATTAAGGTTGTATGACAATGTGATTAGGAAGGTGTTGATGTTTGATTATGAGTCAACGATTGTTGAACATGTGTGATAATGTGAATAGGGAATGTGCTACCTGCAATAGGCAGTGTTATATGTACGTTATGTTGTACTAATCAGTAAAATGATCTGATTAATGATAGGTCGAGATAGAAAAGATAAATCTAAGTTGCGTAAGTGTAAGCAGCGCATCAGGCAAGTATCCTAACTTTGCATTTTCTTTATGCAATGGACAGAAGTGAGAAGTTCAGAATTATTATTATTAATGTACAGATGGTTAAACCTATATTATATATGCCCATTGATTATCAACATGTTAGTATATGATAATTCAGTTATATATATTTTGTTCGTTAATTTCTAGAAATGATTATACAAGTGTCCCCACTTGGATAATCATTGTATTTAAACGCATATTGATACACATTTGATATACATATATGTTGAACTATAGATAATTGTTGAACAAGATAAGACCTTTGTTATGAAAACCCGACAGGTATGAACATCCCGATAATGGGAAAATTTTTATGCGCCCAAGGCGGACAGAGTGAACGATAACATCGTTCTTATACATGTAGTATTGATCAATACAGGGTACAATGGGGCTGATCACCCTCCGTGCCCGTAAGTCATGACGGTTTACAGATGAATTTCTGTTTAAACCTTTTTGAAAATGAAAACAATGTTCATAGTATGTCACAGAAACCCATGTATAGTCAATACGTAGTTTCAAAATTTTGAAAAAGGGTTGTTATGATATTATTATTGGTATAGATGACTTCACAACTATTGATTGGTTGTAAAAGGGTATTATAAAGAAGACATTTAAATTCTTTCAGCTTATATATATATATATATATATAAATACTTGCTGGGCACTCAAATTCTCTTCCTTGCTTAATTTAAATGTTTTTCAGCTAAGTGTGAAGAACCAGAAGGCTCATGCCGAAACAAAGGGAAAGGGAAAGCTAACCAAATAAGATTTGTGGTACTGTTTGTAATAGTTTTAGATTATGAAGACTATGATATTTAAATATCTAATATCATATAATGAATGACTAAAGGTTGCGTACTTGGGAGAAAGACTCTGATGTATATGTAAATTTAAGTTATGTTTTATATTATTAGTATTATTCCGCTCATAGAAATGGTATCATGAAGTACCAAATTCGGGTTTCAAGTATCCGGGTTCGGGGGCCTCACAAGTGCAAAACCTCTATGCAGTCTTTTAGAGAAGGATGCCACTTTCATCTTTACTGCGGAATGTAAGTCCGCGTTTGACCTATTGACGAAGAAATTAACTACAGCCCCCGTGATTGCAGCACCAGACTGGAAAATGCCATTTGAGCTTATGTGTGATGCGAACGACTATACGGTTGGGGTTGTTTTGGGCCAAAGACGAGACAAGGTGTTTCACGCCATATACTACGCAAGAAAAACACTCACAGAGACTCAAATGAACTACACTACTACGGAAAATGAATTGCTTGCAGTGGTGTACGCATTCGACAAATTCTGGGCATACTTGATCGGGAATAATATAATAGTCTACACGGACCATTCAGCGATTCGATACTTAATAGCAAAAGAAGATGCTAAGCCATGCCTTATCCGATGGATTCTCCTACTTCAAGAGTTTGATTTAGAAATTAAAGATAGAAAGGGGACGGAGAATCAAGTTGCCGACCATTTATCAAGGCTGAAAAATCTGGGGAAAAAGGATGAAGATAGATGCGTGATCAACGAGTCATTCCCGGATGAGCAACTATTTGGGTTGAATGCAGAATTTTCGTGGTATGCAGACTTCGCGAATTATGTGGTGAGCAAAATGCTTCCCCCGGATCTTACACGATAACAGAAAAAGAAGTTTCTGCATGATGTCAAGTGGTACATGTGGGGTGAACCGTACTTATTCAAACAATGCGCTGATAAGATAATTCGACGATGTACCCCATACAGTGAAGTCCATAACAAATTATAAGAATGCCACTCATCGGCATACGGTGGACATTACGGGAGTGAGCGCACCGCGTCAAAAGTGCTTCAATCTGGGTTTTATTGGCCTATTGTGTTCAAAGATGCCCACCAATTTTTGAAAACACGTGATAGATGCCAAAGGGTGGGAAACATATCAAAACAGAATGAGATGCCCCTACAAACCATTCTTGAAGTGGAACTCTTTGATGTATGGGGCATCAATTTCATGGGACCCTTCCATTCATCTTTGAGCAATCAGTATATTCTACTCGCGGTGGACTACATCTCAAAATGGGTTGAAGCTGCAGCATTACCATCAAATGATGCCAAGGTGGTCCTCAAATTCCTTCAAAAAAACATTTTCACGAGGTTTGGCACGCCCAGAGCAATAATTAGTGATGAAGGTAGTCACTTTTACAATAAGTCATTTATAGCTCTTTTGGCTAAGTATGGGGTAAACCACAAGGTGGCTACAGCATATCACCCTCAAACTAATGGGCAAGCTGAGGTATCTAACAGAGAAGTCAAGAAAATTTTGGAGAAAGTCGTAAATCCAAGTCGAAAAGATTGGTCACTTCGATTGGACGATACATTATGGGCTTATCGGACTGCATACAAAATGCCAATCAGGATGTAACCTTATCAACTCTTGTACAAAAAGGCATGTCAGTTACCGGTGGAGCTACAGCACAAGGCTTACTGGGCCATACAGAAATTGAATTTTTATTAAGCCGTTGTAGGAGAAAAGAGGCTACTCCAACTGAATGAGCTCGACGAATTCCGCCTCCAAGCTTACGAGAATGCCAAGCTATACAAAAAAAAGGTTAAAAGATGGCACGACCAAAAAATTGTGCAACGGACATTCGAGCCGGGCTAATCAGTCCTCTTGTTCAACTCACGACTGCGATTATTTCCAGGAAAGCTTAAGTCGAGATGGTCGGGGCTATTTACTATAAAACGAGTATTTCCTCATGGTGTCGTTGAACTCTATAGTCGTAATCCGTTAGAAATGTTCAAGGTGAATGGTCAACGGATAAAGCATTACTTGGGTGGCGAGTTGAATTGGGACGCTGACAACATTACCCTCGTCGATACACAGTAAACCAGGGAGTAGTCAGGTTGAACGACTTAAAATTAAGCGCTAATTGGGAGGCAACCCAACTTTTCTTTATTTTTCATAGTTCATGTTTACTTTGTTAGGATATAGTTTATGAAGCAGTAGTTAGGTCTTGTCAATTATAAGTTTTGCTAAAAAAATCTCTGAAAAATACTAAAAATCTCATTGAAACTCCAAGTCGTCATTAATCTAACATATTGCATGTTTTTGGTTTCAGGAGAGGTCCAACGTGAGCCAGAGCAACAACGACTACGAAATGGAGGAAAATCAGAGAATTTTGCATCTCAAAAATTTTTGGCCAAAATTTTTAAAAGTGGCATGCCCGCTGGGGCGGGCTTCTTTGGCCTAGCAACCCCCGCCGGGGCGGGGGTCCTGAATCCTGGGCAGACATGCCTGTTTTAAGGCACGACCCTTCCTTTCCTCCCCCCACACCCATACACGTCTTTTGTTCTCACTCTGCCATCCTCCTACCAAACCACTCCTACCCAACCCATTACCCACATCACAAACCTCCTCCCCACTACTACTTCCCACGATCTCCACTCCCCAAACATCCCTTCACATATTCTCCCAACCACACCACTTCTATATATATCCCTCCATCTCATCTCTATTTCTTCCCACATTTAAACTTTTGAATTCGGCATTTGGAGAGGTTGTTTTTTAGAGCAGATTCTAGTGCGTACTTGGGGCTTCATCTCATCTCTACCATATACACCAATTTCTAAGTTCAAATTTCATAAATTGTGTAACCTACCCCAACTGTATACCAAGTGTTTGATAAAGTGCTTGAACCAAGTTTTGGAAAAGGAAGTGTTTACTAGCAAGAGTTCACTGCTGAAATTCAATGGCTTCTCAACCGACACCCAAACGCCAACGGGGGGCGAGTTCAAGCGCCGTTCCACCGCCAACCACCTATGACCGTAAAAAATTTGTGAGTGCCGCCGCTGTCGACCGTTATGAGTACATGCAATCTAAGGCACTTACGCCAGAGCGTGGTTTAGCCCCCGAGGGGAACGACGGGGAGATGATGTCCCATATTCACCAAAAGGGGTGGATCAAAATAACTGAACATCTGACACCCGCCGTGGTTAATATTGTCAAGGAATTCTATGCAAACGTCGAAGACAAAGCTCCTTTAAAAGCGTTTGTGCGGGGTCGAATGGTCCCGTTCAGTGACAATGCAAGCAACGCTTACTATAAGTTGTGGGTGTCACGTCATTGTCAGTATGTCCAAATGAGGGATTTTGACCTGGATTATGAGGAGGTTATTAAAAATTTGACAAAGCCGGGCACATCTTGGACCAAAGGTAGGAAGGGAGGAACAATGTTCAATAGCAAGGACTTAAGCCGGTATGGAAAGATATGGTACGCATTTTTATGTGCAAAATTTCTTCCGTCTGAACACACTTCGGACGTCACCAAAGAGAAGGCGTTACTGTTATATGCCATTGTGCAAGATTTCATTATCGACGTCGGGGCCATCATCAGTTTCTCCATCCGCTGGTGCTTACATGGAAATTTTTCGGGCGGTTTGCCGCACCCTTCATTTATATGTGCGTTGTTTCGCAACGCCAGGGTGTGTTATTCTAATGATGAACCAACTCAACCGCCGTTTGCTTTGCTTAATTCACGAATGATTGCGCGGTATTCAGTGTGGGGTGGAGGAGTGTCACATCCACGGGGTTTGGGTTTTATTTTTCCATCGGCGTCGGAAGACGAAGTCGATGCCGAAGATACCTCGGGGGATGAGGATGAAACAATGGGAGATCAAGGAACCGAGCAGGTTCCGCAGACTGAGGCATTTTCTAGTACTCAGTTCCTTGAGTTCCAAAATCAAATGAATGCGCATAATAGGGCAGCACGCCGGGAAATGCGGCGATTGGCGATGCGCCAAGATCACATGTTTGATGCCATGAATGCATCTTTCGCCTCATTCAATACAACGCTTCAAAGTTTCAACCCGGCGGCTCAATTTCCATATCAACAACCCGGTCCTTTACCTCGATTTCCTCTTAGTGATTCCGATGAGGAAGAGCACCAACCACTGCCCCAGACTTAGACGATTCTAGGGAAGTCCTATTGCACTTTATTGTTATCCAATGAGGGCATTGTCTTATTTAAGTTTGGGGTAGTAATTTGTTTAGTTGCATAAATGCATTTTCAACTTTTTGTTGTCATATCTAGTTTTGCATTATAGAATAGGTTTTTTGCATAGTAGTTAGGATTTTGCATTGTTTTCATTTATCTAAATATATATATATATATATATATATATATATATATATATAAATAAAAAATAAAAAATTAGTTAAATAGTGTGTTTCCATATGTCCAACGGTGTCGCATTTTTCATGTTATTTTTGTGGGCCAATGATGAGATTGTGAACAAGTTAACCAATATAGTATGGATTATTAAAACTATGATATATTTTCTGTTATGAATCGATTCTTCGACTTGTTTAAAACTATTATAAAAAGGGTAGCACTAATAACATATTTGTTGACTGGTCAGTTAAAATTGACACATAAAAAGTTTCTAAAGGATAATGTTAGCGTGAACTAGAAAATGACAAGGATTGGCAGTGAAGGCTTAACTTAGGCAAAAACCTAAGCTTAGGGGAATATATGTGGGATATATAAGCTTGTTAAAAAAAGAAAAAAAAAAGAGAAAAAGAGAAAGAATGAAACATGTTGAGTCTTATGGTGGGTTAAGGAGAAACACTCTCCATAAACACAAGCATAAGATGGAGCGTAAAATGCACTCACCAACCATCTATCAAAAGAAAAAGAAAAGGAAAATAATCACGGGAAAAGTGCAGAAAGCCCCCGTGTAAAAAAAGAAGAAAAGAAAGTATAAGTATCCTGCATGTATCCTTGAATTTAGTTAAGTTTAATTGTAGTTGAGTCGTGCCTATCTTTGAGATTTTTAAGTTTGAACTGTATGATTCCTTCTAAGAAGTTATTTATGTATTGAATTTGGGTCCATATCAGTTATCTTAGATGTTGATCACACACGCACACTATACCAGTGATAATTGTTCAAGAATTGAGGATTAATATGTAAGTGTGGATTGGTTTTGATAAGTTGTATTGTAAAGTTGCTTGTTTTCTCTAAGGCCGATGGGATAATTTAGTTTATGTGATGTTATTGGATTTTTAGATAGTTAGATTGTTATTGCATTTCATTGCATTTCATAACATGTAGTTTATTTTGTGCTCGAGGACTAGCACAGTTTAAGTTTGGGAGATTTTGATAAGTGGATTTTATATACACGAATAGATATTCATTTCAAGTTTAATTTCGTAGTTTTCTTCCTGTTTTGTGTTCGTTTTTACTTGTTTCATGTTATTTTATGTGTAGGGTGGTTATGGATGCAAGTGGTGAGGAAAGGCGGTCTTTTTGGAGTAAAAGTGGAAAAAAGTTGAGAAAAGAAAATCTTGAAGTCAGTAGCACCCCCCGCCGGGGTGGGCCTGTTGTGTACTGTAACCCCCACTAGGGCGTGGGTCTCGATTTTTGGGTATCTTGTTCTGTTTCAACTTCTGTCGGTGCTCGGTTTGTGGGACTTGAATGATGTGTATAGACTCTAATAAAAAGAGATTTCGGCCAGAAGAGAAGGAGAGCTTGCTATTAGGTAGAAAAACAACAATCATACAACAAAAAGGCATTAATTCAAGAGCTATTTCAAGGATTCAAGAGCAAACGTTGGAGGAGTAATTTTCAGAGATTGTCACAGCGTTTGCGAATCAAGGCTACGTGAATGGGTTTTCATTATTCTTATTCTCTTTAGTCTTATTTGTAATTAGAAGGATATCTTCAACAAATTATTCAGTTTTTAATTCATTCGTTATGAACTAATTTACTTATTAGACTTGTGATGGATCTTTGGGTGAAACGATGATTCTATAACTTTGATTTCTAATTTAATAAGATATTTATAGTTTATCTATGTTAACTTGAGCGTGAATTTATGAATTGCCTGATCAACAGTTCTTTGTGGATTTGAAAGGAATCGTGAGAGGAGATTCAAATTTAGACCTAGTTAATACAGCATGTGTCATGAATTTTGTCGATAGCAGATTTGTGATTATTGTTAAGGTAGAGATACGCTTGACATCACATGTAATTGTACAGAGAGCTTAAACTTAAACCTTCTTTGATTGCAGTTCACATAGAGATATAATGAGTTGGTTAATTTAGGTGTTTAACGGATTTCTATCTTAATTGTGGATTGATGTTAATATGGTATTAGTGCATCGAGAGGTGGCTCTTACTACGTTCGTGTTCTTGATTAATAAACTGGAATATTGAATTGAGTTGGAATAAAGGTTGGAAAATCAGAGGAAAGCTCAAGGTGAAATCATAAGTCTAATTCTCCATTAATTGTTTGAAATTCTGGATTTCGTTACTGGTGACTATTTTGTGATAGTTTATTTCTTTATTGATTTGGATTTTTTTATATAATTTAAAACCATTGAATTGATTAGTATAATAAAATTAGCGTTAATACAAAATTGATAATTGTGAAGTTAAAACTCTTGATATTTTGTCCTCGTGGGAACGATACTTTATTCACAACTATATTACTTGTTGACCACGTACACTTGTGTGTTTTGCGCGTATTGATTTTACCCAACACTTGCCAACGTGTAAAGGAGAAACATCAAGTGCCGAAAGGTCCATTGCAACCACTTGAGATTCTGAAATGGAAGTGGGAACACATTACTATGGATTTCGTTACGGGTCTTCCCAAGATTTCTCAAGGCATAGATGCGATTTGGGTTATTGTTGATAGATTAACCAAGTCTGCCCATTTCTTGCCTATACGAGAGACTTATTCCCTTGAACGTCTTGCTAGTATGTACGTAAATGAGATTATGAAATTGCATGGCATGCCAGTATCTATAGTTTTGGATCGTGACACAAGATTCACTTCACGATTTTGGGTTAGCTCACAAAAAGCTATGGGCATAGATTTACGATTAGTTCGGCATACCATCCTCAAATGGACGGACAATCAGAGAGGACTATTCAAACTGTTGAAGATCTATTAAGACTCTGTGTCCTAGACTTCAAAGGGAGTTGTGATAAGTATTTATCATTGGTAGAATTTTACTACAACATCAGTTACCAGGCAAGTATATGTGTGGCTCCATTTGAAGCATTGTATGGACGAACATGTCACTCTCTAGTATGCTAGATTGAGGTGGGAGAAGCAACATTGTTGGGACCAGAGTTGGTACGAAAGACTACAGAGAAGATCCAAATGATCCGATAACGTATACAAATGGCACAGGATCGACAAAAAAAGTTATGCGGATCTTCATCGAAAGGACGTTGAATTTGATATTGGGGATCATGTATTGTTACTTATTTCTCCATGGAAGGGAGTTACAAGATTCGGGAAGAGAGGAAAGCTCAATCCATGATTTATTGGTCCATTTCAGATTCTTGACCGAGTAGGAAATGTGGCCTATAGACTCGCGTTACCTCCAAGCATGTCTCTTGTTCATAATGTTTTTCACATATTTGTGTTTCGTAAATATGTAAAAGACCCGAATCACATTATTGAGTTTGAACCAGACGAGATAGCCGAAGACTTAACGTACAAGGAGATGCCTGTTAAGATCTTGGATAAAAAGGAGCATGTCCTACTCACCAAGGTTATACCACAAGTTAAGGTTTTGTGGGGGAACCATGCTATTGAAGAAATGACCTGGGAGTTGGAATCAAAAATGAAAATGAGGTATCCTCACCTTTTCGAAACACCAGGTATGTACGTCAATTTCGAGGACGAAATTTCATAAGAAGGGAAGGTTATAAGACCCAAACTTTTTATAAATGAAATTGAATTTCCTTTATTTATTTTTTTTGAAATAGTAATGGTTGATTTGATTAATGTGGTTAGTTATGGGTAAAATGCGCAAATATTTTAAATAAGAAAGTGGTTATAAAATATTCATTGTTGTCGGGGAATATTCGTTTAGTCATGGAATACTCTTCCTGTCGGGGAATATTCGTACGACGACGCAGCCTTTTGTGGGCCCCATAACGGAAAGCGATTGGATGAAGAAAATGACAAGTATAAGTTGTTTATAAATAACGGCGTAGTTGTTACCGTTAATACTGTTGGAATACCCGGTGGTTAAAACACAGTAGCACGCGGTATTGCACTAATTATTGATTCTTACGTAAGAAGGCACTACTCAATAATTGTTACAATAATTACTGTTCAAAATTTTATTTTATTGATTCAATAATTGCTACGTTGATAGTTTATATTATTGTTGTTTCAATAATTGTCACTATACAGTATTTTTCATTATCAGATCAATAATTCATATTATTTGAATAATATTATTAGATAACTTTATTTACAATGTCTAGAAAGTTCTGTCTACGGAGAGGTTTGGTCACCTAATTACGCGCCTGGTTGTCAGTATTGTGATTCTGTAATATTATTTGTGAATAATTAATGATTGATAAGGAAAATATTCATTTTATGTGGATATAGATGGAAAAAAAATTTAATTTGACAATTGTTGAAAATTGATATTTTATCTTTCCTGATAAAATAAATTATTTATATATATTATTATATTATAATAATATAATAATGGTGATATTTTTATAATGAATGTGGGATATATGAATATATGAGGAAGAATATTTTTGTTACTAAAAATATTTAAAAAATATTTTTCATGTTTGCGGACCCTATTTCTTGACTGAAATTTGATTATAGCCTGTAAAATCGTCCGTATGTGGATTTCGGTCAATTTCTATTTGGAATTTGGAAAAACTTAAACTTATAAAGTTTTAGAGAATTGAATTTCCTATGGAATGGACATAAGATTTGAATTTTTGAAATAAAAGGGATATTTATTACGAATTATTGAAGTTCCGAAATAATTGATTTTTGGAGTTTTAAATAATTTTTTTTAAGAAAAACGTTATTTGTGAGATGGTGGGCCCCACTTGTGTGGTTAATGTCCTGAAATTGGATTGTCAAAGTGGGCGTAAGAAATTTATATAAATATATAAATATTTTATTAAGTTTTCTTCTTTGGTGTTCTAAGTATTTTCTTATAAATAGGATGCTTAGGTTAGAATTGAAAATTACATCAGAAACTAAAGATTTCTCTCTCTATATTATCGAGCGTATTCTTGTGAGTATTTTGATACTTTGAGTGTTGCTATACATGTTCCCTTCAACACTATATCCGGTATTCCAATCAGAAGTGTTATCCTTTTGAGGTAAAGGATGTTATTTTCTTCGTAAATGATATTATTTCCTTCAATATCATTATGCCAAAATATTGATATGAATATTATTGTGGAATTTCTAACTTTTTGTGTTGGGATTACTATTCACGTATACGGTACTATTCATGTATACGACACTATTCACGAATACAGCACTATTTACCAAAAAATGAAAATTTCTCTTCTTTGTCCAAGATGATTATTATGGTTACTATCTTTGATTGTATCCATGTTTTGATCTTTATTTTGAATTCTGCTTCACAATTGGTTATTATGAAGTATTTTTGAACTTGGATAAACCGAAGTACGAATCCCAAATATTTGTTCTTTTGTCTTACTGGATTCATTTTCTTTAAAATATTTTTCATCATCCTCAGTCCTAAATGATGATATTACTAAATATCTTTGGCCTGTAGTGCAAAGATGAATGATTTCCTGATGAATATCTTTGGCCCGTAGTGCTAAGATGTACAGGTGTTGAGATGAACATGACCAACAGGTGATACAAATGAATATCTTTGGCCTATAGTGCAAAGATAAATATTTGATTCAAGATGTATATTGATTGATGTTACAGGGATAAAATATTGATGATGAACTTTTAAATCTTAGAAGATGGTAGAATTCATTCTCTACTTGACTCTTCTAATGAATTAATGTTTCCGCTGTAGTTGTTGATCTAAAACTTGTTATCTATTATATTATATCAGATTTTTCCCTGTTGAAGACTAATTATAAATTATTGTATATTATCCTAGTCATAATATTTTTTACTGGGCTAGTTGAGCTCACCCTTTTCCTTTTTGTTCCATTTTTCTTCTTAGGAGGTGAGAATTTAGCAGGAACTAGTCGGGGTACGGAGTGATGATTTTAGAAAGTTATTTTAACAGTCCTCACTATTTTTATAAAATAGTGTATCAATAATTATAATGAGGACTCCTTTTGAGTTTGTATACTGTCTATTAGATAGTATTTGTATTTAAACTCACAGTATATGTGTTGTAGTATTTTACACGACAATTATATTAATGAAGTTGTATTTATTTCTGTACCATATATTTGGCAACTCAGACTGGGTGATGTATACCTATTTTGGGGGGTGTCACAATTGTTCTCATCAGGAAATGAGAATATAGCTGGGACTAGTCAGGGAACGGAGTGACGGTCCAGATGTTTGCATTAGTAGTCCTCATAATTCAGTGAAATAGTGTGATAATAAATGTAATAAGGACTCCATTTGAGTTTGAATACTGTCTTGAAGACAATATTTGTATTAAAATTCTCAACTTATGTTTTGTCGTATTTTATACGATAGTTGTATAATTAAGTTGTATTTGAATTTTGTACCATGTATTTGGCGACTCAGAATAGGTGATGTATACCTATTTTGGGGGCGTCACAAACGCCTTATGGCAAACCTCTCTAATTATATATAAAAAATTGAGTAAATATTTACCACAAATCACTTATCTTTAATAAACACATTTTTAATCTTTTAATAATTATTCATCATTAATATTATAACTCACAATATTAACAACCAGATCATTCCCAGGAAAGAGGGAGCTTTCTAATAAGGATTTCTCCTTATTGGCGCGCAATTAAATAACCTAACCCCTTTCCTCGACAGAACTTTTTAGACATTGTCAATAATGAAAATAATAATATGAATAAATGTGTTACCTCAATTATTGATTTAATAATACAAAATATTGTGCAGATGACACTATGATAATAATTAAATTAATAATATTAGATACTATGCAGTAACTACTATTGCACTAATTGAATAAAACTGAGTGACTTCTTACGTAAGCATAAATAATCAGAGATACTGTGCAATACCGTGTGCTACTGTGCAATAACGCGTATTACTATTCTTTTATCACCGGATGTTTCAACAGTTCAACGGTAAAAGTTTTATCGTTATTTTTATAAAAAGGTTATTTCTGTCGCTTTCTATATCCGACAGTTATTCCTTTGTGTGGTTCACCAATGATTGAGCCATCGTACGGATATTCCCTAACAAAAAGAATATTCCCTTACCAAACTAATATTTTATGACCACTTGCTTAATTTTTAAAATTTTCAAATATCACCCTTAACTTTAACCATTTATCAATTTAACCATTTACTGAATAAAGAAATTGAATAATTTTATTTCATAAAATTCAGGGTCTTATAGATGGAAGGCATCCTGAGTGTAAGGGCCCTCTGATAAAGTAAAGCCATCCAAGCCCATCATGGGAATCTCTATGACTTTTTGAGATAAAGACCAATGTCGTCTAGCAGGAGGAGAGAATGGAATACGAATCTCCCTTGTGATGCTCCTGATAGCACGCTCTCCCAAGTAGAGCTCCCAGCCTTCATTGGTCAAGAGAGGAATTCGACGAGTGGATAATACATAATCTACCCCCGTCAGAAAGTCACCCTCAAAGCCTACTCTCAGATGGTCCTCGGGGTAGGGAACCCATGTGATAACATCGGTGTTAGGTAAAATCTAATTATGCACAATACCCAAGTATACGTGGTCAACAAGTAATAAAGTGAAAGTAGAGTATCGTTCCCACGAGGAATTGTTAATACAAATTACAAAATACTAACTCTTAATCAAACTAATTTTATTTAAACAATCAATTTAAGATTATGAATTAAATTATTTAATTACACTAATTTTAATTACCACTAATTAAAATCAGATTATGGAGATTTAAGATCACAACTTCGCTTATTGCTTCATTTAAATTAATAGACTTCTTATCAATTAATCTCATTATTCTGAATTGTTAATCAAGAACACATAAGTAAATATGACCATCTCTCAATGCATCATACTCAAATCAACTTAAATCCAAAGATGATATAATCAAGCCAAACACCCCAATTAACTAATCCACTATATCTCTATGTGAATTACAATTAAAGAAGATTTTAAACACAAGTTCTTTTTTAGATTACATGCGATGTATAGGTATATCTCTCTATCCTAGACATAAATTATGTATTCCAACGCCATGTAGAAAACAAAATCACATGCTATTATGGTCAGATCTAAATCTATACTTCATCTCTCGAGTTCATATAGATTATCACGGTAATTGTTAGTTAGGCAATTAAACATTTCATCACAAATCATAATAGACAATCCAAGATTAATCACAATAATTAATAAAGAAACATACTAAAAATAAACTATGCAATACGATCCATTGTAATCTTAAACAAAAGATTTAATTCATAATTAATGAATTAAAACCAAGATTCAACAATTGAAATAACATTGAAAGACAAAATTAAGAGTAGAGTAAAGAATAAATATGTTGTCAGCAAATCCCCATCTTCCTCAAACTCCTGCTCTTGATCTTCAATGGTCTCCAAGTTGTTTCAATCTCTAACTCTAATAAGAACTAGGGTTGTGATCCTAATATACTTTAATCTAATCTAATGGAGTTCTCCCCCTCCTAATTCTTGTGATTCTCTTCCTTTTATATTCCTCTTTATGTCTTTAAGTCCTCCTGGAAGTCCTTGAGTTAATCAGCTCAAACCAATCCTTATGGAACTCAAATTTTGGCAAAAACTACTTTTTTTGCGCGTACCCCTGCCCCGACAGGCTTTTTTGCACTGATAGGGCTGCCCCAACTGACTATGCTACTGTTTTTGGGCTTGTACCCCCCCACCCCGGTGGGCTTTTGTATGTATAATGTCTGCCCCGACTTTCATCCTTTTTTCTGCTACAATGTCCTCTGGTAAAATGACCATAACTTTTGATCTGGGAGAAGTTACGAGGCCTATAACCTATCAAATCGAAGATCTCAACGATCTCTACAACTTTCATCTTTTGAGAATTGAGAAATAAGAACTTGAGCAATGCTGAAATTGGCTCTGAAGTGGTTGCTATGTAAATGGCAAGCTGAAAATGTGAATCTGGCAACCCCAAACGTCGATCCAAGTAGTTTTTGTCCCAATTCCTGCAAAACAACATAAAACATGCATGAATAGACAAAAACACTTAAAAAATTCCAAAAGATTAAGCTCAAATGCACTCAATTAATGGGTATAAAACTCATTCATCAATCGGCAGTCAACAACTCCAACTGCAACTGAGAGTGGGTAAACCCCTCTGCAAGAGTGGAGTGATGTCATCGCCATCCCCATGGATAGGTCTCCAGACCTACTGTAGTAACTGGGCAAAGTCAAGGAAGCCTCTCATAGGCCCAAAACTGAAAATGTAAATATTAAATGTCATCAGTTATGAAGATTAATTGCCTGAATAGAGGAAACTGGGAGATAAAGAAATGTTACTCACAAGCAAAAATGGTTAAAAGCCTAGCCAAGCCTCTGTCATGCCCTCTAACCGCAGACGCATCCCACGAAGAAAATAGGCAAAGGTAAATGAGGCCCAAAATCCCTGATGCGATCCACATCACGTGTGGCACTGACTAAAGAAAAGAGACAGTCGAGGAGTTGTCCGCTAAGAAATAACCCATGATGATGATCAAGAACAGCCGTCGAAGAATGCGATATCTAGCTCTCTGATCATCAGGCAGAGGCTCAGTCAAAGCTCCACTCGTGACATCCACACTCAAGGGCCCAAAGTGGACGGTCCAACACTTTAGGGTCGTGGCATGAACTCCCAAAAGGGATCAAACTATGCCCCTGTAAACTCCAACCCTGTGATGAAATACCAGTCCATCGGTGTCATCATCACCTCATAGTCCAATAAACGGAGAGACTGAGTTTGGTGGAATTAGAGGCAACAATGGGGAGGAATGGAAAAAAGACCTCAAAACCCAAAGAATTGACAAAATCTTGATACTCCGGATGAAGGGTCTAGTACAAGGAGTGAATGTTAAACCAGTTCCCCTGGGCTGAGTAAAGTCGAGAACTTGCATCAAGTTCAAAATTAAGATCAAACCCTTTCCCCCAGAAGTAGGAATAGAAGAAAAGTAAAAATGGAAATGGCTATTACCTTATTCGCATGAATGTAGATCAAGGGATGACGACTCAAATCATCAAGAAAATCTGGAATCATTACATTAATAGTTGGACGCTCCCGGTGGGGAATAGAAGTAGAAGGGGTTGGGAATCATTATCTTTTTATAAAAATAACGGCGAAAGTTTTACCGTTAAACTGTTGAACTACCCAGTGGTAAAAGTACAGTAATACGCGTGGTTGCATAGTAGCACACGGTATTAATTATTGATGCTTACGTGAGAAGTCACTCAGTTATACTCAATTAATACTACAGTAATTGCTGCATAATATCTCTCATATTATTGATTCAATTATTGTAACAGTATCATCTGCATAATATTTATTATTATTAAATCAATAATTGAGACGACAAAGTTATTCATATTATTATTTGCAATATTAACAATGTCTAAAAAGTTCTGTCAAGGAGAGGTTTGGTCACCTAATTGCGCGCCAATAGGGAGACATCCTTATCGGAAAGCCCCATCTTTCCTGAGAATGATCTGGTTGTTAAATATTGTGAGTTATAATATTAATGATGAATATGTTCATATTGATTAAAGATGAAATTGATATTTTCATTGTGTTGTGATTATTAGTGTTAATGGAAATGGACATCTATTTCGATAATAATTGATGTCTGGAGGTTATATTGACCAATCGGGTAATTAATTGGATAAATGAGCAACTAATTGCTATTAATTCACATGCTTATAACTATTTGTTCACATTTATGTACTATTGATTCACATCCATGTAGTATTAGGGGAATGCTGCAAGATTGATAATACTTACATGACTGAATTAAAAATAGAGGTTAGATGAAGGTACTATATCGTAACTATTTTTTTCACATATGTGTACTATTGATTCACATGAATGTACTATTGATTCACATGATGTACTATTAGGGGACGTGGTGCAAGTTTGATAATATTTGCAGTACTAAATTAAAAATGAAGGAAAAGATGAAGGTATTATACTGTAATATTTCGAGCCCCAAAACGTGCAATTGTCGAAACTATATTTTCCTATAAATAGAAGCTCATTCTTCTTTCATTATCACCAATTCACTAAGACTCACAAGAGCAATTATAGAGAGAGAAAGAAGAAGAGAAGTCTGTTACCTCACTATTCCAGTATCCAGTCGTCTTCAGAGGTAAGGAATATTATTTTGTTCAGTATTCATAGGAATGATATTTTCTTTCATACTCTGTAGTATGTGAGTAATATTATTTCTTCTCGTATTCCTGATTATATCCTCATTTTGTTAAAGTATTGCTTCTATACTCCATGAAATTAGTAGAATATCCTTGAAATTTGTGCTTCATCTTGTATCGTTTCACAAGGATATTTTCTACACACTCTTGTTAAATTTTAAGCTTTTCATTCCGGAGTACTGTCCATGAGTAGTATTCATTTTTACGGTACTATTCATAAAGTACTATTCATGGGGTACTATTCATAAAGTACTATTCACAAAGTACTATTCACGGGGTACTATTCCTGAAATATTATTTACGGATTACTATTCAGTCGAGTACTATTCACCCGGGGAATTATTCATGACAAAAATTGATTTCTCTGCTGTCCAACTCATTTTTGATACAATATTATTCTTGAATTTTACTCCACAAAATAGTATCATGTTGACAATTTGAACATTATTGAATTCTGGATAAATTAAGTTATAAATCTTCAAAAATTTATCCTTTGTTTTCTTTTAATTGAATTCTTATATCATTGTCATCATCCTCATGCTTATATTGTGATAAAAGTCATATGTGGCTTACGTGCATAGATGTAATATTGATTGGTATGATTATGACCAGGGATTATTCGGTATAATCATGACCGTAATGTTACAAATAAAAATTATCATTGGCTTGTAGTGCATTGATGGACAGTTGTTGGTATGATTATGATCAGGGACTATTCGGTATAATCATAACCATTGATGATTACATGAATATCCTTGGCCCGTAGTGCAGGGATGATTCGATGATGTGGTTTATTTATTAAGCTGAGTCTCAGTGATAAAATTGATGAAAAACTTATTAAATCATAGAAGATAGTAGATATAATGCTGTAATTGACTCTTCTAATGGATTGCTTGTTCTGTTGCAGTTAAACTTAATATTTATTATATTTTATCAGTTTAACACTGTTGAAGGCTAACGATAATTATTCTGCATTATCTTAGTCATAATATTTCTTACTAGGCTAGTTGAGCTCGCCCTTTGTTTTCATTGTTCTCTTCAGGAAATGAGAATATAATTGGGACTAGTCGGGGAATGGAGTGACGGTCCAGATGGTTGTATAAGTAATCCTCACTATTCGGTGAAATAGTGTGATGATAATTGTAATGAGAACTTTATTTGAGTTTGGATTCTCTCTACGAGACATTATCCTTGTTGAAACTCTCAGCTATGTTTTATCGAACTGTATAAAAGAAGTTTGTATTTAAATTTTGTACCATGTATTTGACAACTCAAGATGGGTAATGTATACCTATTTTGGGGGCGTCACAGTTGGTATCAAAGATTAGGGATATGATCCCTGGCTGAGATGAGAGACAAGAACTAGAAGGGGAGAGACGGGGAATTTTTTCGCTAGTATGACCTACCTAAGTTTATTTGGTATTTATTTGGTCGATCAGAGTATATGGATAATTTTTGTCATGTCAATTAACTCTTTTTCTGTGGAAGTATTTAAAAATGGCATCTGAAAATGTTGAGATAAACAATGAAGAAAATGAGACCGTTGAGTCACCAATGATCAATACCCAGGATAATGTGCATCAGGATGGAAATAATCCTCATGAAAACAACAACGTTGACCAAATGATGAATGATGAATGATAATGTTCAGAGTCTTTATGCAATTCATGCAACATTAGGAGAGAACAACTCCGGTTCAAAATACAAGTGGAAACACTGGCAACTCATGGACGGTCACCGCTAAACAGTTCAAGGAGCTGGGACCACCGAAGTTTGTTATAGAGCCAAAACCACTGAAGGCAAAAACATGGATAAAGCAGATCACCAACATGGGACCACCGAAGTTTATTATAGAGCCAAAAACACTGGGATGCTCCGAGGATCAAAAGGTTCTTTTGCCACCTTTATGTTGTGAGGAGAGGCAGATTACTGGTGGGAATCTGTAAAGCATACTCAACCTGCCGTATTGAAGATGTCTTGCGAGAAGTTCCAAGAACTGTTCAACAACAAGTACTTTCCCAAAAGTATTCGTCACATGAAAGAGGTAGAGTTTATCAAGCTGGAGCAAAACAATATGACCGTGTTGCGGTATGAAGCTAAGTTTACCGAGTTGTCCTAGTTTGCGTCCCACTTGGTTGATAATGAGGAGAGAATGACGCGGATGTTTCTAAGAGGTTTGAAACCCGAGATACGTCAATATCTAATTTCTCACAAACTGTATTTGTATTCAGATGTTGTAAATAGGGCTCAGTTATTAGAGCGCGATAATGAGTCAACCCAACCAAGAGAGAGCAGCCAGCAAAATGATAATATCAGTGGTAGCAGTCATCGAAGCGGTGACAACAAACATGGAGGGAATCAACATGCCAGAAATGGTAACCACTTTAGTGGTAATCATGGTCAAGATAAAAGAAGTGGAAATTTCAAGAATAGGAAATTCAATAATAATGGAAAGACGTCAGCACCAGCACCAGTTGTTAAGGAAGGAGAACGACTGCCGGTCATATGTTACAATTACGGAGGGGAGGACACATTAGTCCAAACTGTACGCAACAGTCCAAGGAATATTACAATTATGGAAGAGAAGGTCACCTAGCCCAATTTTGTCGTGCACCGAAGTAAAGTCCAGCTGGGATGAAGGCATCAAAGGTAGTCCCAGACAAGATAAAATCGATAATTCAAGGGAGAGCGTTTGTCGTAACCTCCCAAAAAGAGAGGAATCCAAACAAAGTCATCATAGGTAAGCTAATCATAAACTCTAGCAAAGTCTATACCTTATTTGATAGCGGTTCTACCCATTCTTTTATTTCTCCTACTTGCACTCAACGTTTAAATTTAACTCCGGAGAAATTAGACTTTGATTTATCTATTAAAACTCCATTTGGAGAAACCTTCATTACATCCACTGTTTATAAGTCTTGTTTGATTCAAATTGGTAACCGCACACTACTTGTCGATCTTATCTTTTGAAAATACTTGCATTTGATGTGATTTTAGGGATTGATTGATTAACTACTCATCATACTGAAATCGATTATTTTTGTAAGGTTGTTAGCTTTCATATTCATAACCAACCTATTATACGAATTCAAGCAACCAAACCATTAAAGTTAATCACTGTCATATCAAGCCATAAAGCTATTCATTTATTTAAAAATGGATGTCAAGCTTTCTTAGCCCATATCAAGGATTTAAAAAAAATACGTCAGATTTGAATGATATTTCTATTGTTAAAAAATTTCCTGACGTATTCCATAAAGAACTTACTGGCCTACCCCCAGAGCGTGAAATTAAATTTTGTTTCGACCTTGAATATGATACAAAACCTATTTCCAATGCCCCATATCGAATGGCTCCTATTGAACTTCAGGAGTTAAAAACCCAATTACAGGAATTGTTAGACATCGGTTTCAGTCGACCTAGTACGTCTCCTTGGGGTGCTCTTGTTCTATTCGTGAAGAAGAAAGATGGATGGATGCGACTTTGTATTGATTATCGAGAGTTGTATCATGTCACCATCAAAACGAGGTACCCGTTGCCTCACATTGATGATCTGTTTGACCAATTACAAGGCGCCAAATTCTTTTCAAAAATCGATCTTCGTTCTGGATATCATTGGTGAAAGATTAAAACTGATGACATTCCAAAGGCTGCTTTCAAAACTCGGTACGGGGATTGCGAATTCCTAGTCATGTCCTTTGGATTGACTAATGCTCCTGATGCCTTCATGGATATGATGAACCAAGTATTCAAGGAATATTTGGATCACTTTGTGTTCGTCTTTATTGATGACATCCTCATTTACTCCAAAAGCCGTGAAGATCATGAACAACACTTGAGGCTGATACTCCAAAAGCTTCGTGAAAACAAGTTATATGCCAAGTTGAAGAAATATGAGTTCTGGCTTGATGAAGTAGCATTCTTTGGGCATGTGATATCAAATCACAAAATATCTGTTGACCCGGCAAAGATTGAAGCAATTCAAAGCTGGGAGACACCTAAGTTAGTGACTGAAGTACGTAACTTTCTCGGCTTATTAGCTGGTTATTATCGGAGATTCGTTGAAGGGTTTTCTTGAACCACTACTCCATTAACTCAGCTGATTCGGAAAAATACAAAATTTGGTTGGAGCGAGGAATTTGAGAAGAGTTTTCAAGAACTCAAGAGGAGGCTCATTTCAGCACATGTTCTAATAATACCAACTGGTTTGGAGGGATTTGTCATATACAGTGATGCTTCAGGCAAAGGTATAGGGTGTGTTCTCATGAAACATGAGAAAGTTATAGCCTATGCCTCACAACAACTCAAAGAATTTTAGAGGAATTATCCTACTCATGATCTAGAGTTGGCAGCTGTCGTTTTTGCGCTTAAGATTTGCAGGCATTACCTGTATGGAGAGAAGGTGCAGACATATACGGATCATTAAAGCCTCAAATATTTCTTCACTTAAAAGGAACTCAACATGCGACAACAACGATGACTTGAGCTATTAAAAGATTACGGTCATACCATTCAATACCATCCTAGAAAAGCGAATGTAGAAGTTGACGCATTGAGTGGAAGATCATATGCAGGCACAAGTACAATATTGTCAACACAAAGGCCCATTTTGTATGACTTACAAAGGATGGAGATAGAGTTAAAGACTCCAGGGACCCATCTGATGATGGTGAATATACGAGTAGAATCGACGTTAATCGATAAAGTTAAAGCTGCTCCAGCTACAGACCATGAGCTGATGCATATGAGGAAGAAAGTGCAAGAATGTGCTATTCCGGAAGCAAGAATCGATGAAGAAGGAATACTTCGAGTCAAATCCAGACTTTGTGTTCCTAACGATTCTGACTTGAAGTATAAAATCATGATGGAGGTGCACAACACACTGTTTACAATCCATCCTGGGAGTACTAAAATGTATCGTGATCTTCGACATACATTTTGGTGGAGCAATATGAAGAAAGAGATAGCGGGGTTTATCTCAAGGTGTCTAACTTGTCAACGAGTCAAGGCGGAGCATCAAGTGCCAAAAGGTCCATTGCAACCACTTGAAATTCCAGAATAGAAGTGGTAGCACATTACCATGGATTTCATTACTGGTCTTCCCAAGGTTTCTCAAGCCATAGATGCGATTTGGGTCATTGTTGATTGATTGACCAAGTCTGCTCATTTCTTACTGATACGAGAAATTTATACACTTGAACGTCTTGCTCGTATGTACATAAACGAGATTGTAAGATTGCATGGTATGCCGATATCCATAGTTTCTGATCGAGGCCCAAGATTCACTTCACGATTTTGGGTTAGTTTTTAAAAAGTTATGGGCACGAATTTACGATTTAGTTTAGCATATCATCCTTAAACGGACGGGCAGTTAGAGAGGACTATTCAAACTCTTGAAGATTTATTAAGACTCTGTGTCCTTAACTTCAAATGAAGTTGGGACAAGTTTTTACCATTGGTGGAGTTTTCCTACAACAACAGTTATCAAGCAAGTATTGGCATGACTCCATTTGAGACGTTGTATGGAAGAAAGTGTCGTTCTCCGGTATGCTGGGATGATGTAAAGTCCCCGAACCCGGATACTTGAAACCCGAACTCGGTACTTCACGATATCATTTCTATGAGCAGAAAAAATACTAATAATAATAAAATAATATAAATTTTAAACTTAACTTACATTTATCAGAGTCTAATCCCAAGTACGCAACCTTTACTACATTCTTTACATGATATATAATACATATCATAACTTAGTACAGTTTAAGTATTACAAATGATACAAATACTCAAATCCTATTTGCTTTCCTTTTCACTTGTTATGGCATGAGCTTTCCAGTCCTTCACACTTAGCTGAAAACATTTAAATAAAGCAAGGGTGAGCATTTGAGTGCCCAGCAAGTATTATATATATATATATATATATATATAAGTCGAAAGAATTTAAATGTTTTCTTTATAATATTCTTCTACAACCAATCAATAGTTGTGAAGTAATCTGTATCAATAACAATAACATAACAACCCTCTTTCAAATTTTTGAAATATGTATTGTCTATACATGGGATTTCTGTGACACATTATGAACATTGTTTTTCATTTTCGAAAGGGTTTAAACAGAAATTCATCTGTAAACCGGCCATTGCTTACGGGCCTGCGGGTGTACAGTCCATGGGCTCTGTATTGATCAATACTACATTGCTAGAACGATATTATCGTTCATCCTTTGTCCACCGTAGCGCATAAAAATTTTCCCATTATCGAGATGTTAATATCTGTCGGGTTTTCATAACAAAGGTCTTATATAAATCAACATATATGTATAACAAAGATGTATCAACATGTGATTAAATACCATAGTTATCCAAGTGGGGACACTTGTATAATCATTTATAGAAATTAACGAACAGAATATATATAATTGAATTATCATATACTAACATGTTGATACTCAATGGGCGTATATAATATAGGCTTAACAATCTGTACAGTAATAATATAACTTTGAAACATTCTTACACTTGTCCAATGCATAAAGAAAATGTAAAGGTAGGATACTTGCCTGATGCGCTGCTTACAATTACGCAACTTAGATCTATCTTTTCTATCACGACCTATCATTAATCAAATCATTCTATCGATTAAAATAATATAACATAACACATAGTACTGCATATTGCAGTCAGCACATAACCTAATCACATTGTCATACATGTTCACAATCATGGCATCACAAACAAACATCAACTCATTTCTAATCACATTGTCACACCACTTTATTCACCATTGAATCACAAATAAAATAATTAACTAACTAAATTTCTAAGTTCAGATCAATTTCTGAACCATGTCGGTCTACCGACATCTTTATCGGGTAATTATCGAGTCTAAGACTCTAAACAGTTGTTCAATATCCATTTAGACTAATTAAATAACAGTCATATCATTTTTCATGATCTTATAATAATTATAAAATAATTATTACCATTAATCATAATTTTTGAAATATCAGAATCATTATTAAATGATTTAAATATCAAAAAATTCTATTATCATCAATATTTAATTAATATAAAACTATTAATCAAACCATTGTTAAAATATTAAAGTTATGTATAATAACTCAAAATATTCTTAACGTATTAATATTACCCTTAAATGATTTTTAAAACATTTACATTCATTATTAAATAATTACCATTAATATTTAAATATTAATGAACTATTATCTAAATATTAAAAGTTATTAATTATAACTTAAAATATTTTTAATTCACTTATATCTTTTTTAAATGATTTTTAAATAAATAAAATCATTTTTAAACTATTTATTTAATATAATTATTAAATAAATTTAATATCATTAATCATTAAATAAATATCATTAATATTAAATTATTAATGAAAATATCCCTTAAATATTAAAAGTTATATTTTATAACTTAAAATATCTTTAAACACTTTATTTTCATTTAAAATGATTATTATAATATTAAAATCATTTTTTAAACTAAATTATTTAATATAATTAGTAAATAACTTTAACATCATTAATTAATGAAATTTACCTTTAAATATTAAAAGTTATATTTTATAACTTAAAATATTTTTAAATACCTTATTCTTATTTAAAATGATTTTTAATTTAATAAAATCATTTTTAATTCATTTATTTAATTCATTTAATAAACAACTTAATTATCATTAATATTATTTTATTAATGAAAATTATTACATAATATTAAAAGTTATCAAAAATAACTAAAATTATTTTCTTATACCTTAATATAATTTTAAATGATTTTTCAAATATTAAAATCATTTTTAAATAATTTATTTAATATTATAATTAAATAAATTAAATACTTTTAATATTCCAAAGATATTAAATATATATGAAATATATTTAAAATAATTAAAAACTAATTTTCAGAATTTAAAATAATTTTTAATAATTTATTTTTTATTTTTAATAATTAAAAAGTATTTTTTTCTATTTATTAATTAATTTCCGGAAATAAATAATAATAAACCGTCGCTGTAGGTCTTTAGCGACAAAAAGCGTCGCTGTAGGTGTTCTTGAGCCTCAAGAACACTGACAGTTCAGTGCTCGAGTTGCTTCCTTTGACCAGCTGAAAAACGCGATCTGATCATGATTTAGTCTATCTCAAGCATGGATATTGTACTCAGTATGTAGTACTACAACTATCAACAATTAACTAGGTCATACATCAAACACACAAGAAGATCTGAGCTCATAAACCTTATGACAGACAGTTTCAGGGTTTTCCTAGTAACCCAGCAGTTCAAGTGAACACCTTCATGCACGATTTACGTTATGTTCTGTTCATGATTTATGTCATTTAAAGGTTCAAATCTCTAGAATATATATCAAGGTACAATTTCATAACATCAAAACATTATATTATCAAAACATGTGAAAGATCTGGCATGGTCAAACCATGTCAGAAATCTGTTCTTCAAATTTTCTGGAAATTCCCAGAAGTGCCAAAACAGTGCAAGTGGTATACTTTGACCGCTTATAAATGTTGATCTGTTGATTGTTTATGGTATAATAAGACATTAATCTACAGTCCACATTACCAGCTACAACATGAATACAAAATATCATAGAAACATTAAAAGGTCTAACAGATCAGCTCGTTACAAAACATTGTCAGACTATGTTCATGCTTTCTGGGTTTACCCAGATTTCGACCGGTCAACTTCGGTCAACGATGTTTGACCTTAAATATCTATAATTCTAGACATCAAATGGCTATTCTACCACTTTCAGATTAAAGACCATATACCAGGCTACAAATTAAAACTTGAAAACAACAAAAATAATATACGATCAAAGATTTATATGGCCTGACATTCACTGTCAGACCTTCAAAAATTTTTCTCCAGATTTTCTTAAAAATCAAATTTAAGGACTTAGATGTTATGGATCTACTTTCTACCAACCCAGATCATCACTATAATCTATAAACAACATATTCCAACATGTAAACACAAAATCAAATAACCGATTATGGACAGAATTTTTAGGTTTAGTGTTATACTTTTCTTGCTCGATTCCTTGATCCTATGTTACTGATTTGGTATGGGGTTTCGTGGGGCTTGATAAAGGAAGTATAAAGCCTGAAAATTTCGGGGTTCTTATACTTGAGAGCATTTGGTTGAGGGTTTGTACAAAATGAGCCAAGAAATAATTTTTCTCTCTCCTTTAATCTATATATACTACATATGTGCAATGAATGAGGCTGGATTGCTGAAGATTTGCTGAGATTTAAGGCACATTGGGTGGTTGGATTTGGTCACCAACTTCCCCTAAATGTCAAAGCCTATTATTTAGCCAAAATCATACAATTAGGGACAAAAATGTCATTTGGTTTTTCAATTAAATGGTATTCTAGTCATTTGACAAACCCTTAGGGTTTAGATTTTGAGCCATCTAGGGTTTAGATCATTTAGGGTTTATAAATAAATAAATACAATTTTAGTTTCTAAATTTTATAATTAGGGTTTATAAAATAATTTAGGTTTCTTAATAAAGGTTTTGAATCTACTTAACACCTTGTTAATAATGTTTAGAAAACACTAATTAACATTACCTTACTCAATTTAGCCATTAGTATTAACTAAAAGTAAATTAGGGTTTTAATTTAGGAAAAATTAATAAGGTTTTTAAAATTAATAACTAGGGTTTTTGAAAATTAGGGTTTCAATAATAAAATTAAGATTTCTAATTTTACGATTAGGGAATACGATTAATAATTAGGGTTTATAATTACTAATCAAGATTTCTAAATTCAGAATTAGATTACCGAATTTAGTAATTAGGGTTCCCAATTAATTAGGGTTTCTAATTAATTCAGTTTTCCAAGTATAATTAGGGTTTTTCCTAATTAACTTTAAATTTCCCCAATACACAACATAATTCACCTTAACATGATTGCATAACAGTATTAAACTGACATTTGACTTTTAAATTAGGGTTTAACAGCTTAAACTAGGGTTTTGATATTTGTACACATAATTTGACCAACATTATCAGTCCACACATATACAATACTTATTTATAGCACTGAAAAATCAAAATATAATTAATAATATAATTTTATTATCATTCCTTATCCCATAATCAAAATTAGGGTTATCATTAACACTAAAACTGTTCCACACATTAACATTACACACATAACCATACATATCTATAACACTGGTAAATAATAATATAATATTATTATTTTCATTCCTTGATCAAAACCCGGAATTAGGGTTTGGATTCCATATCTGATTATTCTTTCATATTTAACCTTAATAATTAAATAGAAATAATTTACTTAATATCTTGAACAAAATTCATATAATAAAATAAGTATTATAAAAATTCTATATTCATATCATATATTATTTAAATAATATATTTATCATATTTTTATGGAAAATAAACATTAAAAACATTTTTACTATAAAACTAATTATTATTAGAATATAATTTATAATGAGCAATAATTCTAGAATAAAATTATTCATAACCATTCATGTAATAAATATATTTTATATTCATCACATAACTACATACATAATACCTTTCACGCATTCTTACCTTTAAAATAGATATTTATTCTAAAATCATTTCCTATATTATTTAAATAATATAAGATTATATTTTCTTTTTAAAAAAATAATTAATAAAACATTTCCAATAAGGAATTAATTAGTATAAAAATATAATTGATAATAATTAACAATTCTAAAATAAATTTATTTGCAATACTTAATGTAATAAATACATTTTATTTATCACATATATAATTATAATTACACATTACCTTGACACATATCATTCATATTTATTTTAATAAATAAATAAAAAAATTTATACGCAAAATTTATGATTTATTTATATAGAAAATATCGGGTTGTCACAGATGAGGTGGGTGAAGCAGCATTGTTGGGACCGGAGTTGGTACGTATAACTACTAAAAAGATTCAAACGATCCGACAACGTGTAAAAACCTCACAAGATCGACAAAAGAGTTATGTTGATCTTCATCGAAAGGATGTGGAATTCAAAATTGGAGATCATGTGTTGTTACGTGTTGCTCCATGGAAAGGAGTTACTGTAACGCCCCGAAATCCGGTCTTTCTTCACACCCGGATTCCGTACGTCACGAGTACATCATTCATCCAAACATACATCATTATATACTGAAATATAATAATATACATTCTAAAATTCCCAGGTTCTAAAACCTTATAACCTTTCTCATTACAAATAATGATAATTACATTATTCCTTTCATCTTACAAGAGTGACTTTTATCCTCCACCAAAGATACATCACAGTTCATTAAACTAGTCTATAGTTTAATTTCATCTTTCTATATTACAAGTCTTCACTTGATCTTCTCGCTCATTCACATTCTGAATGGCATTTCATCTGGATACTGTCAGCTTGATCTATACAGGATCCTTAAGTTTTTCTAACATCGTTCGCTGAAAATATTTTTCATTTAAAGCAAGTGTGAGCATTTAATTGCCCAGCAAGGCATAACAGTTGAACAAACATCTTCAAGAATTTAATCATTCTTTTCAGACTTCAATAACCGAATAAAGGTTACGAAGCAGCTTGAATAATAGGAATAGTCTTGATTCCTATCATCTTAAAACATTAGTTACATGCACTTTGAAATACTTTCATTCTCTACTCTCTTTCATGCACATTCTGTCTAGCTAGAATCAATAGCACAGACTTAACAATAACGGTTCATGTATAAACAGAACATTCTTTTATTGAACAGTTCAAACATAGAACAGTTCATCTCACAGAAACATCGGAGTGTTCACATTGTGGCACAAGGCCTCATACGTTTTACCACCTTGAACAAATATTGCACATTCTCACATAGACAGAACTTCTCAAGTTCAACATCTGAGAAGTTTAAGAAACTAGCATTCATTTAAAATATGAATGAAGTTAGGAAACTTGCCTTACGCACAGCTACAGCTTACGCTGAACTGCTCATTCCAATCCCTATAACACATAAGGAAATAACACATACACCAATTAGTCATATACTTAACTTACGCATTGGTTTACTTAACTTTATTTCTTAAGGTTCATGTTCTTACAACTAAGTTTACGCGACCAACTTTCTTTACAGCTTTACGGCTTTATGACATACGGAGATGTCTTACTCAAAATGTTCATCATCTTTGATGATTTGCATTCTTATCTTCTTCTTATACTTCTCTAGGACTCAGCACACATCGCTTCTCTGCTAGTAGTCCATATGGCACTCTGAGTGGTTTCCCACAAACAACCAACAAACAAGTTCCCGTCTCATCTACACTGCCATCACAGTGAGTAAGATCGGTTCCCAGTTTTGTATATACATTCACTCTTTGAAGGAATTGTTTAGCCCAGCTCCCATATGTCAACCATCAAAGGTTTCGATTGTACCACAACCTAAATTTCTCTTAACTTATATGAAATATTAAATTATAATGTTCGTTAAGTCAATTTCTTATTCCTTATGGCTTTTTGACAACTAAATGCCATACCTCAAGATTCAATTTTACTTGACTCATATTCGACTTTCAATACTCTTATTACCATTCGTACGGCTTTTTCGATAATTCATATCTTATTTACTACCTTCATCAACGTCTAAGTCATACAACTAGGCTATACTTAGAACGTTCGTCAAACACGAATACGATTTATGAAGATCGTTTACGTATTCAACGTTCATGTTGCTCGTCTCTTAATCTCTCACTTAACCTTTACTCAACGTTTCAATTGCATTCATCGTTATCCATCCCATGAACCCCATGTTCATTATTCTTTCTTAATGTCGAAGCCATATGGTCAGTTGTATGCTAAGACCGATCGTTCATCCAACCAACGTTGCGTTCACATCGTCTATACGCTTTACACTTATCTCTCATTATCACAGCATAACATCAAAACGTTACTTGTTACCTTCATCACTCAACGTCTAAGGAATCACAATCACAGTAACCCCTCACGTTCGTTCATTACGACTACGGTCCCCGGATACCGGTTACGTAACCCGCATCTACATTCTTTGTCTTTTATTCTCGTTTAATCTTTTCGTTCAACCTTTATTAAAGGTTTAAAACACTTGATTAAGTGTTACATTAGTTGAACATTATGTTCATATTTCTTTCTTGCACATCCTCCAGTAACTGAGAACTAAAAATCTCATTTCTGGGCATTACTCTGCACCGCCGCTGCTGCGCCGTGGCCTTCCTTTCCTCTCGCGTTGCGGCGCGACCTACTTCTCTCTCCTCTCTTCCCGGACTGGCGCTGCGGCGCCAAGTCCTTTGTTATCTCTCGCACTATGGCGCCACTCTCCAGAAGATTATGGTCGAGCTCACGCTGCATCACCGACCTTCAAGGCATGACTCGCGCTGCGGCGCCGAGTATGAAACCTAAAAATTTTTTCTAAGTCTTTTACAAGCTAGAGACGCTGATTTCGAAATCTCATAACTTCTTCGTTATAACTTAGAACGAGGTCGTTCCAAAGCCATTCTCTTCATTATCTTACATAATTTAATATGCCTCTGACAGAATTTCTTTCTGAATCTGTTAACATGCCATTCAATTGGCTTAATTTTAATCCTTCATTCATTTTTACGCTTTTAACATTCTTCGCTCGTTCATCCGTAATTCGGTCATCAGAAAGCAAAATTAGTTCATTCTTGAGTCCACAACTCACATTTTATACATTCTCTTACATTCTTATGAATCCCTACACGTTCGGGTTCATTTACTAACTTTCAAATTTTTGTTTTTCTTTTACGAAATTTTCACAATAACTTCGTTATAGCTTAGTTTTAATCCGTTCTTCAAGAACGTTTCTAACGTTCCTAACCAAGCAATAAGCAACTAACTTATACACGATGGTTTTAAACTTGTCCATCAACAACAATTACACTACGATGGTTTTAAATTTGTCTATCAACAACGTTCTCCGTGTTCTTCGCGTTCTTCATTCGTTCTTTATTTTAATCGATATTTTGGATTACGATTCTACTTTTTCTTGGAATTTGATGTTATAGAACATCATTCCTTACTTATTTAACCTACTCATTCATCAGATTCATTCGGATCGCTCAAAATCCTCACGAATCTTATACTTCCTTAAGAAATTTATAAACTAAATTTCTTATTTCTTATTTTCTCATGATTTCAACCATATGAAATCATTCTCAATAACTTTTACTCCTTATTCTGATTAAGTTATGTTTTTGAACATAAAAACTTAAAGAAAAACTAGAAGAACTAGGGTTCGAATTACCGTTCTTCTTTAATCTCCTTCCGTCGGACAAAGCATGCAATCAAGCTAGCTTTTCCTCATTCTCTTTCTCTTCCTCTCCAATCCGAAGTCTCTCTCTCTTTCTCTCTCAAGTGTTGGTTGAATTATCAATCAAACAAATGAGCTTAAACTTGTTTATATAGAAAACCAAGGCTAGGGGCATTTTAGTCATTTTGCCACCCTAACCTCCTTACTATTCATAACTTAGCCACCAAGTTTACTTGGTGGCCAAGTGGCTGCCCCACCTCCTTTTGCTAGCTTCCCTTGGAAGCTTCGTGCTTCTGTATTTCAGAATTCATTCGACAGTTTGAAAACTGTGATTCTCGGAATCCAAATATTTTTGGATATTTCGTCTTTCCTTTACCGATAAAATTTTACGTAATCTTCGGATCTCCGAAAAATTGAAAAACACTTTTTGGCGTCAAGCATTTTCCTTCACGTTTTCCCCTAACGTAGCTAAACGAGTGAAAAGTACATAATAGTACTTTTCGTCGTTTTTATTTCGTCTGATTTCTGCACGTTTTTTTAGAAAAACTTTTATCGGCTTACTTAACTTTTCACGATATATTATCGTCAAATCTTTTGATGGAATGTCATTTTGACATACCGAACTCTCGAAAAAGCTTAGGTTATTCAAACCCTAACCCTTAGATTTCGTCGGGTGAATAGTGCTTATTTCGTCATTTTCCCCAGAAATATTTTTGTTCCCGGAAAATTTTTACTTTCGTCTTGAAAATTCTTACTCGTTCAGTCTAGCTCGTAGCCCGAATCTGAAATGAAGTCAAAGTATCCTCACCTCTTTGACATACCAGGTACGCACCCTAATTTCGAGGATGAAATTTCATAAGAAGGGGAGGTTGTAAGACCCCAACTTTTATGAATAAAGATTAATTTTTCTCGAAATATATTTTTGAATATTATGGTGTGAATTTGATATAATGTTATAGGTGTGGGTCTTATTTACAAATTTTGCAAAGTAAGTAAATGGTTATATAATATTCGATTGGTTAGGGAATATTCATTTTAATTGGGAATATTCGTATGACGGCACAATCATTGGTGGACCCCACAACGAAAGTATTGTCGTAGTTAGAAAACGACAAAATTATCTGTTTATAAAAATAACGGTAAAAGTTTTATCGTTAAACTGTTGAACTACCCGATGGTAAAAGTACAATAATATGTGTGGTTGTATAGTAGCACACGGTATTGATTATTGATGTATACGTGAGAAGTCACTCAATTATACTCAATTATTGCTACAATAATTGCTGCATAATATCTCTCATATTATTGATTCAATTATTATCACAGTATCATCTGCATAATATTGATTATTATTAAATCAATAATTGAGACGACAAAGTTATTCATATTATTATTTGCAATATTAACAATGTCTAGAAAGTTCTGTCAATGAGAGGTTTAGTCACCTAATTGCGCGCCAATAGGGAGAAATCCTTATCGAAAAGCCCCCTCTTTCCTGGGAATGATCAGGTTGTTAAATATCGTGAGTTATAATATTAATGATGGATAAGTTCGTATTGATTAAAGATGAAATTGATATTTTCATTGTGTTGGGATTATTAGTGTTGATGGAAATGGACATCTATTTCGATAATATTTGATGTCTGGAGGTTATATTGACCAATCGGTTAATTAATCAGATAAATGAGCAATTAATTGCTATTAATTCACATGCTTATAACTATTTGTTCACATGTATGTACTATTGATTCACATGTATGTACTATTAGGGGAGGTGGTGCAAGATTGATAATACTTGCATGACTAAATTAAAAATAGAGGTATAGATGAAGGTACTACACCGTAACTATTTTTTTCACATGTGTGTACTATTGATTCACACGAATGTACTATTGATTCACATGATGTACTATTAGGGGACGTGGTGCAAGTTTGATAATACTTGCAGGACTAAATTAAAAATGAAGAAAAAGATGAAGGTATTATACTTTAATATTTCGAGCCCCAAAACGTGTAATTATTCAAACTATATTTTTCTACAAATAAAAGCTCATTCTTCTTTCATTCTCACCAATTTACTAAGACTCACAAGAGCAATTATAGAGAGAGAATCTATAGAGAGAAAGAAGAAGAGAAATCTGCTACCTCACTATTTCAGTATCCAGTCTTCTTCGGAGGTAAGGGATATTATTTTGTTCAGTATTCATAGGAATAATATTTTCTATCATACTATGTAGTATGTGAGTAGTATTATTTCATCTCGTATTTTTGATTATACCCTCATTTTGATAAAATATTGCTTCTATATTCTGTGAAATTAGTAGAATATCCTTGAAATTTGCGTTTCATCTAGTATCGTTTCATAAGGATATTTTCTACACATTCTTGTTAAATTTTAAGCTATTCATGTCGGAGTACTATCCATGAGTAGTATTTGTGATGCCCCCAAAACAGGTATACATCACCCATCTCGAGTCCCCAAATACAAGGTACTGAATACAAATACAACTTAATTATTCAACAGTCGTGTGAAATACGACAAAACATAGGTTGTGAGTTTTAATACAAATATTGTCATCTAGACAATATCCACACTCAATGGAGTCATCATTACATTTATTATCACACTATTTCACAGAATAGTGAGGACTACTAATGCACCATCTAGGACCATCACTCTGTTCCCCGACTAGTCCCAGCTACGTTCTCATTTCCTGAAGAGAACAGTGAAAGAAAGGGCGAGCTCAACTAGCCCAGTAAAAAATATTATGGCGAAGATAATGCAGAATAAATTATCAATAGCCTTCAACAGTATAACAACTGATAGAATATAATAGACAACAAGTTTTAGATCAAAAACTGCAGCAGAATAAGCAATCCATTAGAAGAGTCAAATAAAGTATAAAATCTATTGTCTTCTATGATTTAAAAAGTTTTTCATCAACTTTATCGCTGAGACTCAGCTTAATAAATAAAATTGAATCATCCCTGCTCCACGACCAAGGATATTCATATAATCATCAATGGTCATGACTATACAAAATAATCCTTGGTCATAATCATACCAACAACTGTCCACCAATAAACTACAGGCTAATGAGGACTTTTACCACATCATTCGTCACATAACGGTCATGATTATACCAAATAATCCCTGGTCATAATCATACCAAGTCCATCTATGCACGTAAGCCAAAGATGACTTTCAACATAATATAAGCATGAGGATGATGACAATTCAATAAAACAGGTTCAAGAATAAATTTTAAAGATTTATAAGTTAATTTATCCTGAACTCAATAACGTCCAAATTGTCAACATGATACTACTTTGTGTCGTAAAATTCAAGAATGCTCAGAAGAATATTTTCATGAAAAGATACTGGATGAAGTGCAAATATCAAGTATAGAAGCCAAAGATTTAACCAACTGAGTATAATATAATATATGAAACTGTAAATGGATTTTCACCCGCCAAGCGGTAATTCACGTATACAGATCATTTCCACAATTTAATAAGGAATGAATACACAAGATAATTCACCATGCATGTGGTAATCTATATAGACAGGTTATTCCAACAGAATAATAAAGAATGGAATAACAGAAGGATTCACCATGCGTGCGATAGACTGCACAGACAGGTTATTCCCAAAAGAATAATAAATAATGGAACCAGGTCCAACATAAACGCACAGACAGGATATTCCGACAGAAAAATAAATAATGGAACCAGGTCCGGCGTAAACAAACAGACAGGATATTCCGACAGAATAATAAATAATGGAACCAGGTTCGGTGTAAACGGATAGACGGGATATTTCGACAGAATAATAAAGAACGGAATATTAGAAGAATTTCACCATGTATGTGGTACTTCGCATAAATAGGTTATTCCAACATAATAATAAGAATGGATTAATAGAAGAATTCACTAAGTATAGGGTATCCCGCGTGTGAGACCCCAAATTTTATGAAATAAAAGTATTCAATTTTTCTATTTTGGTAAATAGTTAAATTGATAAAAGTTTAAAGTTAAGGGTAATATGTGATTTTTTTTTTTGCAAAGTAAGCAAGTTGATATAAAATATTCGTTGTGTCGGGGAATATTCGATTAGTCGGAGAATATTCTTTTTGTCGGAAAATATCCGTACGATGGTACAATCATTGGTGGACCGTACAACGGAATTATTGTCGGATTGAGAAAACGACAAAATTTTTTTTATTAAAATAACGGCGGAAGTTTTACCGTTAACTGTTGAAACACCCGGTGTTAAAAGTACAGTAATACGCGTGGTTGCATGGTAGCACACGGTATTGATTATTGGTACTTACGTGATAAGTCACTCAGTTTTGTTTTATTATTATTATTAATGTAATAAAATAGAAAAGTTTTTTATATAAAACAGAATACTTTTATAAAGTTATTCGTTTTATTAGGCTAATAGTAAAATCTTTTTATATAAAATAGAATACTTTTATAAAGTTATCTGTTTTATTAGACAATAATTAGAATATATTATATTTTATTATACATAGTGTTTGCATAGTGTCTGCATAGTATTTACATAATAAAATCTTTTATAAAGTTATTCTTTTTATTAGATTATAAATAGAATATATTATATTTTATTTAAAATATTTTGCTTTAAATATGGACCGTCAGATTAAAGTAAATCAATCTGGACCGTTCATGAGTTAGTTACTATGCAGTCCATTTTTCTATAAATAGAAGTTCATTCCTTCATTATTTCTTATAAGTTCACTGAAACTCTAGAGAGAGAAACTATAGAGAGAGTTCTTCTTCTATAATCTTGAGCGCATTTCTTTAGAGTTTAAGAAAGTTTAAGCGTAGTGCAAGTTTTCTTCAAGTATATTCTCGCCCTACCAGTCGGAATACTTTTCTTTTTAAGGTATGTGATATTATTTGTTGTAATCGTAGGGGATATAATTGTCGTACTCGTAAAGGATATTATTATTATTATTATTATTATTATTATTATTATTATTATTATTATTATTATTATTATTATTATTATTATTATTATTATTATTATTATTATATTAAGGGGTATTATTTCGTTCGTATTCATGAAGAGAACTTCTGTTATTCCGTTCTTTATTATTATGTTGGAATAACCTGTATACGCGGACTACCGTATACTTGGTGAAATTCTTCTGTTATTCCATTCTTTATTATTATGTTGGAATAACCTGTCTATGCGAAGTACTGCATACATGGTGAAATTCTTCAATTATTCAATTCTTTATTATTCTGTCGGAATATCCTGTCTGTGCATTTTCGCATGACCTGGTTCCATTATTTATTATTCTGTTGGAATAACCTGTTTGTGCGGTCTATCGCATGCCTGGTGAATTCTTCTATTATTTCATTATTTATTATTCTGTTGGAATATCTTGTCTGTGCGTTTACGCATGACCTGGTTTCATTCTTTATTATTCTGTTGAAATAACATGTCTATGTGGATTACCACATGCATTGCAAATGATCCTTCGTATTCATACGAATAGTATTTTCATTAAAAGGGGGTTTCTGCCAGGGGCAGTTTCGAAATTTTTCTGACCCTCAAAAATTCTGAAAAAATTTGAAATGATAATTTGATGAGTTTTTTAGATTGTGTCCAAAAATGGCGATTTTTGGATGTATAGATTAAGAGTTATGGATTTTATGGGAAAAGACTATTTTAAAAGTAAACCCTTATAACTCCTTGTGGTTAACTCCAAAATTGGTGAAAATTTTATTGGGGGTACGTGTATATAACAGGAGTATACCTTGTAAATTTCAGAATTTTTGGGCAAAAGTACAATTTATGATAAATGTCTAAATATTCGGAAGTTTTAGCCATATGAAAAATAGTAAATGAATTTTAAAAATTCTGAGAAAAATATATGTTCAAGATGGTACTATATTCTGCAAAATCCCATAAAAGAAAATTTTTTGGGAATGATTTGGTATTTTTTATAAAAATGAACTAGTTATGAATAAATGAATTAAATATGTTATGTGAAGTAATAAAATTGGAAAATAAGATTTTATGGCTTGAGAATCCTATATAGGGTATATGTAGATTTTGATGAGGGATTTGATCATTGATTTTGAAATCTTATGAGTATGGCATTTTTGAATGATTAAATGCATTATTTGATAAAGTGTAAACAATTGAAATAAATTGTTTATAAGTTTAAGAAATGATTAAAATATTGTTATAATATTAATGATATTAGATTATAAGAATATTATGTGATTGATAACATTTGGTTATTATTGAACGCTGGATAAGTTGTATTATAAATGTTTAATATTTATCCTTTATCTCATTTGATTGATTCATATATCCTTGTCATCATCCTCATGCTTATATTGTGTTAAAAGTCATCTTTAGCCGTAGTGCATAGATGGACTTGATATGATTATGACCAGGGATTATTCGGTATAATCATGACCGTAATGTTACAAATGATGTGGAAAAGTCCTCATTGGCCCGTAGTGCATTGATGGACAGTTTTTGGTATGATTATGGCTATGGATTCTCTTCGGCCAAGGGTGCAAAGATGAATTATTTTATGGCATGATCATAACCGTTGATGAAAACACGATTATCTTTAGCCCATAGTGCATGGATAATTCGTGGTCGTGATATTAACGAATATCCTTAGTCGTAGTGCATGGATAATTCAGTGATGTGGATTGATTATCGAGCTGAGTCTCAGAGATGAAATATAAATTCACGGATGTGATATTAACGAATATCCTTGGCCGTAGTGCAAGGGTGTTTCGATGATGTGGATTATTTATTAAGCTGAGTCTCAGGGACAAAATATTTATTATACACTTTTAATTCGTAGAAGATAGTAGATATCATGCTCTACTTGACTCTTCTAAAATACATTTGTTTGTCTTTGGCATGTAGTGCAAAGATGAATTGTTAATGAATATCTTTGGCTGTAGTGCAAAGATGAATTTATTAGTATGATTATGAGCAGGAATTCTGATTTGGTATAACCATGATTTTTGATGATTCGGGTGAAGATAGGTGATGAAAATTATCTTCGTCCTGGTTGTGAAGAGGAATTTAGAACCACAATTATGATTATGAGTTATTCATATGATTGTGGACAGGAACTGTTGATTTATTTTACATGGATAAAACATTATTGGTGGACTTTTAACATAGAGAAGATAGATCTTATGGTCTATTTGACTCTTCTAATGGATTGCTCGTTCTGCTGCAACTATGGTTGAAAAGTTTTATCATCTACCATATGTTCTAAATCTCTGATTTATTATTGATGAAAGCTATTAATAATTTAATTATCTTTAGTTATGATATTCTTTACTAGGCTAGTTGTGCTCACCCTTTCTGCTTCACAATTCCTTTCAGGTAATAAGAGTGTTGCCGTAAGAGTGTTGCTGGGTCGAGCGAGGTTAACAGGGGAATAGAACATTGGTCTCTAGCTGTGGAGGTTTTCCCTTAACAGTATAGAAAAGTGTGTTTTATTCTATACAACATTTAGTAGTTATATTTGGTGAATCAAATAGGGTGAGGTGAACCCAACTTTGGAAGGGAGTTTTTCCACTATCATACAAGATGTCTAATGTCATACAACATTGTGTTATTATAAGACAGGATTGTGTGCATCCACTTGCTGAGTATATCTACGGGCACTACCTATATGATCTTGAAGTTTATTTGAAATATAATATTCACTTGGAGACAGTGGAGATAGTTATATGTCAAGAGAAAACTCACCATTGGAAAGACGATGATAGTAATCTTCTCGTTTTTCTTTGGGGTCTATTGGGTCAATCAAGGATAATTCTGTGGTTATATGATATCTATTATAACCTAGACGCATGTCCTCCCATGTACGAAGGTTTCCTTGAGCACTTTCCAAAGATTTTAATTTCTAAAACAGTTTTTGACTATACTTTTATGTAAAATACCATTGTAAGGTTGTGGTCGAGGCACCATGAGAGTTACATATATTTGTATTAAAACTCACAGTTAACTGTGGTCGTATTCTATACGACAATTCAACAGTTGTATAAATGAAGTTATATTTGAATTTTGTACCATGTATCTAATGACTCATAATGGGTGATGTATACATAATTTTGGGGGCGTCACATTTGGTATCATATCATAGGGATATGGTCGTTGGCGGAGATAAAAGTCTAGAACTAGGATGGGAGAGAAGAGTTATATACTTCGCTAGTGTGTAACTTACCTACGCTAAAATTGTTTACTTGATAAGTTGACAAATTGTGATATGTCAATTAACCTTTGTTTTGAAGATATATTATAGAATGATATCTGAAATACAGGAGATGAGCAATGGAAAAATCATGATACAGAGGATATAACCGTGAAGGTATACAATCCGAAATGAAAGCAAGGTATTCTTATCTCTTCGAATATCAGGTACGTACGTAAATTTCGATAGAGAAATTTCATAAGGAGGGGTGATTGTGAGACCCCGAATTTTATGAAATAAAAGTATTCAATTTTTCTATTTTGGTAAATAGTTAAATTGATAAAAGTTTAAAGTTAAGGGTAATATGTGAATTTTTTTTTCAAAGTAAGCAAGTCGATATAAAATATTCGTTGTGTCGGGGAATATTCGATTAGTCGGAGAATATTCTTTTTGTCGGGAAATATCCGTACGACGGTATAATTATTGGTGGACCCCACAACGGAATTATTGTCAGATTTAGAAAACGACAAAAAAAAATTATGAAAATAACGGCGGAAGTTTTACCGTTAACTGTTGAAACACCCGGTGTTAAAAGTACAGTAATACGCGTTGTTGCATAGTAGCACACGGTTTTGATTATTGATGCTTACGTGATAAGTCACTTAGTTTTGTTTTATTAGTATTATTAATGTAATAAAACAGAAAAGCTTTTTATATAAAACATAATACTTTTATAAAGTTATTCATTTTATTAGGCTAATAGTAAAATCTTTTTATATAAAACAGAATACTTTTATAAAGTTATCTATTTTATTAGACAATAATTAGAATATATTATATTTTATTATGCATAGTGTTTGCATAGTAAAATCTTTTATAAAGTTATTCATTTTATTAGATTATAAATAAAATATATTATATTTTATTTAAAAGATTTTGCTTTAAATATGGACCGTCAGATTAAAGTAAATCAATCTGGACCGTTCATGAGTTAGTTACTATGCAATCCATTTTTCTATAAATAGAAGCTCATTCCTTCATTATTTCTTACAAATTCACTGAAACTCTAGAGAGAGAAACTATAGAGAGAGTTCTTCTTCTATAAACTTGAGCGTATTTCTTTAGAGTTTAAGAAAGCTTTGAGCGTAATGCAAATTTTCTTCAAGTATATTCCCGCCCTACCAATCAGAATACTTTTCTTTTTAAGGTAGGGGATATAATTGTCGTACTCGTAAATGATATTATTATTATTATTATTATTATTATTATTATTATTATTATTATTATTATTATTATAGTAAGGGGTATTATTTCGTTCATATTCATGAAGAGAACTTATGTTATTCCATTCTTTATTATTCTGTTGGAATAACCTGTATACGCGAACTACCGTATACATGGTGAAATTCTTCTGTTATTACATTCTTTATTATTATGTTGGAATAACCTGTCTATGCGAAGTACTGCATACATGGTGAAATTCTTCTATTATTCAGTTCTTTATTATTCTGTCAAAATATCATGTCTGTGCGTTTACGCATAACCTGGTTCCATTATTTATTATTCTATTGGAATAACCTGTCTGTGCGGTCTATCGCATGACTGGTGAATTCTTTTGTTATTTCATCTTTTTATTATTCTGTTGGAATATCCTATCTATGCGTTTACGCATGACCTGGTTTCATTTTTTATTATTCTGTTGAAATAACCTGTGTATGTGGATTACCGCATGCATTGTAAATGATCCTTCATATTCATACGAATAGTATTTTCATTAAAAAGGGGTTTCTGGCAGGGGCAGTTTCGTAATTTTTTTGACCCTCAAAAATTCTGAAAAAATTTGAAATGATAATTTGATGAGGTTTCTAGATTGTGTCCAAAAATGGCAATTTTTGGATGTATAGATTAAGAGTTATGGATTTTATGGGAAAAGACTATTTTAAAAGTAAACCCTTATAACTCCTTGTGGTTAACTCCAAAATTGGTGAAAATTTTATTGGCGGTACGTGTATATAACAGGAGTATACCTTATAAATTTCAGAATTTTTGGACAAAAGTACAATTTATGATAAATGTCTAAATATTCGGAAGTTTTAGCCATATGAAAAATAGTAAATGAATTTTAAGAATTCTGAGAAAAATATATGTTCAAGATGGGACTATATTCTGCAAAATTCCAGAAAGAAATATTTTTTTGACTAATTTGGTATTTTTCATAAAAATGAACTAGTTATGAGTAAATGAATTAAATATGTTATGTGAAGTAATAAAATTGGAAAATATGATTTAATGGCTTGAGAATCCTATATGGGTATATGCAGATTTTGATGAGGGATTTGATCATTGATTTTGAAATCTTATGAGTATGGCATTTTTGAATGATTAAATGCATTATTTGATAAAGTGTAAACAATTGAAATAAATTGTTTATAAGTTTAAGAAATGATTAAAATATTGTTATAATATTAATGATATTAGATTATAAGAATATTATGTGATTGATAACATTTGGTTATTATTGAACGCTGGATAAGTTGTATTATAAATGTTTAATATTTATCCTTTATCTCATTTGATTGATTCATATATCCTTGTCATCATCCTCATGCTTATATTGTGTTAAAAGTCATCTTTAGCCGTAGTGCATAGATGGACTTGATATGATTATGACCAGGGATTATTCGGTATAATCATGACCGTAATGTTACAAATGATGTGGAAAAGTCCTCATTGGCCCGTAGTGCATTGATGGACAGTTTTTGGTATGATTATGGCTATGGATTCTCTTCGGCCAAGGGTGTAAAGATGAATTGTTTTATGGCATGATCATAACCGTTGATGAAAACACGATTATCTTTAGCCCATAGTGCATGGATAATTCGTGGTCGTGATATTAACGAATATCCTTAGCCGTAGTGCATGGATAATTCAGTGATGTGGATTGATTATCGAGCTGAGTCTCAGAGATGAAATATAAATTCATGGATGTGATATTAACGAATATCCTTGGCCGTAGTGCAAGGGTGATTCGATGATGTGGATTATTTATTAAGCTGAGTCTCAGCGACAAAATATTTATTATACACTTTTAATTCGTAGAAGATAGTAGATATCATGCTCTACTTGACTCTTCTAAATACAGTTGTATGTCTTTGGCATATAGTGTAAAGATGAATTATTAATGAATATCTTTGGTCATAGTGCAAAGATGAATTTATTAGTATGATTATGAGCAGGAATTCTGATTTGGTATAACCATGATTTTTAATGTTTCAGGTGAAGATAGGTGATGAAAATTATATTCGTCCTAGTTGCGAAGAGGAATTTAGAACCACAATTATGATTATAAGTTATTCATATGATTGTGGAGATAGTTATATGTCAAGAGAAGACTCACCATTGGAAAGAAGATGATAGTAATCTTCTCGTTTTTCTTTGGGGTCTATTGGGTCAACTAAGGATAATTATGTGGACATATGATATCTATTATAACCTAGACGCAAGGCCAACCATGTACGAAGGTTTCCTTGAGCACTTTCCAAAGATTTTAATTTCTAAAACAGTTTTTGACTATACTTTTATGTAAAGTACCATTGTAAGGTTGTGGTTGAGGTACCATGAGAGTTACATTTATTTGTATTAAAACTAACAGTTAACTATGGTCGTATTCTATACGTCAGTTCAACAATTGTATAAATGAAGTTATATTTAAATTTTGTACCATGTATCTGACGACTCATAATGGGTGATGTATACCTAATTTTGGGGGCGTCACACCGTGTATACAGGTTATTCCAACAGAATAATAAAGAATGAGTTGTTCGTCTTTCTCTCTAGAGTTTCAGTGAATTCGTAAGAAATTATGAAGGAATGAGCTTCTATTTATAGGAGAATGGACTGAATAGTAACTAATTCATGAACGGTCCAGATTGATTTAGTTTTAAACGGACGGCCCATATTGGTTTACTATTAAAACTTAAAGCAACGGTCCATACTGATTTACTATTAAAACCTTAAACCAGCGATCCATATTGATTTACTATTATACTTTCCACTAGCGGTCAATATTGATTTACTATTATATCTTCAACCAAATGTCTGAAAAATTAGCTCATCTCATCATGGAATAATATTGTACCCAAATATGATTTAGACCGAACAGAAAAATATCTTACGGGTGAATAGTACCCTATAAATAGTAACTCGTGAATAGTAACTCATGAATAGTAACTTGTGAATAGTACTCTGACACGAAAAGTGTCCCGAATACCCAATTGACAATATAACCTCCATATATCAATTATACTAACACAAATAAGTCCAATACAATGGAACTATAAAATTCATCTTTAATCAACACGAACTTATTCATCATTAATATTATAATTCATAATATTTAACAACCAGGTCGTTCCCAGGAAAGTGGGGGCTTTCTGATAAGGATTTCTCCTTATTGGCGCGCAATTAGGTGACCAAACCTCTCCTTGACAGAACTTCTAGACATTGTCAATATTGTAAATAATAATATGAATAATTTTGTCGTCTCAATTATTGATTTAATAATATATCATATAATGTAGATGATATTGTAACAATAATTGAATCAATAATATAAGAGATATGATGCAACAATTACTGTAGCAATAATTGAGTATAACTGAGTGACTTCTCACGTAAGCATCAATAATCAATACTGTTTGCTACTATGTAACCACGTGTATTATTGTACTTTTACTACAGGGTAGTTCCAACAGTTTTAACGGTAAAACCTCCGCCGTTATTTTTATAGAAAGATATTTTTGTCGTTTTCTAACTACGACAATACTTCCATTGTGGGGTCCACCAATGATTGTGTCGTCGTACGAATATTCTCTGTTAAAACGAATATTCCCTGACCAATCGAATATTGTATAACCACTTGCTTACTTTGTAAAATTTGTAAATATTACCCACAACTATAACATTATATCAAATCCACACCATAATATTCAAAAATATATATCGAGAAAATTATTCTTTATTCATAAAAGTTGGGGTCTTACAACCTCTCTTTATTATGAAATTTCATCATCAAAATTAGGGTACATACCTGGTATGTCGAAGAGATGAGGATACCTTGACTTCATCTCAGATTCTAACTCCCAAGTCATTTCCTCCACATCGTGGTTTCTCCACAAAATTTTAACTTGGGGTACAATCTTGGAGCGTAGAACATGATCCTTCTTATCCAAGATTTTAACAGGCAACTCTTCATATGTTAAATCTTCATCTATCTCGTCTAGTTCTAACTCAATAATGTGGTCCGGGTCTTTCACATATTTACGTAACATAGATATGTGAAAAACATTATGAAAATGAGACATACTTGGCGGTAAGCCGAGTCTATAAGCCACAGTTCCTACTCGCTCGAGAATTAAAAATGGGCCAATGAATCGAGGATTGAGCTTTCCTCTCTTTCCAAATCTCGTAACTCCTTTCCATGGAGTAACACGTAACAACACATGATCTTCAATATTGAATTCTACGTCCTTTCGATGAAGATCAGCATAACTCTTTTGTCGATCTTGTGAAGTTTTTATACGTTATCGGATCTTTTGAATCTTTTCTATAGTCATACGTACCAACTCCAGTCTCAACAATGTTGCTTCATGCACCTCATCCCAGCATACTGGAGAACGACACTTTCTCCCATACAACGTCTCAAATGGAGCCAAGCCAATACTTGCTTGATAACTATTGTTGTAGGAAAACTCCACCAAGGGTAAGAACTTGTCCCAACTTCCTTTAAAGTTAAAGACATAGAGTCTTAATAGATCTTTAAGAGTTTGAATAGTCCTCTCCGACTGCCCGTCCGTCTAAGGATGATATGCCGAGCTAAATCGTAAATTCGTGCCCATAGCTTTCTTTAAACTAAGCCAAAATCATGAAGTGAATCTTGGGTCTCAATCAGAAACTATGGATACTGGCATACCATGCAGTCTTAGAATCTCATTTATGTGCATACGAGTAAGACGTTCAAGTGTATAAGTTTCTCGTATAGGTAAGAAGTGAGCAGACTTGGTCAATCTATCAACAATGACCCAAATTGCATCTATGCCTTGAGAAACCTTGGGAAGACCAGTAACAAAATCTATGGTAATGTGCTCCCACTTCTATTCTGGTATTTCAAGTGGTTGCAATGGACCTTTTGGTACTTGATGCTCCGTCTCTCTCTTCATATTGCCCCACCAAAATGTATGTCGAAGATCATGATACATTTTGGTACTCCCAGGATGGATTGCAAACGGTATGTTGTGCACCTCCATCATGATCTTATACTTTAAATCAGGGTCGTTAGGAACACAAAGTCTGGAGTTGACTCAAAGTATTCCTTTTTCATCGATTCGTACTTCCGGAATAGCACCTTCTTGCATTTTCTTCCTCATACGTATCAGCTCCAGGTCTGTAGCTTGAGCAGCTTTAACTTTATCGATTAAAGTCGGTTCTACTCGTATATTCGCCATCATCACATGGGTCCCTGGAGTCTTTAACTCTATCTCCATCCTTTGTAAGTCATACAAAATGGGCCTTTGTGTTAACAATATTGCACTCGTACCGCATATGATCTTCTACTCAATGCGTCAGCTACTACGTTCGCTTTACCAGGATGGTATTGAATGGTATGATTATAATCTTTCAATAGTTCAAGCCAACGTCATCTCCGCATGTTGAGTTCCTTTTGGGTGAAGAAATATTTGAGGCTTTTATAATCCGTATAGATCTCCACCTTCTCTCCATATAGGTAATGCCTCCAAATCTTTAGCACGAAGACAACAGCTGCCAATTCTAGATCATGAGTAGGATAATTCCTCTCATATTCTTTGAGTTGCCGAGAGGCATATGCTATGACTTTCCCATGTTGCATAAGAACACATCCTAGCCCTTTTTGTGAAGCATCACTGTAGATGATAAATCCCTCTGAGCCAGATGGTATTGTCAGAACAGGTGCTGAAATGAGTCTTCCCTTGAGTTCTTGAAAACTCTTCTCACATTCCTCGCTCCAACTGAACTTTGTATCTTTTCGAGTCAGCTAAGTTAATGCAGTAGCGATTCGAGAAAATCCTTCCACGAATCTCCGATAATAACCAGCTAAGCCGAGAAAGCTACGTACTTTGGTCACTGACTTTGGTTGCTCCCAGCTTTGAATTGCTTCAATCTTCACTGGGTCAACAGATATTCCATGATTTCATATCACATGCCCAAGGAATGCAACTTCCTCAAGCCAGAACTCACATTTTTCAACTTGACATAAAGCTTGTTTTCACGAAGCTTTTGGAGTATCAGCCTCAAGTATTGCTCATGATCTTCACTGCTTTTGGAATATATGAGAATGTCATCAATAAAGACAACCACAAAGTGATCCAAATATTCCTTGAATACTCGGTTCATCATATCCTTGAAGGCAGCAGGAGCATTAGTCAATCTAAAAGACATGACCAAGAATTCATAATGTCCGTACCGAGTTCTGAAGGTAGTCTTTGGAATATCCTCAGTTTTAACCTTCAGCTGATGATATCCAGAACGAAGATCGATATTTGAAAAGAATTGTGCTCCTTGCAACTGGTCAAACGGGTCATCAATGCGAGGTAACGGATACCTATTCTTGATAATGACATGGTTCAATTCTCGGTAGTCAATACAAAGTCGTATACTCCCATCTTTCATCTTCACGGATAGAACAGGAGCACCCCAAGGAGACGTACTAGGACAAATGAAACCAATGTCTAACAATTCTTGCAATTGGGTCTTTAACTCCTGAAGTTCAGTAGGATCCATTCGATATGGGGCTTTTGAAATGGGTTTTGTACCAAGTTCAAGGTCGATACAAAATTCAATTTCATGCTCTGGAGGTAGGCCAGGAAGTTCTTCAGGGAATACGTCAGGAAATTTATTAACAATAGAAATATCATTCAAAATTGACGTATTTTTGTTTAAATCTGTGACATGAGCTAAGAAAGCTTGACATCCATTTTAAATAAACGAAAAGCTTAATGGCTTGAAATGATCATGATTGATTTTAATGTTTTGGTCGCTTGAATCCGCATAATAGGTTGATTAGGAATATGAAAACTAACAACCTTACGAAAACAATCAATTTTTGCATGATGAGTAGTTAACCAATCAATCCCTAAAATTACGTCAAACGCAAGTATTTTTAAAGAAATAAGATCGACAGGTAATGTGCGGTTACCGATTTAAATCAAACAAGACTTATAAACCGTGGATGTAATGAAGGTTTCTCCCAATGGAGTTTCAACCGATAAGTCAAAGTCCAATTTCTCCGGAGTCAAATTTAAACGTTGAGTGCAAGTAGGAGAAATAAAAGAATGGGTAGAGATGATATCAAATAAGGTATATACTTCACTAGAGTTTATGATAAGCTTACTCGTGATGACCTCGTTTGGGTTTCTTACTTTCTGGGATGTTACAACAAATGCTCTCCCTTGAACTACTGGTTTTGTCTTGTCTGGAACAGACTTTGATGCCTCCATCCCAGCTAGACTTGACTTCGGTGCACGACAAAATCGGGCAAAGTGACCTTCTCTTCCACAATTATAACATGTTTTGGACTGCTGCGTACAATTTGGACTGATGTGTCCCTCCCCTCCGCATTTGTAATATACGAACGACGGTCGCTCTCCTTCCTTAACAACAGGTGCTGATGCTGACGTCCTTACATCATTACTAAATCTCCTCTTCTTGAAACTCCCACTTTTATTGTCTTGGCCATGATTACCACCGAAGTGGTTACCATTTCTGGCATGTTGATTCCCTCCACGTTTGTTGTCATCGCTTCGATGACTGTTACCACTGGTATTTTCATTCTGCTGGCTGTTTTCTCTTGGTTGCATTGACCCGTTATCGCGCTCCAATAACTGAGCCCTATTTACAACATCTGAATACAAACACAGTTTATGAGAAATAAGATATTGACGTATCTCTGGTTTTAAACCTCTTAAAAACATTCGCGTCATTCGCTTCTCATTATCAACCAAATGGGATGCAAACCGGGATAAATCTGCAAATTTAGCCTCGTATTGCGACACGGTCATATTATTTTGCTCTAACTTGATAAACTCCACCTCCTTCATGTGACGAATACTTTCAGGAAAGTATTTGTCATTGAACAACTTTTGGAACTTCTCCCAAGACATCTTGAGTGCGTCAGGCTGGGTACACTTTATAGATTCCCACCAGTAATTTGCCTCCCCTCGCAACATAAAGGTGGCAAAAGGAACCTTTTGCTCCTTAGAGCATCCCAAAACATCAAATATCTTGGTGATCTGCTTTATCCATGCATCCTCCTTAAGTGGTTTTGTCTTTCCAAAAAACTCCGGTGGTCCCAGCTCCTTGAACTATTTAGCAATGACTGTCCGAGGGTTTCCAGTGTTTCCACCTATATTTTGGACAGGAGTTTCTCTTGTCTGATGTTGTACGAATTGTAGAAAGCTCCTAAATATTTCATCATTTGCCATTTAGTCGGTGTTGTTGTTCACCTGAGGATTATTGTCTTCCTATTGCACATTATCTTGAGTATTAATCTGTGGTGACTCCACGATCTCATGTGTTTCATTGCTTATCTCAACATTTTCGGATGCCATTTTTTAAACTGCCACAAAACAAGGGTTAATTAATATATCACATATTATCCCTATACTATGACCAACCAGTTAAATACCAAATAAACTTAGGTAGGTCATACTAGTGAAGGAATTCCCCGTCTCTCCCCTCCTAGTTCTTATCTCACATCTCAGCCAGGGATCATATCCCTAAGCTTTGATACCAACTGTGACGCCCCCGAAATAGGTATACATCACCCATCTTGAGTCGCCAGATACAAAGTACTGAATACAAATACAACTTAATTATACAACAGCCGTGTGAAATACGAAAAAAACATAGGTTGTGAGTTTTAATACAAATATTGTCATCTAGACAATATCCACACTTAATGGAGTCCTTATTACATTTATTATCACACTATTTCACAGAATAGTGAGTTTTAATACAAATATTGTCATCTAGACAATATCCAGGGATTATGCGGTATAATCGTGACCGTAATGTTACAAATGTTGTGGTAAAAATCGTCATTGGCTTGTAGTGCATTGATGGATAGTTTTTGGTATGATTATGATCAGGGATTATTCGGTATAATCATGACCATTAATGATTACATGAATATCCTTGGCTCGTAGTGCAGGGATGATTCGATGATGTGGTTTATTTATTAAGCTAAGTCTCAGCGATAAAATTGATGAAAAACTTTTTAAATCATAGAAGATAGTAGATATCATGCTCTACTTAAATTTTCTAATGGATTGCTTGTTCCGCTTCAGTTAAACTTGATGTTTATTATATTTTATCAGTTTACCACTGTTGAAGGCTAACGATAATTTATTCTGCATTAACCTAGTCATAATATTTCTTACTGGGCTAATTGAGCTCACCCTTTGTTTTCATTGTTCTCTTCAGAAAATGAGAATATAGCTGGGACTAGTCGGGGAACGGAGTGACGATCCAGATGGTTGCATTAGTAGTCCTCACTATTCAGTGAAATAATGTGATAATAATTGTAATGGGGACTTTATTTTAGTTTAGATACTCTTTAAGAGACATTATCCGTGTTGAAACTCTCAACTACGTTTTGTCGTACTGTATAAAAGAAGTTTGTATTTAAATTTTATACCATGTATTTGGCGACTCAAGATGGGTGATGTATACCTATTTTGGGGGCTTTACACCCAACGTCGAATTCAGAATGGTCTAGAGGTATCAAACATGGGAAAATCTCCCCAGTAGGGATCCTGAAAACATCTCTACAACATATCGTCGAATCAGTCTCAATAACACTTACGGACATTTTAAAACTGTTGGCTTCAACCCAATGTAGCATCGGAAAAGATCCGGTGATGAAAGCTTTGTAAACTACTGTTAGAGTAGGCATCAAGGCAGTTTAATGGAGACAATCATTGACAACTCCATCCCCAACAAAAATGGCAGAAGCAGGCAGTGATAGAATATTGTTGGAAGTAATTCCAAGCAAAAACGGTCAGAGTACATAACAACATATTATGTTATATTGCATGACATCATTTAATCTTGTCATATTCCAAGTGTCTAGTAATATGTATCCTATTCATTCCATTACATTGCATAAACATGATAAAGAAAGGCATCTGTAGACACTTGAAATTTTGCATTCCTGTTACTAATCATGTAGGAGGACAAAATCATTTTTTTCTTCCAGAGAAAACCCTGGAATTCAAAATAACAAATTCAAACCCTGGTGATAACCCCGAGAGAAACCTCGGCGATAACCTTGGGAGATCAAATCAAACCCTAGTGACAACACTAGGAGATCAAATCAAACATCGATAACAACCCCGGGAGATCAATTCAAACCCCGAAGAAAACCCCAGGAGATCAAGCTAAAACCCGGTGACAACCATGGGAAACAACAAACCAACCTCAGAGACAACCCTGAGGACTGACAAAAGTCAACAGCAGTCAAGTCTCAGAGACAACCCTGAGAAAAAATAGCTATAATTGCATCAAACTCGAAGACAACCCGAAGAGGAAAAATAGAAATTTTTCTAACTCAACGTCAAATCAAGTCAAATCACTTCCATGAAGGTCATGCAGAACCATAACGTCAATCCTAAGTGAAAACAGCATAAGATAGCTCAACGAACGGATGAAAAGACTCAAAGATCTGTTCATGGGACCATCTTCCAAGATCTAGAAAAGGTCAAATCTCATGTCATTGTGTAGCTCTCGGAAAGGGCTTTCCGAAAAGGTATAGCACGCCTCCATCGGACTCAAGGATTGAAAGTTATGAAAGTTCAAACAGACTGTGTGTTGGTTTGAGTGCACATACTTCGAGACAACAGGACCGGCAGGGCTGGGCCCACCCAGGTCAGTCACAGGTAGACCCACAGATATTTTGGTCTATAAAGAAAACCCCCCGTCAGCCATAAAAATAAAGAAAAAAGGAGAAAAAGAGAGGGAATTCCGCCCAGTTTAGCTCTTAACCCCTCCTACAGTGTTCCAAACATCGAAATTCTTCTTTGTAAGCACTTGTATACATATATATTACAACATATCAACTTTTAATCGGTGGAAATTGAGTTTTCATGCTTCAAAAGTAGTTTAAAGCCTCCCTCGCTACACATTGTAAGATATTTTTCGATCCGAAGCTTTTATCTGCTTTAATATATATATATATATATATATATATATATATATATATATATATATATATATATATATCAGTTTGCCATGGATTGTTAATATGTGGCCTTTTCCTTCTTTAATATATATATATAATCATATATATTTATATTTACCAGCTTGGCCTGGATTGCTAATCCGTGGCCTTTTCCTTCTTTAATATATATATATATATATATATATATATAATCATATTTATACTTATATTTATCAGTTTGGCCGGGATTGCTAATATATATATATATATATATATATATAGAGAGAGAGAGAGAGATTAATTGTTTACTATGATTAAATTTCAATTTTAATTGTTCATTCCATGTAAAGTTGTATTCCTTAAATTTATGGACTAGATTTATCTAAATCTAGCTATATCTAACTTTTAACATGTTCAAAAGTTGTAAAACTGTAACTATTGAGCTATAATGGCTAAGATTTATTTAAATCTAGTTTTCTTTCTAGTTTTGTAAATACTAAGCAACCGTTAAACTATTGAAATTCCCGATGATAAAAGTACAACAATAGGCGTGGTTTTACAGTAGCACGCGGTATTGCACAATATCTCCGATTATTGATGCTTACGTAAGAAGACACTCAGTTCATTTAATAATTACCACGGTAGTTCCTGCATAGTATCTCATATTATTGATTCAATTATTTTCACAGTATCATCTACACAATATTTTATATTATTAAATCAATAATTGAGACGACATAGTTATTCATATTATTATTTGCATTATTGACAATGTCTAGAAAGTTCTGTCGAGAAAAGGAGTTAGGTTATCTAATTGCGCGCCAATAAGGAGAAGTCCTTATCAGAAAGCCCCCACTTTCTTGGAAATGATTTGGTTGTTAATATTGTGAGTTATAATACTAATGATTGTCGACGTCGAGATTTTTATTTGTCCCTTTTCGTTACTTGTTCTTTGGTGTTCTCATGTTAGGTGAGATTTGTTTGAAAAAATAAGTGAAAAAGGTCCGACATGTATCATGTCGACGATGGACTGTTAAGAGTCTCCAGTTGGTTTTTTATATGGTTGTACCAACACAACCGAGAAAAGGTTTGCACATTAACCCAGTGATGTGACACTACTAAATGGGTCTATGAAACCGAGATTCATTAGGGTTCGAGGGCTTGATTATGCGGAGGGAAGGTGTTAGGCACCCCCCGACATCCGTGTTACCACGGTGACCGCCACTTTTCAAGAAACTGGTATATGAATATGTGTGTGTGTGTGTGTGTATAGGTCAATGTGCTATTATTTGGAAGTAGTGTGGGGCCTCGTTCGCACCTATATACATAGGGTTTAAATTTGTGTAAAAATTCAGTTTTAAACAAGATATAGCAGTGATGTTTTATAAAAGAGGTTTTTCAAACCCTTGTGCTCAATAGTAATTGAGACCTTTAACACTCCCATTTTTATTAAGTGTTCGACTTGATTGTTTTTAATTTTCGAGATACGAAGCATCTTCGAAAAAATAATGTACAAAATAGTGCCGAACTCCTTGTGGGTATGAAAACCATATGAGGGAATTCAAATACCATGAATAATTTACAAGCTGCTTACAGCTGAAAATGTCCATCACGGGAATCGAATCTAGATCCAGTAGACTGAATCTGTGATCACATGATTCCTAAGCTCACATGATGTCACAATTGATAAGAAAGCAATAAGTAGGTATATATATAAAAGCTATAAATATATATATATAGACATGATCAGCCACCACGAAGCACCTCCATAGGGGATCAAAAATGTAAATAAAGGTGTAAAAGCAATCAACTGCCATGGAGTAGACTACAGGCTGGACGAAAAATAAAGAAGGCTATAAAGACGGTCAACCGCCACGAAGTAAACTCCAGGCGAGACTAAATGTAAATATATATATATAAGTGATAAACGCACCGGATGTCAAATCCAGGCTCATCAAACAAAGTCCGACAACAGTTGATATATATAAGTATATATATATATATATATATATATATATATATGAACTGTGGGTCCAACTTTGTTCGATGAGACTAGATTTTACATCATATATTAAAGTAGTAAACGCTTCGGATGTAAAATCTAGTCTCATCGAACAAAGTTGGACCCACAGTTCATATATATATATATATATATATATATATATATACAAAAGCAAGTAAACGCTCCACACCGAAGTCTAGGCTCATCAAACAAAGTTCTACACACAGCTCATATATATAAGTATATATATATACGCAAGCAAATAAACGCTCCAGATCGAAGTCTAGGCTCAATCAAGGTTTAACTCGATAATGTTAGTCCATACATAAATATATATATATAAGTATATATATATATATATATATATATATATATATATATATATATACTGAAATGAAACTATGGACTGAAGTCCAGGCATACACACGCAACATGACTCTCAACGTGAAGAAAGGTGTGTGCAAAGATGAAGAGAAAGGCTTACAGTGGACTGCCAAAGAAGACTTCAATAACTTTAAATGGATGAACACTAGGCTCCTGCCGATAAAAAATTTGACAGAATATAAGCTCACAAGTGTTTAAAATGAGAAAGCATTCGGTTTATAGCGTGTACAAAATAAATTGGACAGGGCTTCCTCACCGTTTCTCTTTCAAATATGGCCACCCCAAGCACTCTATTTATAGAGGGAGGGAGCCGCAGTTCTACCTGCAACTACCCAGGATGCCCAGGATGTGGGTCCCACCATGTCGAAGTACGTACACTCGGACAACGTGCTGTTCGATCAGACCTTCATAACTTTCAATCCAGGAGTCCGATAGAAGCATGCCATACCATTCCATAAAGCTCTTTCTGAGATCTACACAATAACATAGGATTTGCCCTTTTTGATTCCAGGAAGATGGGTCCATGACCGAAATGGCATTCCCGGGTTTCTGTTAGGTAGTTTATTGAGCCGTTTTGCGTAATTTGCGCTCGAAAGTTAAGATATGGTTCTTGTGGAACTTCTATTGAAGTAATTTGAGTTAAAATGAGTTGATTTGTTGTGAGTTGAAGTTGAGTTAGCAAAATAACCATTTTTCCCCTCCCGGGGTTATCTCCGGTTTTCGCACAGTTGTAGCAGTCTTTTCTCAGGGTTATATCTGAGGTTGACCTGAGGTTGACTTTAACTTTCCTCAGGGTTATCTCTGAGGTTTGCTTCGCCATGCTCTGCCTCATGTTATGCTCACCCTTTTGGAGGTGATTTGGAGTTTTCTTTTCGTTGTTGGGTGCTTCTGCACCATTTCCTTAAGCACTTGATTCGCAATCCAGTTTAACTAATGACCTGAATGCCACTGACATCCCTGGATGGTGCAACTCTTTCTTTCGCTGACCAGATTTGAACTTCAGTGTAGAGGCCTCAACTTGTGAGGACTTGACGCGTGTTGATGGTGTAGTTTTCATTCGCAAGACATTTCGTCATTGGCCTTCTTTCTTAAGAATTTTCCCCTTCTTAAGATGAGAGGCTTTATCTCGCCTTAAACTCCTTCCTTTCCAGGAATCGAAAAATGCCCCAATCCTTTCGCATGTTATTGTCGGGGATTCATCGTGAGTGAATAATATCTGAATTGCCATTGAGATGATGATGGACCATGCTGATGGCGCTGACTGGTGCATTTTCCACTTCAGGATGGTTGATAAATGCCCTAGTGTTGAGTTGTTGCTGCTTTCGAGATTTCCCCAATCTTGTTGTAAGGGACCCAATATCCAGTTGTCGCCAATTTTGAAATTTCCCCAGCCTTGCTTGTTGTCTGGGGTAGTTGCTTTGACATATAGGATGATTAGATTCTGAGATCGCGAGAGGATTTTACCTCTGTACCAGATGATGAACATGTAGTGTATTTGGACTGTGATGTTGACAACTTTTTCATGTAGAGATGTCGCTCTAGTTGAGAGAGATGATGCTCTAACTCATAGGAATACCGCTGTTGTTGAACGGGATAGCGCTATATCTGCCCGAGATATCACATGTAGTTGTCGATGGATCTGTTGGCTCGTGTAGAAACCCTTAGGCAGGAGATCATAGCGTTACCTCCTTCTTCTGGGAGGAAATCCATGTGGGACTTGATAGCCCACATATACACTAATTTGTAGATGGGCTTGTATTTTCCTGCACAAACTAGCTTAGACATTTTGTCATGTACATTACACATTGTATATATCAAACAGTTTTATACATGGAAGGGAAATATTTGTTGATTCACTTCCTTTTTAGTTGTGCCTTGTTACTTGCTTGATATTTGCTTGTTTCTCAAGGACTTTGTGATCTGGATGTATTCTGAACTCCTCCTTGATGGATGGACAGTTAAATGTCTTAGGATTTTCAGAATGGATCGTTGATCTGTGTGTATTCCCTACCATCTTTGGTGTCTTGGGACTGATTTCTGTATGTGGCTATAGATAGGAGAGTGTTTATTTTTGTTTTTATGTGGTGAGACCGGACCATAAAAATGGCTACCTATGTACTCCCGTGTATTGGGGAGATTAGGTCGACGTAGTTCACCCATGTATAGTTTGGATTGCAGGTGAAAAGTGTAACAATCCAGATTTTTAAATAAACATTTAAATAATTATTGAATTATATAAATATTTAATGGATGTGTTTATCGTTGAATAAATATTTGTTTGATGGATTTGATTTGATTTGGTTAATTATTTATGTAATAAATAATGAGTTAAGGAAAGTAATTATTTTGAAATAGTAATCTAATTTAATTTAATAATTAAGTTAGAGAGTTTATAATGATTAAATAAATTATTATATTATGCAATGAATTGCTATTAGAATTAATTAAATTAAGTATGAAAACTTAATTAATTAGAAGTGTGACAAATAATTATATTATAAGTGGTTAATAAAATAAATTAAAGTAGTTTTAATTTATTTTTCCAAACAAGGCTTAAATATATTAAGTCTTTAATTTTAAAGTGTTTTGCCAAACAGAACCTTATGGATTTTGAATTTTTAAATTTGATTAATTAATAATACAATAATTAAATAAATAAAATATATTTATAATGGATATTTATAATGGATACACGTTTATTATAGTGTAACTGACATGTAATGAGGTATATGGCAGTTTCGTACATTTTAGACGTGCATTTGCTTTTAGTTGGTTTTTACGCTTAAGTGTGGTTAGTTTTACGTGAATTGGCATTTGGCCTAAGAAAAAGCTGCAGAGAACTGAAAGAGAATTGAGAGAGATTGAGAGAAAACCTAAGGATTACCAATCAATTTCAGTGATTTTAGCAAAGATTGTTCAAGCTAATTAAAGGTATTTCTCTAAAATTGTTATATCTTATGTATATATATATATATATATGAGTTTTGCGGCATGAAGCTTCAAACTCTGTGGATTCAATTTTTGAAAGCTTGTTATACAACTGATTATGATGATTATATATGTTGATTATGTTTGAGTTTGTATGTAAGTAGTAATTCGTTTACAGAAAAGAATTATTTTTACAGTAAACTTATATGCACGATTATGATTTTTTTAAAGATAACAAAATTTTTATGTGATTATGCTAATTGTAAAAAAATTGAAACTTGTTTATGTAATTGACTAAGATATTAAGTAGAACATGGTTCAAAGGAATCAAATTGGAAGTATGACAGTGTTCACTATGTAAACAAACGTCGGTTATGGAGTTTGGTTTTTAAAACAGTGCGTATAATGATTTATGTTTTCTAAAATTATTGTTTAGTGGTTTAAATTAGTATATGCCAGTTGGGTAGTGTGTATATGTGTAATTTATATAAGTTAGCATGTTACTTTAGATGTTAGCAGTGTTAAATAGACATAAATTAGTTGTTCTGTTATCCGATGGTTGGGTTCTGAAAGTTTCTGCGACCCAGCACCGAAATTTGTACCCCAGCGCCAGAAATTCATGCCCTAGCTCCAAATTTCGTGCCCCGGTGCCACTGGTTAGCCTAGTTCTTGCGCCGCAGCACCGAAACAGAAGTCTAGGTCGGATAATTTTGACCTCTTGTAGTAAACTGGCCATAACGTTCTCATACGAACTCTGATTGAGGTGATTCAAGATGATTCGGAACGAGGATGAATAGACCTAAAACTTTTGTTCTTTTAATATTTCAATTTGAGGTCGGTAACATTAGTCAAAATGATCATCTTTAGGACTGTTGTGTTTTCGGGGGCAATCGGAAGGCGTCGGGCATGTACCTATGCATGTGTAGTGCTTCTAACAATAAAAGATGTTATTCTAAGTTATAAAACATGAATATTAGTAAATATAATGATGCTTAACATTTATAAATGATGGATTAGATAAGTTGTATAAGCATACTTAGCATACACAAGAGAGGCAAATCGGGTGTGTGACGATTAAACGTCGAAACGACGTGCCAAGTGTTAATGAACTTAAAAAGTATTTCAAATCAATTGAAATGAATATTATAGGTTATTAAATGGGTTTAATATAAAACTAATAAGTAGTCCTAGCAAGACTTAAGCACTTGAATGAACTTCGACTATGAAATATAGTGAGATATAAGATGAAAGTTAACACAATCTAATTGAACATTATGTGCTAATTAATAGGAAAGATTATGAGATGTGGAGTATAATTTACATTACAATTACTATGTGTTGTTATGTGACTAATAGTTGATGTGTATGATTATATAATTGTGTAGGGCACGTGCAGTGCAGATAACTGTAAGTTGTTAATCTATTATTGGTAAACAACGATCAAGGCAAGTCTTTCGGTTCCTATTTTCTATGTGGACTTGATGAACTATTTTAAATTGCATGATATGTTATGCATGTTGAAATCATGAAATGTTAAAGTCAATATATGACTGCATTGTTTTGGCTAAGTAATGATGATTGAGTAAGGAACTCAATCTTTATATTTGCTATGTGAATTAAAAGCATGTATGCCAAGTTACTTTAATGAGATGTATATTGAGCATATTATTATGTGCTATGTGATGCATGAAAACTGTTAGACTTTGCTGGGCTGTCGAGCTCACTCTTGCAAATAACCACTTTTGCAGGTCAAGATTTTAAGGTAAAGATATGTGCTAAGTGAGTTATAGATCTATATTCACAAAGATTACTTATGTTTTATGAGAAATGTATTTCCTATTTTGAACGTAACATGTTGTTGAATTGTAAGTTGAGTTATCCAATGTATATGGATATTTAGTTATGATGTAAGACTTTGTATAGTCATTTTGTTGTAACGATTCACGATATAAGATTGAATCAAAGAGATGTAATGTAAAGGTTGCGATTCAGGGCAAGAAAGAAGGAAATGTATAAACGTTTTAAATATTCCGCAATTTTAGTGTTTTTAATATCGAATAATGATGTAAAATTAAAGATTTAATGTATGATTAATGACCAAAGTTGAGATTTAAATGGTATGAATTTTGGGGTCGTTACAGTTGGTATCAAAGCCACCGTAGGTTATAAACCTTAGGTAGGAGTACCGTAGGCTATAACCTTAGAGAAGAGAGGTGAAGATAATGAACGAATAAGCTCAAATAGAGTTTGAACAATGAGGGATTAAAACTTGTATGAAAGGATTCAAAGAAGAATCTCACAGAGTTATAAGGAATATGAATGTGAGGTTACCCAACTCCAATAATAAGGATGTAAGGTGATAATAAATAGAGAATGTCTATAAAAAGAGAGTGATAAAGAAGTTAAGAATATAGAGTTATATTTAAGTATGGTGCAATTGTACTCTTTAGTAGTTGATGTATGGTATCTGGGCTAAACGATTCCTTCATAGAGCGGAGGTATATACGAACTAGTAACTCGGAATCTAGTTTATTGGTTATTTGTGGGAAACCACTCAGCGTACCATATTGAAATTGTTAGAGACTCGATGTGTACCAAGTATAGAAATGGACACGTATGATGAGAGTTTAGAACTTGAATGAAATTTTGAGCGATGTAAATGAAGTTAGAAATTCTTAAAGGAAGAATTGTTATATAAACAAGAAGATTCAAAGAAGAATCTTGAAGAGATATAAAGATAAGAAATGGGAGTTTCCTAACTCCAATAGCCAAGATAACGAATAATGTCGTAAATGATGAAAAAGGGAAAGAATGAGGATCGTAAAACAAAACGATCATGAGTTAACAAAATAATTTTAAGGGAGATGATTATAGAATAAGATCACGACGTGATATGTTTAAGTTATAAAAGGAAGATGGTTTGTAATGTTTAAATGATTATAGCTTGATGCTATGAAGATAATGTATTATGATAGTACGAGATAAACTCATGAAGAGTTATAGATAATGTGATACGAGGAATTTGCATCAAGCAAAGAGCAAGTTATAAGCAAGATAGAGTTATGAGGGATTTCAATTGAGGACTCAGGTAGTGGCTAAGTTGTACAAACATTTGTATGGGCGAGGGTTTTGTGCTTGTACTCCATTTATCACATTGATAATCATTGGAATGTTTGTGTCGCGCTATTTGTTATATGCTTGTTGAGAAGGTTATTTTTTTCTCATATGTATAACAGATAGGTAGAGTGCAGTTAGAGAATATTATAAGGTTAAGTGCGAGTTCTTAAAACTCCTACTTATGGTAGGTTCGTGACTCATAATTATATGGTATATTTTTGAACCCCTCAGCGAATGGACGCCTATGGTCTGACTAGGATAAGTTCTTAAACTCATATGATTGTGGTAAGTTCCTGAACTCATAACGTGTGGTAAGTTTGACGAACTGGGTATAGATAAGTGTAAATGGAGTATTGAGGATGATAGGAATAGATAGACCTATTAAACAATGGATCATTATAGAAAGTGGAGTTAATGGTGGATGCAAAGGTATTCTAAATCTACTAGCTATGCTAGACTTTCGAAATTTATTAACTTCATGCTGATGTTTACACTTCTATTTTCTTGAAAAACATTGGATCAACAGATGGAACCAATGAGTTTTAACAACAATAATGTTATTCGTATGTCTATGCTAATTGCTTCGGCTAGAAAAAAATGATTTGGAATATATCAAAATGTATTTTATATATCATCAATGTATCATGGAACCTGGTGTAAAGATGATAAAAATGATGGAGTCATCAATGCAATATTACTTAGTGTTGGATGTGATCTAAGGATCGTCAGCCCACTATGATATGATGTAGTATGATAAAATCACCAAATGACAGAATCCTCAACGGACTGTAAATACAATGCGGTATCATGACGTCATAAAAATATTTTTCAGATTTCTTTAAGATATGAGAATACATATGTATGTATATGTATATTTCGGTTGATGTCCAAATTGTTGTAGAGGTCTATGCTATTTGATTCAGCTAGACAGATATTGAAAGATGTTCAGGAAATTCAAGAGTTTCCTGAGAAGTTATGCCAAACCAAATTGCTTTAGTGTGGATTCAGATGTTGAAAAGCTGAGATGAACAACCTTATTATTTAGGGGTTGCACTTAGTTTATACTTTGCGCTGAAATGTTTGAGCACAATACGTGTACGAAGGATTGATCCCCTAAGTACCTTGGAGTCCTTATAGTCGTATGACTGTTAAAGTTAAAGTTGAAAGATTACTTATAACTATGGACATGGTTCGTGGGCATTAGACCCTCAGTTGAATGCTTGCACTCTAAATTCTGAGATGAACAACTCTTTTATTAGAGGTTGCGCTTAGTTTATACTTTGCACTGAAATGTTTGTGCACAATACATAGTGCGAAGGGCTTAACACCCTAAGTACTGAGCGTAACGCTTATAGTCGTTACAAAACACTACGTTGTGGCCCAACGTAGTGGTACAATAGGCTGGCCACCTAGTGTACGAGTGGAGGGTGTTTTCAGTCTTTGTGATTGATAAACATTCTGCCAAAGAGGGTTTAAAGTGTGAAGAACCCGAGGGTGGGGGGTGAAGTACTATTAAATCTAGAGAATAGAGTTCAAGGTCTTGTGACCCTAAGAATGATTTGGAATCTTTTAAATTCCTGAGTTATTCATACTACTTCCCAATTATTGAACAATTGTGGAAGATTCTTCTTATTCTGCAAGATGGAAGTGAAAAAGGAAAGTATTCCTTAAAAAGAAGTGAGTCGTAGAATACGACACTGAATGATGAATGTGTTGATTAAGTGAGGAAAGAGATTTTGAAGTGAGAAATAGATGAGTTATCAAAGAATAATGTAAAACTTTTAATAGAAAAGTTAATAGTTGTAGAATGATCTTTGTGGAAAGAAAGTGGTTATAGAAACCAATGAATGAATGAAGTAGTGACATAAAAATCTACTTTGATAGATTGAATGAATAAAGATTAATAAATAAAATTTCTAGGACGAAATTCTTAGAAGAAAGGGTGAATGTAATATCCCGAGTGTTTATGATAGCGGTTCTTAGAAAAGGAAATGAATGGGTTAAGAATATAATACTCAGAATATAATTGAGTTCAAGTGAAAGTTATGAAATGAAACCTAGAATTTGTTCAAGTAATGAATGTAGTAGGAAATATAAAATATATATTTAGATAAAATGATGAAAGATTACTCTGAATTATTTGTTTAAATTGTGTCTTCGATTCTGAGGACAGAATCTTTGTAAGTAGGGAAGATTGTAACGAATGAGTGGTTTAAGTTGTGATTCTGAGGACAAAATCCTTGTAAGGAGAGAATGATGTAACAATCCAGATTTTAAATTAAATATTTAAATAATTATTGAATTATAAAAATATTTAATGGATGTGTTTATCGTTGAATAAATATTTGTTTAATGGATTTGATTTTGATTTGGTTAATTATTTATTTGATAAATAATTAATGAGTTAAGAAAAGTAATTATTTTGAAATAGTAATCTAATTTAATTTAATAATTAACATAGAGAGTTTATAATGATTAAATAAATTATTATATTATGCAATGAATTGTTATTAGAATTAATTAAATTAAGTATGAAAACTTAATTAATTAGAAGTGTGACAAATAACTATATTATAAGTGGTTATTAAAATAAATTAAAGTAGTTTTAATTTATTTTGTAAAACAAGGCTTAAATATATGAAGTCTTTAATTTTAAAGCGTTTTGCCAAACAGAGCCTTATGGCTTTTGGATTTTTAAATTTGATTGATTAATCATAAAATAATTAAATAAATAAAATATATTTATAATGGATATTTATAATGGATACATGTTTATTATAGTGTAACTGACATGTAATGAGATATATAGTTGTTTCGTACGTTTTAGATGTGCGTTTGCTTTTAGTTGGATTTTACGCTTAAGTGTGGTTAGTTTTACGTGAATTGGCATTTGGCCTAAGAAAGAGCTGCAGAGAACTGAAAGAGAATTGAGAGAGATTGAGAGAAAACCTAAGGATTACCAATCAATTTCAGTGGTTTTAGCAAAGATTGTCAAGCTAATTAAAGGTATTTCTCTAAAATTGTTATATCTTATGTATATATATATATATATATGAGTTTTGTGGCATGAAGCTTCAAACTCTGTGGATTCAGTTTTTGAAATCTTGTTATACAACTGATTATGATTATTATATATGTTGATTATGTTTGAGTTTGTATGTAAGCAATAATTTGTTTACAGAAAGGAATTATTTTTACAGTAAACTTATATGCACGATTATGATTTTTTTAAAGATTACAAAATTAGTATGTGATTATGCTAATTGTAAAAAAATTGAAACTTGTATATGTAATTGACTAAGATATTAAGCAGAACATGGTTCAAAGGAATCAAATTGGAAGTATGACAGTGTTCACTATGTAAACAAACGTCGATTATGGAGTTTGGTTTTTAAAACAGTGCGTACAATGATTTAAGTTTTCTGAAATTCTTATTTAGTGGTTTAAACTAGTATATGCACATTGGGTAGTGTGTATATGTGTAATTTATATAAGTTAGCATGTTACTTTAGATGTTAGCAGTGTTAAATAAACATAAATTAGTTGTTCTGTTCTCCGATGGTTGGGTTCTGAAAGTTTCGGCGCCCCAGCGCCGAAATTTACGCCCTAGTGCCAAAAATTCATGCCCCAACTCCAATTTTCATGCCACGGTGCCACTGCTTAGCCTAGTTCTTGAACCGCGGCGCCGGAACAAAAGTCTAGGTCGGACAATTTTGACCTCCTGTAGTAAACTGGCCAGAACATTCTCATACGAACTCCGATTGAGGTGATTCAAGATGATCCGGAACGAGGATGAATAGACCTACAACTTTTGTTCTTTAAGTTGTTCAATTTGAGGTCGGTAACGGTAGTCAAAATGGTCATCTTTAGGACTGTTGTGTTTTCAGGGGCAATCGGAGGGCGTCGGTCATGTACCTATGCATGTGTAGTGCTTCTAACAATAAAAGATGTTATTCTAAGTTATAAAATGAATATTAGTAAATATAATGATGCTTAACATTTATAAATGATGGATTAGTTAAGTTATATAAGCATACTTAGCATACACAAGAGAGGCAAATCGGGTGTGTGACGATTGAACGTCGAAACGTCGTGCCAAGTGTTAATGAACTTAAAAAGTATTTCAAATGAATTGAAATGAATATTATAGAATATTAAATGGGTTTAATATAAAACCAATAAGTAGTCCTAGCAAGACTTAAGCACTTTAATGAACTTCGACTATGAAATATAGTGAGATATAAGTTGAAAGTTAACATAATCTAATTGAACATTGTGTGCTAATTAATAGGAAAGATTATGAGATGTGGAGTAGAGTTTACATTACAATTACTGTGTTGTTATGTGACTAATAGTTGATGTGTATGATTATATAATTGTGTAGGGCACGTGAAGTGCAGATAACTGTAAGATGTTAATCTATTATTGGTAAACAACGATCAAGGCAAGTCTTTCGGTTCCTATTTTCTACATGGACTTAATGAACTGTTTTAAATTGCATGATATGTTATGCATGTTGAAATCATAAAATGTTAAAGTCAATATATAACTGCATTGTTTTGGCTAAGTAATGATGATTGAGTAAGGAACTCAATCTTTATATTTGCTATGTGAATTAAAAGCATGCATGCCATGTTACTTTAATGAGATGTATATTGAGCATGTTATTATGTGCTATGTGATGCATGAAAACTGTTACACTTTGCTGGGCTGTCGAGCTCACTCTTACAAATAACCACTTTTGCAGGTCAAGATTTTAAGGTAAAGATATGTGCTAAGTGAGTTATAGAGATCTATATTCACAAAGATTACTTATGTTTTATGAGAAATGTATTTCTTATTTTGAATGTAACATGTTGTTGAATTGTAAGTTGAGTTATCTATTGTATATGGATATTTAGTTATGATGTAAAACTTTGTATAGTCATTTTGTTGTAACGATTCATGATATAAGATTGAATCAAAGAGATGTAATGTAAAGGTTGCAATTCAGGGCAAGAAAGAAGGAAATGTATAAATATTTTAAATATTCCGCAATTTTAGTGTTTTTAATATCGAATAATGATGTAAAATTAGAGATTTAATGTATGGTTAACGACCGAAGTCGAGATTTAAATGGTATGAATTTTGGGGTCGTTACAAAAAGTTTAATCCTATGTACAGGATAAATTGAAGGTGTAAAAGGTTTAATCCCTTGTGGGATAGTGTGAAAGATTTTGAAATCCTGTGGGGAATGAAGGATTTGGTGATTGGAAACTAGACTGCTGGTTAGAAAAGTGTTTTTCCCTAATGGGGTGGATGAGTGTGAAACGAAGTTGTATGTAATGAAGGTTTAAGGAACCAGAATGACTGGTGATCTGATGATCCTAAACCAGGATGTTCACTTGATGGTAACCTTAGACATAGTACCATTTCATGATGTCCGAATTGATGAGTTGTGGAAATTCATCGCTATACATTTTCTATAATCTGAAGGCGCCTCCTGTCAATACCTCCTTGAAAATAAATGGGCCTTCCCAGTTTGGAGCGAATTTTCCTTTAGACTGAGCTTGGTTGTCAACGATCTTCTTCAAAACCAAGTCATGTTATTTGAACTGCCCTAGTCGGACTTTTCTGTTGTAGGATCTTCTTTACAAGTAGAGGGCCGCTCATGTGTGGGCCACATACTCCCCCATGGATTTCATCTATGAGCCTCTGAGCTTGGTCTTCGTCTAGACATCTGAGGAGACCTCGTCCTGCATCTCTTTTGTAGAGTGCATCTCCGCTCAGGTAGAATTTCATAGCCAGTCGATGGATCCGCCTTCTTTAAGTCAGGCTCGCCTCAGCGGGTGTAGATCTATCTTGTGAGTGCTCATTGATATGCTGATATCAAGGGTGCTGGATGGGAGGTAGCTCATCAGATACTTCTCCAATGTTATTCCCATAGGCTGGAGCCTTTTGTTGAAAATGTGAGGGTTGGCATGTCTTCCTTGTCATGTATGTTTGATCAAGGAGGCCAAGGTTGCTAGCGCATTCGCAAAATCATTCCTATTCCGAGGAATGTGGAGGAAAGATTTTTCTTCAAACTCCGAAGTCATCTGTAGAACCTGCCGATGGTAAGGCAGCAACTATAGAACCTATTGAAGAGCTTTTTTTCTTTTTTCTTTTTTTTTTCTTTTTTTTTCTTTTAATTTTTTATGCATTAGATCGTGGAAAAGAGCCATATGGCTCACTGATAGGTAGCTCCGGCATTGATGAGGCCGAATGACAATCGTCAGTAGCAAAAGGTTCCCCAAGGAATGTTGAAAGTTGTTTTCTCATGATCCTCTTCAACAACCATAATTTGACGGTAACCCGCAAAGTAATCAGCGAAGGAGTACATGTCGTATTGAGTAGTATTGTCAATGAGAATGTGGATAAATGGCACAGAAAAGCTATCTTTAAGGCAAGTTTTATTCAGATCACGATAATCCACGCAAACTCGCACCTTCCCTCCAAGTTTAGGTACGAGGACTATGTTGGATAGCCATTCAGGGTATGTTGACACCATGATGATGCCAACTTGAAATTGTTTCACAATTTCTTCTTTAACTTTTAACAGGTTTTAATCGCCTGAGCTTCTGCTTGACTGGCTTGAATCCCCCTTAGTTGGGAAGGCGATGAATGACAATGTTAGTGGATAAACCGACCATGTCTTCGTGAGACCATGCAAACACATCCTAGAATGGGGTCAATAGAGTAACCATGTCATTCCTTTGGTTTGGAGTGAGGTCCGTACTAATCTAGATTTGTTTGGGGTTTTTTAAGGTTCCAAGGTTTAAAAGAGGTAGTTTGATCAAAATTTAGCTTGGGTTTGTCTTCGACCCATTCTTTTATTTCCTTAAGTATCTCATAGTCCTCTTGTATTTCCATCAAGTCTGCGGCCAACTTTACATCAAAGTTACAGTCCTTGTGGAGAATAGGCACCTCATCAGCAAGTCTAGGCACATCTAACTTTAGAGTCCTGAACCAAAGTTCTCCTACTTAATATATGAAACTGTTCAATCACACAAAGTGTTAGCATGCAATGACAAAAGTAACTGCTAATAATGTACATAAAACGTAAGTAGTTATTGCTATCTACAGGGCATAATGAGTTTCTGCCCGTTTTATCCTTGTCGACCAATGCAAGGAGGGATGCTCCAATTGTCGAGGGCAAAGTCCTGGTGGACTGCAGTGATGGAGGGGCTGTCATCATCCTCCTTTTCTTGAATGATGACCATTATGTCTGGGCAATCATCGTCTGGGGTGTATCTGGTTGTGTATTCATCATGGACAAGGATGCGTACGTTGGACATCATTCTGATGATGTTTTGTTTAATTCTTCATTCCTCTTCTTCCATTGCGGGATCTGGAACTAGGATTTCTTTCTCCTTCACTGGTATCGGTTTAGAAAATAACATAGTCATTACATGGGAAGGTACCTTTATCGGAGACCGTACAGGCTCAGGAACTGTAGGTGGAGATAATCATCGTGTGGCTAAAGATGAAGGAATCTGTCTGTGCTTATGAGGATTCATGCGACTGGAACTGGCAGTATCCGGACCTTGGGTTCCTCCTTGTGTAGAGGATTCAGCATGTACGGGTATCCTTGTACCCTGAGTAGATTGGTGTAGTTCTTTAAGCAGAACAGCCAAATATGTGATTTGTTTACACAATTCGTCGAATTCTTCGCGAGAAACTGGATTAAGATCAGTCTGGTCAGATGAAGACATAATTGCTTGTAGGCTCGCAGCCTTTTTGGATTTTGACCGGGTTACTAGACCAATTATATCCCTACAAAAAAGACTTATGTAGTTTAGTCTTAGTGAATGTAGCAATATTTTGTAATGTGTCCATTTAGGAGTATCGTCCTGCGAAACGGATATCAGTTGACAAGATAACATGTCAGTTTTTGATATAAAGGGAAGGCATGTACACATATTCCTTCATATTTTCCATTACATTGAGATTTACATGGAAATGAAATTACAAGTAATTGAAATATTAAAGTATGAAGAGACTTTTCTCTGCGTTTGGTTTATTAGAGGCTGACCTATCTTAGGTCACTCTCGCAGTTTTTCGGCATGAAGGTTCCCAAGTCATTGCAATTTACTTGACGGGAAATTAATTCGGTCTATCAACTGGAGCGAATTTGGGTGGTGCCTTTCCTGAGCCTCGTTGGAATTAGTCTTCCTACGAGTCCAGTAATCAAACACCGACAGGATAGCCTCTTGGTGGAGGAACCACACAACATACATTCACATATATCGCGTCTCACCGTATGGAAATGATGATATGTGCGAAAAACTAATATCACAAGCAGATATGGTACGAAGCACTAAGTGCAATAAGTAAATGCATTCATACACATTCATTCAAATGTAAATGCAACATCCACACACAAGTGTATAACAGTTTTGAAAATATTATAATAGCGACTTAAGCCCTCTTACTGGTGTCCCCAGCAGAGTCGCCACCTGTCGACGTCGTGATTTTTATTTGTCCCTTTTTGCTATTTGTTCTTTGGTGTTCTCATGTTAGGTGAGATTTATTTGAAAAAATAAGTGAAAAAGGTCTGACATGTATCATGTCGATGATGGACTATTAAGAGTCGCCAATTGGTTTTTTATATGGTTGTACCAACACAACCGAGAAAAGGTTTACACATTGACCCAGTGATGTGACACTGCTAAACGGGTTTGTGAAACAGAGATTTATTAGGGTTCGGGGGCTTGATTAAGCTGAGGGAAGGTGTTAGGCACCCCCCGACATCCTTGTTACCACGGTGACTGCCACTTTTCAAGAAATTATTATATGAATGTGTGTATGTATGTATGTATAGGTCAATATGATATTATTTGGAAGTAGTCCGAGGCCTCGTTCGCACCTACATACACAGGGTTTGAATTTGTTTAAAAATTCAGTTTTAAACAAGATATAGCAGTGATGTTTTATAAAAGAGGTTTTTCAAACCCTTGTGCTCAAAAGTAAACGACACCTTTTACACTTCCATTTTTATTAAGTGTTCGACTTGATTGTTTTTAATTTTCTAGATGCGAAGCATCTTCAAAAAAATAATGTATAAAATAGTGTCGAACTCCTCGTGGGTATGAAAACCATCTGAGGGAATCCAAACACTGTGAATAATTTACAAGCTGTTTACAGCTGAAAATGTCCATCATGGGAATTGAATCTAGGTCCAGTAGACTGAATCTATGATCACATGATTCCTAAGATCACATGATGTCACAATTGATAAGAAAGCATTAAGTAGGTATATATATAAAAGCTATAAATATATATATATATATATATATAGACATGATCAACCACCACGAAGCACCTCCACGGGGGATCAAAAATGTAAATAAAGCTGTAAAAGCAATCAACCGTCACGGAGTAGACTCCAGGCGGGACGAAAAATAAAGAAAGCTGTAAAGACGGTCAACCGCCACGAAGTAAACTCCATGCGGGACTAAATGTAAATATATACATATATAAGCGGTAAACGCACCAGATGTAAAAGCCAGGTTCATCGAACAAATTCCGACAACAGTTGATATATATAAGTGTGTATATATATATATATATTAAAGTAGTAAACGCTTCGGATGTAAAATCCAGGCTCATCGAACAAAGTTCGACACACAATTCATATATATAAGTATATATATATATATATATATATATATATATATATATATATAGAGAGAGAGAGAGAGAGAGAGAACAAGGATCAAGTGCATACCCCTTATCTTACTCACCCGTGCTTACCCCACTTTAGGCTACTGTTTCGGTCATACAACCATCGTCTATACTTTTAGCGACGCTATATGTTTGTCTGTCGCTAAAAGTATAGACGACGGTTGTATGATCGAAACCGTCGCCTAAAGGGGGGTAAGCACGGGTGAGTAAGATAAGGGGTATGCACTTGATCCGGACCGTATATATAAATATATATATATATATATATATAAAAGTAAGTAAATGCTCCAGACCGAAGTCTAGGCTCATCGAACAGAGTTCGACACACAGTTCATATATATTAGTATATATATATATATATATATATATATATATATATATATATATATATATATATATATATATACACACACGCAAGCAAATAAACGCTCCAGATCAAAGTCTAGGCTCAATCAAGGCATAACTCGATAATGTTAGTCCATACATATATATATATATATATATATATATATATATATATATATAAGTATATATATATATACAAACTGAAATGAAACCACGGACCTAAGTCCGGGCATACACATGCAACACGACTCTCAACGTGAAGAAAGGTGTGTGCAAAGATGAAGAGAAAGGCTTTAAAGTGTGTAAGAAGGCTTATAGTCGACTGCCAAAGAAGACTTCAATAACTTTAAATGGATGAACACTAGGGGCCCACCGATAAAAATATGAAAAAATATAAGCTCACAAGTGTTTAAAATGAGAAAGCACTCGGTTTATAGCGTGTACAAAATAAATTAGACAGGGCTTCCTTGCCATTTCTCTTTTAAATATGGCAACCCCAAGCCCTCTATTTATAGAGGGGGGAGCCGCAAGTCTACCTGCAGCTGCCCGGGATGCCCAGGATGTGGGTCCCGCCGTGTCGAAGTACGTACATTCGGACAACGCGTTATTCTCTCAAACCTTCATAACTTTCAATCTGGGAGTCCGATGGAAGTGTGCCATACCATTCCATAAAGCTCTTTTTGAGAGCTACACAATGACATAGGATTTTCCCTTTTTTGATTCCAGGAAGATAGGTCCATGACTGAAATTGCATTCTCGGGTTTTCGTCAAGTAGTTGGTTGAGCCATTTTGTATAGTTTGCGCTCGAACGTTAAGATATGGGTCTTGTGGAACTTCTATTGAAGTAATTTGAGTTGAAATGAGTTGATTTGATGTGAGTTGAAGTTGAGTTTGCAAAATAACCATTTTGTCCCTCCTGGGGTTATCTCCGATTTTCGTGCAGTTGTAGCAGTCTTTTCTCAGGGTTATCTCTGAGGTTGACCTGAGGTTGATTTTAACTGTCCTTGGGGTTATCTCTGAGGTTGGCTTGACCTTCTGGGGCTATCTCCAGGCTTTTACCTTGATCCCCCGGGGTTATCTCCGGGGTTGAAAATTGATTTCCCGGGGTTATCTCCGGGGTTGAAAACTGGATCTCTCAGGCTATCTCCGAGGTTGAAATTGATGTTTTAGTCCTCCAGGATTATCTCCAGAGTGTGAAAAAGATGATTTTGTCCTCCTGCATAGTTAGTAACAGGAAAACAAAATTTTGATGGTCTACAATGATGAATAAGTGTTGAAAGATTAAAATTTTGTTTATTGAAGTTAAGTGATTTATGATAAATATTTATTCAATTTTGATATAAATAAAGGGGTTTGTCATGAAGTTATTGTTGTAAATCTGGCTTATTATATGGACCCCCACTTATTCATTTTTCAAAATCGTTGGTAGAAAGTTATCTCAGTTTTTGTTTTATTATTATTATAATAGTAATAAAACAGAAAACGTTTTATATAAAATAAAGTACTTTTTATATTATATATAAATTTATTCATTTTATTAGATTATAAATAGAATATATTATATTTTATATAAAGTTTTCGTTTTATTAGAATATTTTATTGCATAGTGCTGCATAGTAAAATCAAATTTTCCGTAGATTATGCGCCCGTGAATTTCCTTTACTGTGCGTTCGTGATTATTTCATAAATAGTATCTTGCCATTTTCCAATAAATAAGATGCTTGGTTTAGAAATGAAAATCACACCAGAATTAGAGAATTCTTCTTCTATAATATTGAGTGTATTTCTTTTGAGTATAAGGATACTTTGAGTGTAGCATATAGTGCAAGTTTTCTTCAAGAATATCTTCACTATACCAGTCAGATTTACTCTCCTACTAAGGTAAGGGAAATTATTTTCGTTCAATATTCGTAAGAAATATTATTTTCTTCCATACTCTATAGTATGTAAGTAATAATATTTTGTTTCATATTCCTAAATCTACACTTATTTTGATAATTATTGCTTCTATACTCCCTGAAATTAGTAGAATGTCCTTGAATTTTACGCTTCATCTAGTATCGTTTCACGAAAACATTTTTTTGAACTTTCTTATTAAATTTTAATATTTTCATGTCGGAGTACTATTTATGGGTACTATTCATACATACGGCACTATTCATACATACTGTACTATTCATGGGGTATTATTCACGACAAAAATAATTGATTTCTTTTCTGTCCAAATAATTTTTTAGACATGAATATCATTCTTGAATTTTACTCCACAAATTAGTTATCATGTTGACAATTTGGATATTCTTAAACTCTGGATAAATTAAATTAAAAATCTTTAATATTTATCCGTGATCTCACTTGATTGATTCTTATATCATTGTCTTCATCCACATACTTATATTGTGGTGAAAGACATCTTTGGCCCGTAGTGCATAGATGGACTGTTGATTGGTATGATTATGACCAGGAATTATGTATCGGTATAATCATGACATGTGATGTTACAAATGATGTGGTAAAAGTCATCTTTGGCCCGTAGTGTATAAATGGATAGTTGTTTGGCATGATTATGACCACTGGTGATAATAACGAATATCATTGGCCCGTAGTGCATAGATAATTCGTGGATGTGATACTAACGAATATCATTGGCCCGTAGTGCCTGGATAATTCGGTGATGTGGATTATTTATTGAGTTGTGTTACAGAGATAAAATATTGATGTGAGACCCCAGATTTTATGAATAAAGATTTTATTTTCTCGAAATATTTTTTTGAATATTATGGTGTGGATTTGATATAATGTTATAGTTGTGGGTAGTATTTATAAATTTTGCAAAGTATGCAAGTTGTCATATTCTATTCGATTGGTCGGGGAATATTTGTTTTATCATGAAATATTCGTGCAAAGGCACAATCATTGGTGGATCCCGCAATGGAATTATTGTCAGAATGAGAAAACGACAAAAATATTTTATTAAAAATAACGGCGGAAGTTTTACCGTTAATAATGTTGAACTACTCGGTAGTAAAAGTACAGTAATACGTGTGGTTGCATAGTAGCACACGGTATTGATTATTGATACTTATGTGATAAGTCACTCAGTTTTGTTTTATTGGTATTATTAATGTAATAAAACATAATACTTTTATAAAGTTATTCTATAAATAGAATATATTATATTTTATTATGCATAGTGTCTGCATAGTGTTTTGCATTGTAAAATCTTAATATATAAAACAGAATACTTTTATAAAGTTATTCTATAAATAGAATATATTATATTTTATTATGCATAGTGTTGCATAGTATTTTGTATAGTAAAATCTTTTTAAATAAAACAAAATACTTTTATAAAGTTATTTGTTTTATTAGACAATAATTAGAATATATTATATTTTATTATGCATAGTGCCTGCATAGTGTTTGCATAGTAAAATATTTTATAAAGTTATTCATTTTATTAGATTATAAATAGAATATATTTTATTTTATTTAAAAGATTTTACTTTAAATATGGACCGTCAGATTAAAGTAAATCAATCTTGACCATTCATGAGTTAGTTACTATGCAGTCCATTTTTCTATAAATAGAAGCTCATTCCTTCATTATTTCTTACGAATTCATTGAGAAACTCTAAAGAGAGAAACTATAGAGAGAAAGAAGAAAAGTGTTCTGCTACTTCACTACTTCTTTATCCAGTACTCTTCTTTCTAAGGTAGGGGATATTATTTGTTGTACTCGTAAGGAATATTATTTGTTATACTCGTAAGGGGTATTCTTTCTTTCTTATTCATGAAGAGAACTTCTATTATTCCATTCTTTATTATTCTGTTGGAATAACCTGTATACGCGGGATACCCTATACTTGGTGAAATTCTTTTGTTATTTCATTCTTTATTATTCTGTTGGAATATCCTGTCTGTGCGATTTACGCCGGACCTGGTTCTGTATTTATTATTATTATGTTGGAATATCTTGTCTATGCATTTTACGCCGGACCTGGTTCCGTCTTTATTGGTATTCTATTGGAATAACCTGTCTATGCGAAGTACCACTTGCATGATGATTTCTGTTATTATTCTGTTGGAACATCATGTCTGTGCTTTACGCATTACCTGGTTTCGTTAATTATTATTCTATTGGAATAACCTGTCTATGTGAAGTACCGCGTGCATGGTGATTTCTTTTGTTATTCCATTCTTTATTATACTCAGTTGGTTAAAACTTTGACTTCTATACTCCATGAAATTAGTGGAATATCCTTGATATTTGCGCTTCATCCAGTATCTTTTCATGGAAATATTCTTCTGAGCGTTCTTGAATGTTACTCTACAAAGAAGTATCATGTTGACAATTTGGACATTATTAGTTCTTGGAAAAATTAATTCTTGAACTTATTTTATTGAATTCTTTTATCATTGCCATCATCCTCATGTTTATATTTTTGTGAAAGTCATCTGTGGCATGTAGTGCATAGATGGACTTGGTATGATAATGACCGGGGATTATTCGGTATAATCATGACCGTAATGTTACAAATGATGTGGAAAAAGTCCTCATTGGCTCGTAGTGCATTGATGGACAGTTTTTGGTATGATTATGGCTATGGACTCTCTTCGGCCAAGAGTGCAAAGATGAATTGTTTTATGGCATTATCAGGACCGTTGATGAAAACATGATTATCTTTGGCCCGTGGTGCATGGATAATTCGTGGTCGTAATACTAAAGAATATCCTTGGCCTGTAGTGCAGGGATGATTTGATGATGTGAATTATTTATTAAGCTGAGTCTCAGTGATAAAAGTGATGAAAAACCTTTTAAATCATAGAAGATAGTAGATTTCATTCTCTACTTGACTCTTCTAATGGATTGTTTGTTCCGCTGCAGTTAAACTTGATGTTTGTTATATTTTATCAGTTTAACACTGTTGAAGTCTAACGATAAATTATTCTGCATTATGTTAGTCATAATATTTCTTACTGGGCTAGTTGAGCTCGCTCTTTCTTTCACTGTTCTCTTTAGGAAATGAGAACGTAGTTGGGACTTGTCGGAGAACAAAGTGATGATCCTAGATGTTTGCATTAGTAGTCCTCACTATTCTGTGAAATAGTGTGATAATAATTGTAATGAGGACTCCTTTTGAGTTTGTATACTCTCTAGTAGGCAATATTTGTATTCAAACTCATAGTTTATATTTTGTCGTATTGTACACGACAGTTGTATTATTAAGTTGTATTTGAATTATGTACCATGTATCTGGCGACTCAAGATGGGTGATGTATACCTAATTTTGGGGGCGTCACAGTTGGTATCAAAGCTTAGGGATATGATCCCTGGCTGAGATGTGAGACAAGAACTAGGAGGGGAGACACGGGGGATTCCTTCGCTAGTATAACCTACCTAACTTTATTTGGTATTTAATTGGTCGGTCAGAGTATAAAGATAATATGTGATATGTTAATTAACCCTTATTTTGTGACAGCGTTTGAAAATGGCATATGAAAATGCTGAGATAAGCAATGAAGCACATGAGACCGTTGAGTCAACTCAACCAAAAGGTAACGACCAACAACACGATAATAATCATACCGGTGGCAACGACCATCGGAACAATGATAACCATCGTGGGAGAAATTATCATGCCAAGAATGGTAACCACTTCAGTGGTAATCATGGCCAAGATAATAGAAGTGGAAATTTCAAGAAGAGAAGGTCATTTAGCTCGATTTTATCGTATAGTGAAGTCAAGTTCAGCTGGAACGGTAGCACCAAAGGCGGATACGGACAAAACAAAGTCGGTGGTTTCAGGAAGAGCATTTTTCGTGACTTCTCAAAAAGCGAGTAAACCGAACAAAGTTAGCAAGGGTTAGTTAATTATAAATTCTTGCGAAGTCTATACCTTATTAGATACCGGTTCTACCCATTTTTATCTCTCTTACTTGCGCTCAACGTTTAAATTTGACTTCGAAGAAATTAGACTTTGACTTATTGGTTGAAACTTCGATAGTAGAAACCTTCGTTACCTCCACTGTTTATAAATCTTGTTTATTCAAATCAACACTTTCACGTTACCTGTCGATCTTATCTCTTTGAAAATACTTGCCTTTGATGCGATTTTAGGAATCGATTGGTTAACTACTCATCATGCTCTTCGTAAGGTTGTTAGCTTTCATATTCCTAACCAACCTGTTATGCAAATTCAAACAACCAAACCACTAAAGTCAATCATTGTCATATCAAGCCATAAGTAAAGAGCCCCGGTCCTTTTGTTGTTGACTTTCTTATGTGGAATGCACTGAAGCCAGAATTTTTGTAGGCGATGTCGTGAATGACGATGGCAAGTTGATAGGTATCAATGTGACGTACTATCCAAGTCTTGGATGAGGGTCACAGTTTTGAATGATATTTCTATTGTTAATAAATTTCCTAACGTATTCTTGAAGACTTCTTAGCCTACCCCTAGAGCGTGAAATCGAATTTTGTATTGACCCCAGTACAAAACTCATTTCTAAAACCCTCAAATATCTCTTTACTTAAAATGAACATAACATGCACCAAAGACGTTGGCTCGAGCTGTTGAAGATTACGATCGTACCATGCAATATCATCGTGGAAGTGCGAATGTGGTAGCTGACGCGTTGAGTAGAAGATTGTATGCTGTTACAAGTGCGAATATACGAATCCACGTGAAGATAACCAATATATGATTAGAATCGACTTTAATCGATAAAGTTAAAGTCGCTCAAGCTACATACTCAGAGCTGATGAATGTGAAGAAGAAGGTTCAAGAGGGCGTTATTCTAGAAGCAAGAATCGACGAAGAGAGAAAATCTCAACCCCCGATTTAATTGGCCCATTTGAAATCCTCGATGAAGTAGGAACTGTGGCCTATAGACTCGTTTTACCGCTAAGTATGTTGCGTGTTCAGAACGTTTTTTTTGCATATCGATGTTACGTAAATATGTGGACGACCCGAACCACATTAGTAAATTAGAACTAAATGATATAGCAGAAGATTTAACGTATGAGGATATACGTGTTAAAATATTGGATAAGAAGGATCGTATTCAACAATCAAAGGTTATACCTCAAGAGTTTGAATTTGCAGTGAAGTCAAGGTATCCTCACCTCTTCGACATACCAGGTACGTACGTAAATTTCGAGGGCGAAATTCCATAAGGAGGGGAGATTGTGAGGCCCCAGATTTTATTAATAAAGATTTTATTTTCTTGAAATATTTTTTTGAATATTATGGTGTGGATTTGATATAATGTTATAGTTGTGGGTAGTATTTATAAATTTTGCAAAGTATGCAAGTTGTCATATTATATTCGATTGGTCGGAGAATATTTGTTTTATCAGGGAATATTAGTGCAACGGCACAATCATTGGTGGACCCCGCAACGGAATTATTGTCGGAATGAGAAAACGACAAAAATATTTTATTAAAAATAACGGCGGAAGTTTTACCGTTAATAATGTTGAACTACTCGATAGTAAAAGTACAGTAATACGTGTGGTTGCATAGTAACACACAGTATTGATTATTGATACTTATGTGATAAGTCATTCAGTTTTGTTTTATTGGTATTATTAATGTAATAAAACAGAATACTTTTAAAAAGTTATTCTATAAATAGAATATATTATATTCTTTTATTCATAGTGTCTGCATAGTGTTTTGTATTGTAAAATCTTTTTATATAAAACAGACTACTTTTATAAAGTTATTCTATAAATAGAATATATTATATTTTATTATGCATAGTGTTGCATAGTATTTGCATAGTGTTTTGCATAGTATAATCTTTTTATATAAAACAAAATACTTTTATAAATTTATTTATTTTATTAGACAATAATTAGAATATATTATATTTTATTATGCATAGTATTTGCATAGTGCCTGCGTAGTATTTGCATAGTAAAATCTTTTATAAAGTTATTCGTTTTATTAGATTATAAATAGAATATATTATATTTTATTTAAAATATTTTGCTTTAAATATGGACCGTCAAATTAAAGTAAATCAATCTGGACCGTTCGTGAGTTAGTTACTATGCAGTCCATTTTTCTATAAATAGAAGTTCATTCCTTTATTATTTCTTACGAATTCACTGAGAAACTCTAAAGAGAGAAACTATAGAGAGAAAGAAGAAAAGTGTTCTGCTACTTCATTACTTTTATATCCAATACTCTTCTTTCTAAGCTAGGGGATGTTATTTGTTGTACTCGTAGTGAATATTATTTGTTGTACTCGTAAGGGGTATTCTTTCTTTCTTATCCATAAAGAGAACATCTGTTATTCCATTCTTTATTATTCTGTTGAAATAACATATATACGCGGGATACCCTATACTTGGTGAAATTCTTCTGTTATTTCATTCTTTATTATTCTGTTGGAATATCCTGTCTGTACGTTTTACGCCGGACCTAGTTCCGTCTTTATTGGTATTTTGTTGGAATAACCTGTCTATGCGAAGTAATGCATGTATGGTGATTTCTGTTATTATTCCGTTCTTTATTATTCTGTTGGAACATCCTGTCTGTGCTTTACGCATTACCTGGTTTCGTTAATTATTATTCTATTGGAATAACCTGTCTATGTGAAGTACCGCGTGCATGGTGATTTCTTTTGTTATTCCATTCTTTATTATACTCAGTTGGTTAAAACTTTGACTTCTATACTCCATGAAATTAGTGGAATATCCTTGATATTTGCGCTTCATCCAGTATCTTTTCATGGAAATATTCTTCTGAGCGTTCTTGAATGTTACTCTACAAAGAAGTATCATGTTGACAATTTGGACATTATTAGTTCTTGGAAAAATTAATTCTTGAACTTGTTTTATTGAATTCTTTTATCATTGCCATCATCCTCATGTTTATATTTTTGTGAAAGTCATCTGTGGCATGTAGTGCATAGATGGACTTGGTATGATAATGACCGGGGATTATTCGGTATAATCATGACCGTAATGTTACAAATGATGTGGAAAAAGTCCTCATTGGCTCGTAGTGCATTGATGGACAGTTTTTGGTATGATTATGGCTATGGACTCTCTTCGGCCAAGAGTGCAAAGATGAATTGTTTTATGGCATTATCAGGACCGTTGATGAAAACATGATTATCTTTGGCCCGTGGTGCATGGATAATTCGTGGTCGTAATACTAAAGAATATCCTTGGCCTGTAGTGCAGGGATGATTTGATGATGTGGATTATTTATTAAGTTGAGTCTCATCGATAAATGTGATGAAAAACCTTTTAAATCATAGAAGATAGTAGGTTTTATTCTCTACTTGAGTCTTCTAATGGATTGCTTGTTTCGCTGCAGTTAAACTTGATGTTTGTTATATTTTTTCAGTTTAACACTGTTGAAGGCTAACGATAAATTATTCTGCATTATCTTAGTCATAATATTTCTTATTGGGCTAGTTGAGCTCACCCTTTCTTTCACTTTTCTCTTCAGGAAATGAGAACGTAGCTGGGACTAGTCGGAGAACAGAGTGATGATCCTAGATGTTTGCATTAGTAGTCCTCACTATTCTGTGAAATAGTGTGATAATAATTGTAATGAGGACTCTTTTTGAGTTTGTATACTCTCTAGTAGACAATATTTGTATTCAAACTCACAATTTAAATTTTGTCGTATTGTACACGACAGTTGTATTATTAAGTTGTATTTGAATTTTGTACCATGTATCTGGCGACTTAAGATGGGTGATGTATACCTAATTTTGGGGGCGTCACAATTGAAGATGAACTTTAAAATCATAGAAAATAGTAGACATCATGTTTTACTTGACTCTTCTAATGGATTGCTTATTCCGCTCCAGATGTTGATCTAAACTTGTTGTCAATTGTATTTTATCAGTTTTTACACTGTTGAAGATTAAGGATAATTTATTTTACATTATCTTCGTCATAATATTCTTTACTGGGTTAGTTGAGCTCACCTTCTTCTTTCATTGTTCTCTTCAAGAAATGAGAATATAGCTGGGACTAGTCAGGGAATGGAGTAACGGTCCAAGATGGTTGCTATAGTAGTCCTCACTATTCTATAAAATAGTGTAAAAATAATTGTAATGAGAACTTTGTTTAAGTTTGGATATTGTGTACGAGACAATATTCGTATTAAAACTCTCAGCTTACGTTTTTTCGTATTTTACATGACAATTGATAATTGTATAAATTAAGTTTGTATTTGAATTCTGTACCATGTATTTGACGACTCAGAATGGGTTGTGTATACTTATTTTGGGGCATCACAAAAGGTACCATCAACATTAATAATTATTTTGTTGCTTCCCAATAAGATTGTCAAAAACATTTTGCTCACGCATATCATTCGTGCCAACATCATTACAGCCTATCCAACATTAATGATTATTCTCCTGCTCATCAGATCTAAATTTATAGCCAAACACTATGAACTAAACCACATTAAATGACAGAAAGATGGAGAAGAGGAAACATGTAAGTCATTCTGTCATTGAAAGCTCAAATCAGTAGAATACCTTAATTTGTTGGGATTTCACAGCAGATAGTGTTTCAATGGGTTGGAGACCACTACTCAGCAAGTTCTATGGGGACAGAATCCAAAGCATCAACGAATGCCTGATGGCATACTGTTAGCATCAGGAAAAAGATCTTAGCAGTAGTCCAAACTACAAAGTTTAAGAAATGCAATAAAATAACGTATTTACCATACCTGCTCAACTCATTGACATCTATCAGCAGTAGCCTCCACAACAATTGAGCAAGAAATCTCAGCCGAACCACCACCATATATAATAGAATTGTTGCGAATAAGATTCCTAGCCACACACAATGCATCATTGATGCTTCGTTTTGTCTCCTTTATCATCGTCTTGTTACCTGACACAACATAAAAAACCATGTTTAAGATCTCTAGATGTGGTGAAGATAATATATGTGCTGCTTTTTATTTCCAAACTCTATCTTGTCACTTTGGGAATTTTTTGAAATATCATGTATGTCAAATGCTTATGCAAGTCTAATGCATGGGACCAGTAATGTGTGAATAGATGCTTTGCCTAGGTCTGTATAAGAAACTAGAATGACCAAGGAAATTACTCACAGAAGTAAACAATACAATTTAAGAAACCAAATGCAAGAGACTATAATTTCTTGCTACAAAAAATCACCGTCAATAGACAGAAAGAAGGAAGAAAAGATGGTGGATATCTATCATCAGATGAGGAGCCACTGCCAAGGTTTCCATGCCCTTATTACAGGGAAAAAACAACAGAAAGATGAAGGCTTGAAAAAGAGAGAGAGATTTCAGAAAGACGAGGAAAATATAGTATAACTACTTTTGAAGAATATTCTATTAGACAAAGCAAACCTCAAAAATCTAAAAGAACTTAGGAGATACGGCTATATCAAGGATGTCTTTATACCAAATAAGAAAGGCAAAAGGGTATAAAATTTGGGTTTGTTCATTTTTGCTTGAAAAATGACTCAATGGAGGTATGGAAAGGATGAATGGACGATAGTTGTGTGTAATCATGGTGAGTAATTCAAGGAGTATAGAGGAGGAGAATAGAAAGGGTGAGCAGGAAAAAGAGTGTTAACAAATAATAACAATTTGTAGGAAGTGGAAGGAGCATCAAATCGTGTGATGGTTAGAGTCATGGCAAGTAGTCTACTAATATGCTTTGTTTAAAAGATAGGGATGAAAAAAGGTAAAGACATGCTTGAAAGAAATTGGAAATTTATGTAAAGTGGTTGAAATGGGATTAAATTCCTTTGTAATAGCATGTTTTAATGAAGAGATGTTTAGAAATAATAAAATTAATGACTGGAAATGGCATAGAAAAACTTTAGACTACGTGGTGGAGTTGAGCAATATGCCTATAAATAATGTTTGAGTTATATGGTTAGAATTTAAAGGGATAGATGTGAAGCTATAGCCAGAGGTAACCATTCAAAACATCGTTGATCTTTAGAGGAAATAGTCACTTAAGATGAGAAGAAAAAAACTTGGTGACTATGGAGTAGGAAAGATTCTTGGTATTGATCGACGAAGTCGAACTAATGGAAGAAATGGTTATTTTACGAAAAGGAGAAGAAAAAATCAAAATAACAATTTTAGCAGTTCTACAAGAATCTTGTTTGATGAATACAAGAGAAAAGGGTATATGGTGGTAGTAATGGTGGATTAAGTTCGGAGATGAATATGAAAAATGGTAAAGTGGAAAAAAGAAAAGGATGATGAAACAAAAACAACATTGGCTTTGAGTTGATTACAAAGTGTTATTTTCAAAGGCACAAAAAGATCTAGAAGGGAGGGTGAATAGATTCTTTTAAAATTCTTTATAAGATTTTTACCCAATTAGTTAATTTAAGACAATATTAGCACAACGGAATAAGTTAGAAAATCCATTCAAAGATTACAGAAAATACAAAAGCTCTAGATTAGTGTATAAGTGTATAATTATTGCCACAGACAGATCATAGAGTAAAAAGCAGACAAAGTGTAGAAATTAAATCGCAGAAAATAAAGACGCACGGAATTTTAAAAGTTTGCAAGCTCAAAAATTTCCTAATCCTCTCTTCTACTTCGAGAGTAGTTAGGGATGTTCCAATAAGGATGGTGAGGTTACACAAACCATAGTTCGCTAAAAACTACTACAACAATGATTCAATAAGAATCCTTCAAGTCAAAAAGACTTGGTACTACAAGAAATCACAAAGAAAATTATATTGTTTGAGTTGTTGTTAATTAACTTTAGTTCTTCTACAAATGTATTAGCAGTAGGTAGTTGTCTTTGGATCGTACGGTGGAGCAATTGAGCACTTGTAGTTTTTATTCGTTTGAATTATGAGAATCAGTGTTGTTCAAGTTGTGTAGCAATCCTTTTATGGGAACTACTTGAAATTTATCGTTTTGGATTGTTCATGTACTACCAGAATAGCTAGGGACTCTTGTTCAACGTTTAATTCCTTTGACTTCAAATATCTTGAATGTTGGACCACAATGTTTCATTTTCGATAGTATTTATATTTAGTGAAGTAGCAATACGTGTCATTTCTTCTTGAATAGCTAGCAATTGAAAAGGTTATGTGGTCCTCTTATCCTCATCTCTAACTCGTATGAGATGATATCAAATTTTTGCACATGCCCTTTGTCATAATATAACCTGCCTCCGATTGTCAGTGCCTCTAACATTTTACGGACAAATTAGTTAATCTTGCGTTAAGTGCATTAATCATAGAGTTGGCCTTCAAATCGTTGCGTGTCCTTACTGAACGATATTTACTATACATTTCGGGATGGGTTTCTGCGATATGGTTCTACGATTTGGCTCTTTCTCAACGATCTTAAAGTATCTTATGATAGACTTAAACTATTTTCACTCTGAGATCTTAGTTGACTTCACTCTGAGATCTTGATTTGGCTCACCTTTCATCTCAATGAATGCTTAACTCCTTTAATCAGCTTCAACTATACTAAGTGCATGGCTATATCGCTAGAATCACGGATCTACCTAAAAAGTTAAATCTCGAATTAAGTCATTGTACATAGAATTTTATAGAGGACTTTACAAAGCATACTATTTTTATAAATTAGTATACATTTATAGATAGTAGTCATCATCAATTCAATAGGGTAAATATAAATACAAGTACTGACACAAAAGAATCAACAGATAAATTGTAGAAAGAGGAAAAGTCACCGGAATTTTCAATTGAAGTGAAAGGGTCTTTATCTAGGAACAATTTACGCCTAGGGA